>CANSZD010003217.1:897500-1475629 GCA_947648045.1 Beta corolliflora | reverse complement strand
GCCACTCGTATTTCGTCCCCCGCCTCCTAGTCCAAAAGAACGAGACCTGGCTCCACTACCCCACCCTGACTATTGGAGAATTCGGACCTGGCTTCATGAGGTCTCTGATCTCCTAGAGTTCTAGAGCAACTTCTGTATTAGAGTTAGTGTAAAATCTCTCAACCCTCTTTAAATCTATGTTGTTAGGCTTTCAAAACAAGATAATTTTTTATTTAAAGAAAAGAGAAATTGTGTTCAAAAACAAGATGATAATTTTTATTTAAAGAAATTTTTCGCGCAAGATATGAAAGTGATAATTTTTATTACGCCCCTACTTACGTTGCTTGCCGCCATATTTACAATCACAAAAACTCTTCTACTCAATCTACTCAACAAATATCAATCACAAATTCTTTTAGAAAAATTCATTAGAAGACTAATTAACTATATCAAGGAGATTGATTATATAATTGAGCGCAAGTAGCAAATGTAAGTTCAATGAAACTCCATTTATTTTTATTTTGTATTTAGTTTTTTTGTAAATGGTCGTCAATAATTAAATTATGTCAGGATGCAAATTTCTTGTTCTTATGTAATTCAATGGTGTAATGAATATTATATAGATAAACTAATCATTTTAAAGAAGTGATTGGAGTTTCATGTTCTTAGTTTTTATTTTTGCATGATCATGTTGTATCAATTAAATTAAATATAACAAACGTGAATGAGAGCTCTAGATAACGATCATGTAAATCAAAGGAATGATAGTTTGGTGGAAAAGCTTCTCCTAAGAGATAGGGTTAGTGACTTAGTGGAAGGAATTCTTGTTCCATCTTAGACGTGCATTGATGCAGATATATTGCGTTATGTATTTTTATGTGGCTTGTTTTTTCTTCTAAAGTTATCATTAAATGAGTTATTTCCGGCATAGGTTAGTAATCCAACAATATGCTACAAAATATTATCACTACAATCATCCCATTATGGTTATTATCAATAAAAATATTTATATTTACGTAATAATTAGTATTATTGTCATTGATAGTTGAAATGATACCTTGTGATTCATGTGTCTCGCCTTTTAATGGAAGACTCGTCCGCAAACAATGAATTAAATGCTCATATAGATGTGTCGGAAAATTGGATCCCGCATATTGGCATGGAATTTGATTGGTGGACGATGCTTGGATTTTTTTGGTTAAAATTATGGGGGGGAAGATAGGTTTTAATGTTCGTAAGCATCGGGGAAAACAAAGAGTAAGAAGGATGGACTTGTGACATCTAGAAGATTTTTTATGTGAAAAGAGGGGTTACCGTTGTCCCGACAAGCGAGATAACTCGACAAAAAATCCTGGAGCGTAAAGAAGAAAGGTCGAAAGGTTCGTCTTGGTATCTCTTTAGATAAGGCGCATTTGGAAAATATCGAGTTCATGATTTTGTATCCGAACATAATCATGTACTCCATTCGCAAGAAACTAGTCACTTACTATCGTCACAAAGAAAAATAACGCAAGTATGAAACCATTTTAGGGAGACAACTTGTTTTTGGAGCCGCTCTATTATATGATGAAACAATTGAATATTTTAAATGGCTTTTTGAAACCTTTCCTAGCAACCCATGATAATAAGCATCCAAAGACTCTATTTACGGATCAAGACATCGCTGCGGGAATTGCTATTGCGAGGTGATGTTGGATGTGTGGAATGGACTATGTACTTGGCACATCAAGGAAAATGCAACAAAGCACTTGTTAACTAATGGAGCTTATGTTTTTAGAATTCAAAGCATGTATGTATAACATTGAAGAAGAGGCGAGTTTAAAAAAAGCTTTCAATGCATTACGGGAAAGTGAAAAGGTTACTTGGTTGGACCATTTATCCCTTCAAGAAACAAAGGCGGAGTGTTATATGAGAAATGTATTTTCCTTGGGATGCGGAGCACTCAATTAAGCGAAAGCTTCAATTCCGATTTAAAAGATTATCTAAAATGCAACATGGATGTTATGCGCTTTTCCAAACAATTTGAGAAAGGTACTTGATCTAAAAACGTCAAAATGAGATAAATCATGAGTTTGACTCGAAGGAAAATCACAAGGATCAAATGAGGAGGAATTCCTTTACTTAATCAAGTTGGTAAACTATACACTCCTCAAATTTTTGCAAGCTTCCAAGATGAGTATGAATTGGCCTCACTTTAAACTTATGTTAAGGATGTTGTAGAAGAGTCAACTTCACAATGAATATGGGAGTGCCATCTTCAATCTAGATAATGATAGCTTTATTGATACTAATACTTGGTATTTGGTGATGCTTCCCGACTAAAACCGTTTCATGTAGTTAGTAGAATGCTTGAGAGATTGGGGGATACTATAGGTGCATTCGTGCTTTGAAGGTCCTTGATGTCATGAACATTAAATTGATTCCCGAAAAATATATTTTGAAACGCTTGGACAAGAGAAGTAGGAGTGGAGTCGCAAGATAGATGTGGGAGGACTGTTTTCTTGAGGGACCCCTCTATTGGAAGCTACTCGTAGATATAAGAGCTTTATGTAGGAAATTTTTAAAAGTTGCTTGTCACATATAGCTTTGTAGAAGTATCCTCATTGGTCGACAAATGGGTTGGATACTATTATTGTTGAGGTTAACAAGAAATTGTCAAGCATGAAAGGTAGCAAAGCAATCAAGTTGCTTTTATTGTCCCCGATCCGAATGCACAAGTTCACCTAAGTGGTGTAGTAGACTACGTTTCTAGCAAGGCTACATTGAAGAAAAAAGAATCCAAAAAGGCAGAAAAAGGAGAAAAAGTTGGACCGAGAAATTTCATGATAAGAATGTCAAAACTCAATCATCTAAAACAAGTGAGACCAAGCGCAAAGCCAGAAGGATGCACCATCTAGTCAACAAAGTAAAGAAAATCAACCACCACACGTATAGTAAATAAATGTTCAAAACATGTTATATGATATTGTATATTACCAACTATTTTTTTGGTGCCTCACAAAGCAAGTTGAAAAGCCGGATGCGGGAAAATATGGCATGGAACTTAGAACTTACTATCAACATCCTCAAGCCTCAGGAATAGCTTGACTCGCTGCTCTTGGTATAAATTACCAACTTGAATAAACAAAGGTATTCAAAATGGTATATGTTTTCCTTTTCTCTTACACTCTACTTTGTGTTGTAATATAGGGCCAATATAATGGAAGTCACGACCAATTTGGTTCATACATGTCAACGTAAACCCCATTATTATTTCAGGTATGACATTTGAAATTTGAAATAGTAAATATAATTTAGGAAAAGTTTTAAGTTAGAACTATGAGCAAATTCAGTTGGACTTCAGAGAGAATATTTTGAATGAATAATATAGACCTCTTTAATTAATTATCACCCAATTATGTGTTTTTTATATAGGGCGAATGTACTCCAATTGCAAATGTCAAGAGCAACCTAGTTCTTACATGTGGAAGGAAAGCCAAAGTCAAAGTCGGGTATGCGATTTTATAGTTATATGATAGTATCGTAATAAGGATAAATGGATAATTATATTGGTTGTGTCAATTATTGTAAGTGGGAAATAAGGATATATTCAATCCACATAATAATTCCCAAACCACCTTAAGCGATGCGTCAAATGTGAATTGGCTAGGTAAGTGTTATTACTTGTATAGATTTCATAACAAATATATATATATATATATATATATATATATATATATATATATATATATATATATATATATATATATATTGCAAGGAGATTGAAATTAGTATATATTATTGTATCGATTGTTTGGGAGAAATGGCACCTACTAAGAGTTGTAGACTAGCCTTGTTCCTTGCTTATTTGTCGCTTACCACATGCTTTTCGTTGCTTCATGTCCCCGTTCTTTGTGGTGATGGTAATTAGCAAGTATATTATTGTCCTGATTATTTGGGAGAAATGGTACCTACTAAGAGTTGTAGACTAGCTTCTTCCTTCTTCATTTGTCTGCTTCTTCATGATTTTCTCTGTTGCTTCCGCTGTCCTTGTTCTTTACTGCATCTGCAAGCACGCTTACTAGATACTAACTTCTCCGTTTTTGTGTGGATGTAGGTCATAGGTTCTTTCCTACTTGGTTCTAGATGTTCGAAGCGACATGTATGCAACTCATAAAGTTGGTTGGTCTTGGTCCCGACACCTAGTTTTCATAGTAATTGTGTATTTAGATTACTTGTCCAATTATGATTTTGTGTCGAGTTGCTTTGTACTTATCTTGCTTCATTTAGATATTGGAACATTGTCATTTGACACAAGAAGCCTTAAATTCAATAGCATTTGTACAATTACTACCGTGTTTGGATTGAGGGCTAAAAGTTTCCTCTTAATTGTTGCTTTGAAGTAAACTTGCCTATGGTGGAGTTGAACCTACATCTTGCATGTTGCCACGCAATGCTCTCCCCATATTGAGCTAATAGGCATAAATCCTATGAAAATTAAGTAGACAAGAGCAATTTGGTTCAATTCCATTGCCACAGATCGACATGTTTGATGCAAAACAACGGCCCAATTGTTGAGAATGAGGAATACCAAACTTGTGGCAAATCATTATGGTTTGTGGAGGTGGATTTAGTAGAAATATCTTATGGTTTGTGGGTTTGACTTAGCGAGCATGATGAAGAAAAGTTGCCCTCGTTATTGCGACATCCGGATCAGCCATATTAGGGGTGTAAAGGCATGAAGCACCCACCTCTCTCAAGTCTCAAGTCCCAAATAGGCACAATTTCAAGGATTAGCATTCTCTAAAGATCCGGCACCAAAATTGCAAAATATTATCAAACTTGTGGCAAATCATTATGAATTCAAGAGTAAAAAGAATACTATCCCCTAACTCTCTTCAATTAAAGCCTAAAATGACTCATTGCAAACAACCGCATGGGCTACACCGGGCAAACTAACCCACGTAAGCATTATATAAGCCACTGCAAAACCCATTAATCCCATTATCACCTTTCCTTAACATCCTTTATGCACATTCTCTTCTCAAATGAAGCCATCGATCATTTCTTTAATTCAAGGCATATCATCTTTCAATCACTCAAATAGAATCAATATCACACCAAATCCCCTCGAAGCATTCAATTTGTTAAAAACACATACTTGAAAATATAAAATAAAATAAAAAAAATTACTCACAAAATCCTCCAGTGAACGGGCTTCAACTGTCACGCACATCGGGCAAAGCTCGACCAAGGTAACAGACATTGCATACGCCATATAAGTTGCGTGAATGCGCATTTATGGTGACTTTCAATGGAGATGTTCGTTTTGTGGAAGAATCGAATCAATTGAGGACAAATTTAAGAGTTTGAAGTTGCTATGTAAGAATTGGGAATTCTAGGTTGAATTTGAGGATTCTTGTTAAATGTTCAATTAACTAAATTGGAACAAATTACGAGTAACAATTCTTCCCAACTACACCAGCCTAAGCAAGCAAGATCTTGACAGTTTCAATGGAGAGATGGTTTAGGGACAGATTTGGAGGGAGAAGGGTGGAGGAGAGAGAAACAAAGATAGGAGTATCTCTAACGATAGAGGAAAAGGGTGGAGGAGAGAAAAAATAGAGAAAAACGGATTTAGATTTTGGGTATCACCGTTGATTTTTTTTTTTTTTTCTAATGGATGGTCGGGATGAATAAAATTAGATAAAGGGATGAGATTGCACTAACCTCTACCTCAGGAGCTTCTCAATAACTAGAGAGCCGAAAAACCATTTCATGAGATAAAAAACTAATATGAACCCGGTGCACACTAAGTTAGTGTGCCACCATCCATTTCACGTGAGTATTCACTGTCTCTCTCCCCGCTCGAAATTCTCACTCACCACCCTGCTCTTTCTCCCCTCGAGTCTCGAAGGATTTTCCGAAATTGAGTAAGAAACTCGGGAAACTTTTGGCGAAATCAAATCAAAGGAGGTCGTAGCATCATCAACACATATCAATTATTACAAAAGCTAAATTAATCAACTCATTGTGTAAAAACTAAAACCTAGCTAATCATTCATCCTACAACCATTTCTAAATCGAAAATCCTTTATTAACATTCCAGAGATCCTTCAAAGAACAAATGGATGCTAGCTAGTAATCAACAATTTACGAAGAAAATGAGAACAGAGAGAACTCCATAGCAGGTAGGAGAGAAAATGAGAAGAAGATTAAGTCAAAGAAACTTTGCCTGGAGAACGAAGAAGTTCCCAAGGAGAAAAGAAGTCGGAAGAAGAGAGAGAAAGAGAGGAGAGAGATTAAAGAGAGAAAGTCCAAATCTTGTTATACATTTTGCAGTGAAAGAGGAGAGAGAATGAGGTATGAGAAAGTGGAAAGAAATTGAAGGACCCTTAAGGTGGAATGATTGATCTCACGGTTGTGAGCACAACCCGATCTTATTAATTTCTCCCCCGATAACTTCTCTCTTATTATAATGTATTTTCGAAATAATATAGTGTATTTTAAAATAATATAGTGTATTTTAAAATGATATAATGTATTTTAAAAAAATAGTGTTTTTCATGATTTTTAGCATGATAATGTTGCGTATTATAGTGTATATTGACATGATATAGTGTATTTGAAATGATATAGTGAATCGATACGTGATAATGTTTCCGTTGTGTTTTTGACATGATAATGTTTGCATGATATAGTGCTGTTTTGACGTGATATAGTGTATTTTGAAATGTTATAGTGTAGTTTATTCAGTATATTACACAAAGTTATCATATCGATCGTTATAGTGTTTTACATGATAATGTATTTTGGCATGATATAATAGAATTTTAAAATGATCATAGTGTATGTTTGTTACGAACAACCGTTTTTGTTAAAATTTTGGCGCGATAATCTTATTGAAGAGAAAACGCGCGATTTTCTGGGGAAGCGGGAGTCGTAATTTGTAATGGAGGACGTGTCTAGGCCCCAGTCACACTATTTTTTAATGCGAACCCGGCCCACGCAACAGACGGAGTTGTTCATGAGAAGTGCAGAATTTCTTGATGTTAACCAGAACATATTATTAAGGAAATTTCTAAGTTTTACATAATGAAATAACTTGTGGGGAAATGGAACTTTTTATTAGAATTAAATTACTATTTATATAAAACAACCACTTGGATTTAAAGATTTAAATTTTATTTAAAACTTCCTAATTTTATTTTTTCAGACTTTCAGTAACAGTAGGAAGATAGTTTTCGACATTTTTTGCCTTCAGCGCATCACCACTGTCCACTACGCCACGACCGAAGGACCGAGGTATTTTACCGTCACCCATGCTTGTTCGATTTTTCGTGCTTGGTCTTGATTTGGTAAATTACATCATTGAATTAGCTTGGTCATGATGTTTAGTCTTGATTTGGTAGTAAACTTCAATGTTCAATTTTCCATGTGATTTTGATGCGATTTCGTAGTAATATAGAGAACATCAAAAAAAAATCATTGACTTGTTTGGTAAATTGAGTGATGACTGATGAGGTTTCCTTTGATACATTATTGAATATTGAAGAAAATCTGAAACCCTCTAGGATGATGATTGTTTGTTTTATTAAAATTGAAATTACTCCATCAAAATTGAATTTAGAAGGATCGATTTTTGTTTGGCGTGATTTGTGATTTGAAAGTAGTGAATTCTTGTGATTTTATGTGCGTGTGTGTGTTTTTTTTTATGATTGTTTGATTTATTAGAATTGAATGTAGTCCATAAAAAATGAATGTAATTAGGAGGATATATTGTTGAATGGTCCTAATTTGTGAATTGAAACTAGTAGATGGTTGTGAATTTTGTATGAATTGTTAGAATTGAACTTAGTCCTTTGGAAAATGACTGTATTTAGTTATGCCCCCATTATCATTCAATCTTTTGGGTTGATCTTATGCATAATTGAATATTGTTGATATTCCATGGGTTATTGGCTAACTCAATTAGTCAAATGGATGAAATTAATCAATTAGGTATTTTATATTTGCTTATTTGGAAGTGAATTGTTCCTAATAGTTCTCTAATAATGTGTTTAATTTTAAATGCTAGAAGTCACATAAGTATGATCCACATTAGTTCAAAATAAGGGATATAAATTAATATTAAGGGTGTGTTCTTTTCACCTTACAAAAATAAGTTTCATGTCTAATAAGTTAACATTAGATCTAATAAGTTCCAATAGGTTCTAGCACTTTATAAGATGACCTTCAATAAGTGCAGGAAAAATAAGATGTAGAGAACGCACTTTAGGTTGCCAGTTTGTCTACTCTTCTATAATTTTACTTTTAAACTTTAAGTATTTTGCAAGCCAGCGATTATGTAATAAATTGCTTCCAATCTATGAAAACTTGTCGGCTGCGAAGACTTGTGTGATTCCGCCTTCTTGAATTATAGAATTGTTGCATTCCTTCAAAATAAACTGTTTGGCTTAAAACAGATTTGTGTCTTTTGGAGAAAATTTTCTTATATGTTCTCTGGTTAGTCTTCCTAGTGTTGCATTTGTGGTTCTTGGGCTGCAGTGATGATTTTTCCAAGGTTGATAGTGTAAACCTGTATCTTGACAGCTCTGCAGTTTGAAAGTGTATTGTTTGGGCAAGTATAAAAGTTGGTAAATGGATAGTGTTGATGGCAGCAAGAACTCGAAGATAGTAGTTTTTGTCACTGTGGGAACTACTCTGTTTGATGCTCTTGTCAGAACAGTGGATGCTCCAGAATTCAAGCAAGAGTTGTACGCAAAAGGGTATACACACCTTCTGATTCAAATTGGTCGGTGGATCATACATACCTACAAGGGTATCTTGAATTTTGCCTTGTTGCTATCGAAACTCCTGGGTGATGTTTTGGAATACTGCACCATTTATCTTTCCAGCTAGCAGAATTTGGTGGATAATGAAAATAATTATTCTTCTTGGTTGGTTTTTGAACTGGAGCTTGTAGGACACAATGAAAATAAATTTAGAATTTTAACTAGCGAGTGTATGAGCAATATGCTTGAAATTGAGTTTGCATTTACCGTCTTTTAGTTAATCACGAGTTCCATCAATACCATGTATAGGTGTGAAGTGCCATACATCTAATTTATGACATTGTACATCCATCCCAATTTTCTGTGGTAGGGTCAAGGGATGGAGTTGAGAGGGAGCTGAGAGGGACCTGTAAGTCTGATTGCACTCCCAGAAGAAGCAAGTAATTGCTTGTTACACATCATACTGCACTCGAGACTAATTTCTTTGCCAATTTAACCAATAGGTCTATGAGTGTCAGTGGGGTGGGTTGCTTTGCCATTTTGTGTTGCAGTTGTATATCATAGAGAAGGAGTGGCAAGTGAGTGTAATTATAAGATTTGAGAGTGTTCATGTTACCCAAAGTAAGGAGATGGGATCATTTTGGGTCTAGGTTTGGCTTAGCATTGTCAACAGTGCTAAAATGTTACTATATTTACTTTTGAAGTTTCAGCCTCATCAATCATACTGCTGCTTGAACTCCTTATTTTGCTGTAAGGTCTGATTTTTTTGTTTTTCTGATGCACTTGTAGTCCACTGGTGATGATGGGTCCCTAGCTGTTGAATACTTCACGTTTTCATCCAGCATTGCAGAGAGCCTGAGATCTGCTTCTCTTGTTATAAGTCATGCAGGTACCTTCATGTGTTGAATTTTGCTGAATTGTGCTTTTTAATGGAGTTGTTTATCTTTGTACTCCAGACCTGTAGTACAGTAGATTCCAAAATTTCTGGAGCAACTATTAACTACCAAAACCTGAAAAATATTTGGGTTTCTCATGGTATAATCTAGGAACCTCTTTGGCAATGGCTGCATTTAGATCTGTCGTATGAGTCGGTTAGAACTGTTTCAGGTTGAACAATTTTAGGTTCTAGTTGAGTTGGTTTGATGTCACCATTTGGGTCAAATCTATTTTCAAATTGGTTTTAGCAAGTCCTTCCAGAATTCCGGTCAAAAATTATTGTTCAAAACTCTAAATGTTTGATGATTTTGGTTTATAGGTCATTTCATTTTTGATCGGTATAGCTACAAGGTTGAAATATGCTTATTCCGGAAGCAAGTTATTAGTTATTTATCCTTTTTATGGCCATTAGGTTTTTGCTGTCAGGTCCTTTTCTTGGGGATTATTTGCTATTGCACCACATACTGATCGGTAGCTGCTTCTGCATCCTTGTCCTATGATGGCCAATTAGGTAGTCTAATTTTCATGGGTGAATGTTGGTGGATAAATGCTATGTTAGTTGCAATTTTTTTTACTGAGTCCCATATATTTGTCCAATTACTCACCTTGCCATAACAAATTCTGTTGCTCGATACTTCCTTTGTCCATGAATAATGGCCATTATCTCTATTATATAAGCAGGGAGGATGTATGGTGTCCATTTGGGATAAGTATAATACCCTTTAATAATTTAAAACAACGTTTTCTTTTTAAAAAAAAAAATTAAAAAATGAGAATCAATGCAACTTACCATATGGAATAAGTCAAAAATGGAATATGCAATCAACATTAATAACTTGACAAAAGCAGATTGACACAATCAATTCGTGAAACTAATTAGAATCTTCAATCGAAAAAGTTAGTGATATATCCTAACAACATAATACTTCGTATTTACGAGTTCAAACAATATGGTAAATTAACATTTACAATCGTTAATAAATTTTTCAGTAGCGGTATTGAACAGTTAAAAATCGGTCACCTTTAATTTAAAAAGATAATAACATCTACAAAAGAAACTCAATAATTTTAGATTAAAAAAATATGTTCATTCGTACATATACCTACATAAGGTTGTTGGCGCACGCATCGCGTGCATATACTACTAGTGCTATTTTTATTGAATCAGCAATGACGGGTGAATGTAGACAGGAGGGAGTTATTTTTATCCCTTTTTAGTTTTGAGACAGTACTAGTATTCTCTAAAGCATTATATGCTAGACTACGTATTCAGTATGTTATCTTGGTTTGGACGGGAGTTCCCTTTGATTTTCTTCCCTTGACTTTCAATGCTTATGTAATTACTAATAAGTTGTGTTAATCCATACAATGTGGAGTAAGTGTGAAGGTCTGTCTTGCTTTGGCTTCACATGAATTTTCAGTCATGTTGTACAAATGTGAACTATTCTTCTTGCTGATATTTTTTGCTAGACTATTTGAACATTTTTTTTATCTCCATTTGTTTAGTGAAGGTTCTATTGTGGATTAAGGTCCCTGATAAATCTTGTTTGACTGCCGTTCATCTTGCTCACATTGAAGTTTTCTTTTGCCGTGTTATCTTCCTTTCAAGACTGGTTACTTGCTTAACAGAACTTGTTTGTTTAACAGGATCAGGCAGCATATTTGAGACGTTACGGTTGCGTAAGCCTCTTATTGTCGTGGTGAACGAGGATTTGATGGACAATCATCAAGCGGAACTGGCGGAAGAATTAGCAGAGAGAAAACACTTGTTCTGTGCGCACCCTCAAACACTTCATCAGACTCTGAGGAGTATGAATATAGATTCTCTTCTTCCATATCCTGCGGGTGATGCTAAACCGGTTGCAAAGATTATAAACAAGTTCCTGGGTTTTCCGGAAGATTAACAAAATTATACTACTTGGTCCACCAAGAATTGAAATTTCATCTGTGTGGAAACAAACTGAATCTTATTCTATAAAGATGCCAGTGTATACTGCTCCTACTTAAACTGCTGATTGTTGTCAAGTGATCCACTAATAGATGTTTCACTATCTACTATGTTGTTTCAAATTGAGTGGTGAAGATATCTTTATAGTTGTCACCTTTCTCTCTTGTAGTCACATAATGTCGTTTTATATTTTTCCGGGCCTAGACCAGCCGACCTCTCTCAGGTACAGGTCAGCCCATAACAGCCCTTCCAAATTCCATCCCCTCCGTCGCCTTGAGGTTTTGCCTGCATGTAAGTATGGCAGGTCTATTGTAATTCTTATAATGTGTCACAGAGAAGGGGCTTTTGTAGTTTTGGACTACCACAAAGCTGAGCCCACTTTAGTACAGCCATTAGGCCTATCTGGTCCATCAATACCTTAATACTAGTAGGAGCTTATTTTCAGCCAAGGTTGTCAGACTCCAGAGGTCCTTTTATCAGGAGTATGGCTATGTAGCTAAGTTTTAGTAGTTAGCTAATTTTTGCCCGAGTCGAGTATTTGCTTACTCGGACGAATAACGTTCCAGATAATCATTCTATTGCCCTCTAGAGAAAACAGAGGAGTTATCCATGTATACATTAAATGTACGAGTAGTTTTGAGTAGGAAGACGAGGAGTGACTAGGGTAGGGAAGAGTTATCGCGATAGAAAGAATCTTAGCCAAGCAAATGAGTCTGGAAAGGATAGAAGTTTGTGCTGATGAGTTAGAAACTTTCTTTTTTGAGATTCAACATATATGATGAATATTTACACTTATGTCGTTTAGTTGACATTTGAATATCACGTGTATGTAGAATGTTGAAAGGTTGATTTTATTAGATACTTGTTGCCTTATTTTGTGGAAATGAAGGTTCACCCTGATGTTCTCCAGTGATAGAAGATGTAATATGATGTGCCAATTTTCAATTTTGGTGGAATTTAGCAAAGGTTTCACATGCACCGTGTTTATCCCCCATCAAGCATCAGCATCATCTATGAGAGGAGAGAGAGAGAAAAAGAGAGGACAATTGTTGGTGGATAAGCTTTGTCAATGGTAAAAGACAAAATTTAAAGACACAGACATTAAAATTTGAAGCTACAGCAATGCTTGACCACGAAAGTATGTGCTCGGAATTTGGATGTGCTGAATTAAAAATAGCGTACTTTCACTGATTTTCTATCGTTTCTTTCTTCTGAGTACTGTAAGAGTCTTCCATTCCATTCTATTCTAAAAAATGTTTCACAGCTTTGATAAAAAGGGTACCCCTTCCAAGTTTCAACCATCATGTTTAATGTACAATTTTTTTAGTGCAGTAGCGTGTTATGAGTCTGGCTAGGCTAGGGGTGAAGAAGATTGGCTACCCGATCAAATTTCAATACTTTAGTTTAATATACTTGCAAGTTGCGACGCTTCCCTAAAATGATAATATCACAATATTAATACTTCCTGCGTTCTTTTTCTATTGCAATAATTGAGTTTTCACGCTTGCCAATGCACACTTTCAGCTATTAATATCTTTAATTACCTTTTAGTAAAAATTATAAATTTTTGATATTTTGAAAGTATATATCGAGACGAATCTAACAAGACACCACATGACTATATTTTTTCTTATGTAAAAATCACAATAGATAGTTAAAGGGTGGTGAGTGAATAGTGTACATTTCTCATTGTTGCAATAGAAAAAGAACGGATGAAGTACATACTACTTCATCCGTTTTTTAGTTGCTACAGGTGTGTTTTACAAGATTTTAAACAACGCCACTTTCATGCTATTAAGACTTTTAAATTCCATTTAATATAAAATAAAGGGGAAAGTGAAAAAGAGAGTATTTTTTACCGGAAAAAGTGAAAAACCATGGAGTATTACTTTCGACAATGCAAGATCACTAAAATAACGAAAGCTCAAACAACGTAAAGAATAAAAAATAAACAATCATTTAAAAAAATGTAGAATTAAAAAAACGGAGGGAGATTTTTGGACAATTAAACTACAAAGCTTGCTTTATTCAATGTCAAAGAATATGGTGGAGACCATATTTTTGGTTTTCATAGGGTTTTTTGACAATTTTTCTTTTGGTCCACTTCTTTCTCTAGTTATCTTTCTTAAAAAGTGTGCATCTTATATATGTTAAACAAAAAAAAGGATGAAGTAGTAATTAAAACTATAACAACATAGTAGTGAGTAGCTACTATTAAAGTGTTTAAACCTTTTTTGTAACACCTTATTTCGTAGAAGTATATATTTTAGGAAATAAAGTCTAAAGAAAAGAAAGAAAGAGAAGAGAAAAGAAGGAAATTAAAATTTCCAATGTTTGGTTTAATAAACAAGGAAAATACAAGTTTTAATTTATTTTTCTTCCCAAATTCCTCTAAGAAAGCCGTTGCAATTATCTATCTGATTGATTGATATCAATATGTCTTTCAATTGGTATTAGAATGGTACTAAATTACTATCATTTGACATTGTTCTCAAGAAGAGTAAGAACGATTCCATCGCCATTACCCCAAAAAACCAAACTCTGCCTTACGTAAAGTTGCCAGAGTACGATTAACCTCTGGGTTTGAAATCATCACATTTATTCACTAGAATGTATATAAGGTTTAAATCCTTCTTTAGGAATAATTTTCTAGACAGAATCTGTCAATTGTCTAGTGTTTAAAAAGATTTAGGTCATAATCATATAAGGTGGTTGTTTTAAAAAAAAGAACTTATAAGGTGATTATTTTGAAAATTTTAGCTTAAAAGGTGGTAAAAATAAAAAGATCCAATAAAATATGAAACTATAAAACTCTATATTGGTGTTGAAGCATGATTTTTTGGTACCATATCGTTTCTTAAAAAAGAGATTACAGCTCCCTTAAATAAATAGGGACTATAGTTGTTAGTAATTAGGCTTTTTCTTTGCACGGGATGAATTATAATCTTTGAGACAGAGCACCAAAGACATGGCAGTTTAAATTTAAACGCATACCAATCTAGTAGAGCGGTAGAGCCGGCTGTTGCCTACTTAGTTTTGTGCCCCACCAAGCGGAATCGCTCACGGGTAAATGCTTGCTTCCAACTCCCAAAGTATAGCAAATGTCATGTAATAGAAGCGCCTGATATGTTCATTAATTTTGTCACAAAAACGTAATGAGATCTGTTTACTAACAGAGTAACAGTAGACATGGACCTATTTCCATAGTTTGACGGCATTTTGTTAAATTTAGTCAATAGTTAAATAGGCTGGGTTGCAGTAGGGGTGTCAAAACAGGTTCTCAAACAGGTTTTGGGTATACCCACGTGAACCGCGGTAGACCTGACAGGCCGGATTCCGATTGCCGCGCCTGGTCATGATTGGTCGTGCTTTGTTCAACCTGGCCGAACACATTTGAATCATTGGATTCCCGTGTGCGGGACAGTGCCGAGCCGTTCCATTTACAAGCCGATCCATTCCTGGATATGATCGCCCGTTGACATTTTTTTTTTTGCCGGGTTTGCGCAGTCGTATTTAAGTTTCATGTACGGTTGAGTTAAGTCAAATGTACTCGGGTTGAATTAGTAATGACCTTAGTTTGATCATTGTGAAACATCGGGTCCATTCGCTATTAACGTCAACTCAACTTCTGCAACTCCTAATCTGGCCATCTTGATTTTGTTATGGATTTTGTAAACGAATCATATTAATAAAAGTATTAAGATCGACGTATATATACATATGTGTGTGTGCGATAAATATATGGATGACAACGAAAAACTAATAAAAACACTATATTGATTAACGTGATGTTTAGTGTATTCTCTTACTCAACTCTTATTTCGAATAATCAATTGCGTAAAACCACTCTAATGAGTAAAAGGAGTAGAACGACTCTTCATATGTTTTAATATTATATATTATAACCAACGACAATAATAACGAGTAGACGATCAATTCCAAACTTTATATAAATGATTTATTATTATAAGCATTATGATTGATATATAAGTTTGTAAATAGTTATGATGGTAATGAGAATAATAATACTAATAAACATAAAGCGACAATGATAATAGGTAAAAATACAAATAATAATAGTAATAGTAACAAGGCTAACAATAGCAATAGTAATACAAATAAGAACAGGAATACTAACAATAACAATATAAATACTAATATGTTGAATCATTTTAATATAAGGTTGATATCAAAATAATTGTAAAACCAATCTAATACTCTATTGATTATAAATTAGTATAACGACTCTTAATATGTTATAATATTATAACAAATGACAATCATACATTCATATGTTTACAACGACGGTTCATATGAGGCCTAAATGATTATAACGAGCGTTCATATGTTGCACAATAATAATAATAATAAATTATACCCCCAAATCATTATCCCCTATAAAAACTAACCATAACTTATTAAAATAAGTTAACCTGTTACCAAGTAACAACTATAAGTTAAGTAAAATAGTTAACAAGTACTTACTAGTTACTAAATAGTAACTTGTTAACAACCATATAGTTTAATACTAGTATAAGATTATTAGATTAACAACCATAACACTCCATTATCTTTATAAGTTATAAGATTATTTAAGTTAATTATTTTTTTGTTATACTATAGTTTAATACTAGTATAGTATTTATAGTCTTCTCTTAACTTTGTATGTATATGTGACTATATATGTTAGTACGATATAATAATATTTGAACCATTCTAACTAACGATAATAATAATGAGTATTATATATTAACTACGAGTATACGATCAATTACCTGGATTTATATAAAATTTAAGTGACTCGATTATGGTAAGCATTATGATTCGAAATAATAATATTAAAATAACATGATAACGTGAATGATTATTAATGAGTATCGACTCTTAATATGCTCTAATAGTATAACTAACGATAATAATAAGGCAAAATTGGCCTCAACACCCGAACTATAGCTTGGGTGCACCCAACACCACCAACTACGACTAGTAGCCTAAACACCACCAACTACGGGGTGGGGTGCCGTACCACTAACTACGGGGTGGGGTGCAAGCATCGTACCATAAAAACCCACCGTCATCGGCAACATTTTTAGGCTTCGGCCTCGGTTGGCGGGTGCAATATGTACCATAAAAACCCACCGTCATCGGCAACATTTTAGGTTTCCGGCCTCATTTATGGTACGGAATGCACCCCACCCCATAGTTGGTGGTGTTTAGGCTACTAGTCGTAGTTGGTGGTGTTGGGTGCACCCGAGCTATAGTTCAGGGTGTTGAGGCCAATTTTGCCTAATAATAATGAGTATTATATATTAACTACGAGTACACTCTATTGATTATAAATTAGTATAACGACTATTGGTATGTTATAATACTATAGTCTATAACAAATGACAATCATATGTTTATAACTACGATTCGTACGAGGCCTAAGTGATTATAACAATGGTTCATATGTATGTTGTATAATAATACTAAACATAACAACAGTTTATATAAATGAGTAAAATTACTAAACTAAGACTTAGATTATTGACTAATCTTGTTTATTGCATATTTGCATTAATACATATACATTAAAGATGTAAAGTGATTAATCATTAATGAATAATCATCGGTCATCAAATGATTAAGACGTTAAGTGAATTTGTAAAGCCAAACCAACAATAACTCGCTAAATAAAGACATATTACAACTTAACTAAATTTCTAAATTTGACTAAATTACTAAACTAATCAATACTAGAATTACAAGTTTTGAATACTCAAATCAAAATAGTATCAAAATTAATGCTATTGATTTGAGAAAGATCAAAATACAACCATTGATTAAGACATTAACTTAGCAATCCATGTGCTTGGTCACTCTCAATGCACATTGGTCAAAAAAGAATGTCATGGATTATGACTTTAGACCATTGATTAGAGAAAGAACAAAACCCAACCCTTCATTACACTAGTCTCTAACTCTCTTTTCTCTAGTTGACAGGAAAAAATAAAAAGACAATCTCGACCCTTGGATGTTTCAATCCAACTGATGAAAAATAAATAAACAAGATAAAAAACCCCTAAAGTTCTACATGGTATAAAAACTCCCTTTTTTGACCCCCTCTCACTTTGTCATTTTCGATCTCTAACCCTAAAAATTTTGATTCTCACTTCTCAGCCTCCTCATTTCTCTCTCTCATTTCTCTCATTCGGTTATCATATTCAACGGCCCCTTTGAATCTTCACTCTTCACACATCCCTTCACTATCTCACCGGAAAACACATAGATCTTGCCGGAAAGCATTTTCTTTTCTTGAGTTCTCACCGGTTCCGTCTATATCTCGGCGAAAAACGTAAAGATCTCGCGGCAAACGTAAAGATCTCGCCGGAAAACGTAAAGATCTCGCCGAAAAGCGTAAAATTCTGACCGGAAAACATAAAACCTTGCCGGAAAACACAAAATCTCTGTTTTTCTGAGGTTTGTTTAATTTCCTTTTTTTTATCTTTTTTATTTTATGTAAGATGCCTGATTTTCTTTGTTTGAGTTTCGAATGTGATGATGAACTTTGGTTGGTTTTTTTAAATTTCGACTTTCGATTCATGTGAAGTTGTTTAATAGTTGTTTTTTTTGTTTTATGTAAGATTTATGATTTTCTTTGTGAAGTTGTTTAATAGTTGTTTTTTTGTTTAATAGTTTCGATTCATGATGAACTTTGGTCTGATTTTTTTAATATGTTTCATATGCTTCGAATCTGATTCATCATTCATGCGAGTTGGTCTGATTTTTTTTTTTAGGGTTTCTGGTTAGGGTTAGGGATTTTGATTAGGGTTTAGGGTTAGAGTTAAGGTTAGGGTTTACGGTTAGAGTTTTGACTAGGGTTAGGGTTAGGGTTAGGGTTAGGGTTAGGGTTTTAACCCTAACCCTAACCTGAAAACCTAATCCTAACCAGAAACCCTAACCAGAAACCCTAACCCTAACCCTAACTAAAAACCCTAACTAGAAACCCTAACCCTAACCGAAAACTCTAACCCTAACCAGAAACCCTAACTAGAATCCTAACACTTAAACTTTAAATTTCAGTTATAAATGGAGGACATTGTTAATGTTGTTTCTGACTATGCTTCAATTGTTCAATCAAATTCTGCTGCTGCTACTACTGGTGATGATGTTGTTTCTGCTCCTTTGCCTGATCCTTCACTCTTTGGTAAACGCACTTCCACTGTTTGGAAGTATTTCGTTTTATACAAATCGGAGGGTAAGATATTTTCTACTTGCATTCACTGTAGAAACTGTCATTTGCGTGCTGAAAGTGCTAGAGGTACCACTAATCAAAATAGGCATTTACTTAAATGTGATCCTTATTTATTAAGTGTTAAAGGTAATGATGCGGGAAATAATTTTAGTCAAAAAACCTTTTGTCGTATGTTTGCCGAAGCCATAATGGTCCATGCTTATCCTTTACTTATTGTTGAACATGTTAGAACTAGGGCTTTGTTGTCTTATTTGGAACCTAGAGTGAAACACATAACTCGGAATACGATGCTTAAGATTTGTGTTAATGAGTTTGAGACCATGAAAAAGAGTTTGCGTAACTTGTTGATAGATTTGGATGGTAGAATATGTTTAACTTGTGATCTTTGGACTTCCATGAATGATAGCTATATGGTACTTACTGCTCATTTTGTTGATAAGTCTTGGACACTACGTTCTAAAATACTTGTCTTTTGATCTTGCCCTCAACCCCATACCGGTTTAGAATTGAGTAGATTTTTTCTGAATTTGCTTGAAGAATGGGGCCTTAAAGATAAGGTTTTTACATTGACTTGTGATAATGCTAGTAATAATAATGTTATGGTTTCTGAAATTGTTGATGATTTGAACAAAGTTAATCCTTTGGTTTGTGGTGGTAAATTTTTTCATATTAGATGTTCGGCACATATTTTAAATTTAGTTGTACAAAGTGGTTTGTCTATGATTGATGAGAGTGTTAAAAACTTGCATTCAATTGTTACTTACATTGGTTTAAATATGGCTAGACTTCAACGATTTGATGATTGTGTTACGTATGTTAATACGTATGTTGATACTGGATTTTGTGGTAAGTTGATTTCTGATGTTTGTACTCGTTGGAACTCCACTTATTTAATGCTTCGTCGTTGTTTAGAAGGAAGGGAAGCTATTGATAGGTTTGTTAGATATGAGCCGGGGTTTGAAATTCGTATTACTTGTGCCGATTGGAAAATCATACAAAATGTTTGTGATTTTTTGGAACCTTTTTATGATATAACTATGCTGTTTTATGGTTCCGAGTACCCCACCGCCAACTTGTATTTTTCTAACATTGCATTAATTGAGAATTTGATTGTTAATGCACATAATCATGCAACTGATTGCATTAAGGGTATGGTTGAACCTATGTATGCTAAGTTTAACAAGTATTGTGAGGACTATTCTCCTATTCTTTGTGTTCTTTGTCATGCTTGATCCACGCTATAAAAAACAATTTGTTAGTGATTTATATGGTAGTTTATATGTTGATTCCGAGCGTGATAAACGTGTTAAATCTGCCGTTGATCATTTTACCGAATTGTATACATATTATTCTCAAACTTATCTATCTTCTTCTTTTGGTTCTTTCGAGTTCGGTCAAAGTGATGTTAATCCTTGTCCATCGAGTCTAAGACCTACCCTTCGCCCATATAAGAAAATAAACCTTGCTAAAGAGTATGGTCGTGTTGCTAGCACTAGTGTTGGTGCTTCTAGTGTTCAAAGTGTAACTTATGAAATTAATGCATACTTTGATGCCCCCTTGTTCCTTGTGTTAGTGATGTTGATTTTGATGTTCTTTCATATTGGCGTGCTAATGTGGTTCAATTTCCTATTTTTGCTCGCATGGCTAGAGATATTTTAGCCATCCTTATTACCTCTGTTGCATCCGAATCCTCATTTAGCATGGGAGGTAGAATTTTGAACAAGTATCGTTCGCGTTTGTTGCCTCATAATGTTGAAGCTTTGGTAACTTGTCAAAATTGGCTCTCTCGGTTATACCCCAATTGAGAATGAAAGAACCGTTGATGTTGGTGTTGTAGGTGAACCTAGTGATATAGACTATGAATCTATTCCGTAATTCATTTGCTCTCTCTTTTGTTGCTGCCCATGTTATGTTGCTTTGGTTGTGGTTGTTGTGGTCTTGTGCTGCTGCTTGTAGGATGGTGATGTGCTTGTGGTTTGTTGGTGTTCTTTGTGCTTGTGGGATGGTGCCGATGTTCATGTGGATGGACCGGTGTCTGTCTTGGTTTTATATTTTGTACCCGTATGTTAGACTCTCAACTCCAAAATTAATTATGTATTTGTTGCCCTTAGCTTTGTGAGGCGGCACTTTTTCTAGGCATGTATTTAAGAATATGATACACACTTGAGAGCCAATTTTTTTTTATAAGTGCCTTAGAATTGCCGCCTGCCCACAATTGCTTTGTGGCTCGTTTACATTTTTACATTTTGTGACGTTGATGGAGTCTAAGTGCTCGATGATGATTCTTCACGTAACAGGTTTCTTAAAACTTTGTTATAAGATCCGAGAGCCCAAAAAATATGAAAAGTATTTTTGTACTTTGTTGTTGTGGTTGTCGTGGTCTGTCTTTGCTATTGCTTGTTGGATGCCGATCTTTGCGCCGGCTTGAGGCTTCTTGTTGTTGCTTGTTGGATGCAGCTCTTTGCTTGGACGCTTCTTCGTTGCTTGTGGCTCGCTCCCGCTGCTGCCGCTTCGGCTTGTTGCTTGCTTGTGGCCTCTACTGCTGGCCTGCTTGTGGCCCTATTGTTGCTTCGTTGCTTGTGGCCTATTGTTGCTGCTTGCTTGTGGTTTACGAATTTTGGTACCCGTATGCTGAATTTCTTCTTGTGGTTTCTTTGTTGGTTTGTCTTTGGAAATTCTAGATGGTGGTTGTTGTCATTCTTTGGCTTCCTACATATAATAAATTCAGCAATTTGATTTTTGTAATTTCGTTTGACATTGACACATGTATTTTGAATGAATTTATGATATTATATTAACTCGACCCAATTACCAAACTTTGTTCTTCACTCAAACAAGTTACGATCTTAATTATATGTTGTGGAAAAATTAAAGTATAGTATTTTATGGAAGCATTTGCATTATACAAAGCAAGCTGAAAAATTAATAAGAAGACATTCTATAATATGCACTAAGAAACTAGCGGTTAAAAAGTGACTATTATAATCTCATCAATACTTAAAACACTATGACATGAACCAAAATTACATCAAAAATAATTTAATTGAGAATGTAATTTATTTTTTTATTAAATTATTATTAAATGTAAGTAATTTTATAAATTACCATATTGAAATGATTTTGTAGATATAGAAAATTAATTGAATTTTAGTAATTTTGTTGAGTTTAGTCGTCAAAATAAGTTGGTTTGAAAAATTGCGTAAAATTAGGTAGATTTTATTTTCAGATCAATTAGAATTCGAGTTGAACCGGGTATTTCTTCCGGGCCTAATTGAGTTTTGGGTTAATATCTGGTTTAGTTCGGTCGGGTTCGGGTTTGAATGCGGGTCCGTGTGGTGGAACGGGAATATAATCCAAGCTAGGGTCTTGGGTCGGGTCAGGTAATCCCAGGTCGGGTTTCGGTCAGGTGCGGGGATCGACCTCCACGGGCCGAACCGGGTTCGAGTCGGGTCGATGTCGGGTTAACCCAGCGGTCAGGTCTCTTTCTGACACCCCTAGGTTGCACTTGTTAATGAAAGAGAGTTTGAACAACTTACAAGCCCAAAAGAGGTTACATCCTAAAACCAATTGCCAATAGCTTATTAAGTTGTTTATTCCTCTCCTCATATTCAATGGAAGAGAGTTTGGACAATTTGGGTATGACTAGAATCTAACGACGAGTATTAATGAAGTATAAAGCGCGTGTTCCAGTAATTTGGGGACTACGAAGGAGGCAAGCGAGATTATGTGTGATGGGGTGGGTTTTACAATGAAAGGGAAAGGAAAGGGGGAAATGAGGTGTACAAATACAAGATGATACTATAAATATACAAGACGATATCTAACTGTTCACGTTATTTTTCATCATAAAAAAATCATATCAGGCTTGGTTTAACTCATTTGGTGTGGATTACACATCATGACCTCAAAGTCAGGGATTCAAAGCCCACCAAGTGAGGGGCACTTGGAGTAGGATTCCCCTCATTATTCCCCCTCATTCCATGTGCTTAGGCCTCTAAGTTGAGCCCTGTACGAGGACAACCTAGAGACTATTCATCTTACCAATTTTTTCTTAAAAAGATATCACAATAAGTGTAGGAATACCAAGTATTGGAGAACTATTAGACTATTACATTTAGTTAATAAATTAGCCGACTTCTGCTGCTAACTCCTGCATTCTTTTAAGGTACAAGTTATGGCTACTGATCCTCAACTATGGGAAGTAAGTGTAGGAATACCAAGTATTGGAGAACTATTAGACTATTACATTTAGTTAATAAATTAGCCGACTTCTGCTGCTAACTCCTGCATTCTTTTAAGGTACAAGTTATGGCTACTGATCCTCAACTATGGGCTCCCCTTCCCATAATAAATGGTCCCTTCTTAACAACTTGGACCTGAAACTCATCGCAGAAGTAAATGAACAACCAAATAGTCGACTTTCCCAATTGCATGTAAATAATTGAAGGACAATATGACAAACTAATTACACACTGCCATTTCACCATTTGGGAAAATTGATAGGCCTTCGTACGATGAATAAAAACAAGGTTTTGGGATTTAAACAGTAAAATGTAGAGACAGCCACATGAATATTCTTTAATGTAACCACTATAATTTCCCCTTGTTTTGGTAATTGAATAGTACTACTATACAACAACAGTATGATCATTTAGCAAATAAATATTACAATTAGACATGATAAAACTGATCATACCAAATTAGTTTGACAATTACTCAAAAGTCAGTTCTCTATTTTCGGTCCAAACTAATAAATAAGATTAGCTATGGCCAAAATTAATTGTTCTTTTCCTAAAATATTTATTGATAACAAACTCGTATATGACCCGATCCAACTCAAAACCAAAATAAATAACTCACGCTCTAACAAATAAATCGAATCAAATTGACTCATATCCAACCAAACCTCTAGTTACAACCTCCTTAATTAAAAAAAATGATATCCACTCCTTATGAAAGACAAAGACAATGACCAAGCCAAAATACTTTCTCCATTTCTCTTAGTTCTTACCGTAAAATGGGAAGATTCGAAGGAAAACCTACCTTGTATAATAGAGTTTCTATCTTACTCCTTTCATACTTTTTAGATCTTCTCTTATTTTCTATCGTCCAAATAACGTAATATTCATTCTAGTCCGAACAATCTGAAGCACCCCAACGTAAAAACAGGAATAACTTAAAGAAACAAAGTGAGTATAAAACAACAACCAAGTAAACGAAATTAAAGAAGAACCCTCGTTCATTGCTCACGAGAAGATAGATAAAGAAAGATGCCAGTGGGAGGAGAAAGTCTTTGAGACTCATGTGTACTGCTCAAATGACCTCCTAGGAAGGGAAAACATCACAAGTATACTTACATAAATCTCTCATCCCTTCTTTACTTCACCTCTTTCTTACCAATTCCACTCTCTTTCTCTCTCTCTTTTCTCTTTCATACATTGCTTTCTGTGCTTACAGAACAGAAAGTAACACCAGAATTTTTCAGCAGATATCTCCCTTTTTTTTACCCTCCTTTTTCTGGTTTCATTCTCCTAGGTTGTACTTGCTAAGCTATTTTGTCATGGAAACTGCCACCATTGTAGGTTCTGCAGAATCATCTGACAGTTCAGAGAACAATTTTCACAGTAGAAAAAACTCATTCCATCATTCTCCACCTCAGAATGATCAGGGGACTCTGTCCCTCACTTCCATTCTTTTGATTGTCATACCCATTTTCATACTTATCCTCCTTTCGTTCCTCGTCGTTCTTATAATCCTACTACGACGACAGAAATCTTCGAAATGTAACAGTTATAACAGCAACAGCGACAACAGCTGCAAGTTTGCTGCTCATACTACAATCAGTCTAGCTGAAAGCAGTCCAGGTAACAATCATTAGTACTAATCAGTCATTTTTTTTTTTTGAAGTGTTATTAGTTAATGCTTTTAGCTTCTACTAGTCAGTTATGGCAAAATCTGAAATGGGTATTTGAAAATGAGTTGAATAGAGGTGAATAATGGGTGTATGTCAACCGTGAGCACGAGGCCTACATCACAATGTAACAAGGGTGTACAAGTATATACGTACAAGGAGCTCGAAATGGCAACGAACAACTTCAACGAGGCGAATGTGATAGGGCATGGTGGTTATGGGGTGGTGTACAGAGGAGTCCTTGGGGATGGGACTGTGGCAGCAATTAAGATGGTGCACAAGGCTGGCAAGCAAGGAGAGCGAGCTTTTAGGATAGAGGTAACCTTGCCTTTAATTTAATTCCTTTTTGGCCTTTCATTCCTGTTCCATTACGATATGCATATGATGATTCCATTGTTCTTTCCTTTTCATCATTAATAGCAGGATAAGTTAGTTGATATCTGGATGTCTGGTTAATCCTTTGGGTTGGCAATCCGAGAGATAGAGACATAATTACAATAAATTAGAAATAATATCATAAAAGCAATACTTTAATGTGTTATTGACCATTTAAACTTGTGTGTATCAATCAACTTTTGTAGCCAAGAGACAAAAAAAAGTAGGACTTTGCTAAACAGTGTCCTCAAGGTTATGATTAACATTAAGTATATTTCCTCTAAAATGATATTAAGTTGGAATGTAACAAAAGCATCACGCATCATTTGCTAGCTGTTGTTGAATGTATAATTAGTAATTCTAAATTCAAGTTCTTATTCATAACCTTTGAAAGCTATGTTAAACGTCTTCCTTTAAATAATAGGTATGTGCTCCATTGGATAGACTTCAACTTGATTTAAAGAGCTTATATAGTTATATTATTATTACATATACCCATTAAATAAAGTCCTATGCTAAGTTTTAAAGGAGGAAATTTCTTAGGGGTTGACTTGCTCCATCTTTGTTTGGCCTTTTCTTCGTAATTTTAGTAAACTTGATCAGTGAAGAATAACAAATTAACTATGTTTACCAATTTTTGTACTCCTATTTTAATTCCATATGGATCTGCATTTATGAACTCTGTTCAAATTTCCACATGGGTTGAAATATAGTAAGATGATAAAGAAAATAAAGCCAACTTTCTCTTTGAGCAGGTGGACCTACTGAGCCGTTTACATTCTCCTTACCTAGTGGAGCTACTTGGCTACTGCGCAGACCAAAATCACAGGCTCCTAATATTTGAGTTTATGCCAAACGGTAGTCTACAACAGCACCTACATTCACCTCACACCCATCCTCAGCCGTTGGAATGGAGCACTCGCTTAAGGATAGCCCTTGATTGCGCCCGAGCCCTTGAGTTCCTTCATGAGAATGTAACACCATCAATAATCCACAGAGATTTCAAATGCAGCAACATTCTGTTGGACCATAGTTTTAGAGCAAAGGTATCTGATTTTGGCTTGGCTAAGACGGGATCTAACAAGATCAACGGTCAGATTTCAACGCGCGTCCTAGGGACCACTGGATACCTGGCTCCAGAGTGGGTTCTTTTCCTCTCTTGCCCGGCCCCAACTCCTCCGCTCCCCCACTTTCATGCATCACTGTTATAACCATATAACTGAAAACTACAACTCCCTAATAATGCAAAAATGTATATGTGGTCCATAGCAAGCATGTAACTCCTTTAACATTTTCCTAAATGTTATTTTGTGAAAACAAAGAAACCATGCTAAAGACAATATGTTAATCTGCACCTATGAAAAGAAGGATGGTAGAATGTCGTTTTAATTATTATGGAATGGACACACTTAATGTTGAACAATTAAATGACATTTCCTATTTAATCACCATCATGTGATCTTTCTCTTTTCTTTTGGAGGTTTGCCCTCTTACGGATGTTTGTTGATAAATACGCAGGTATGCTTCAACAGGGAAGCTTACTACGAAATCAGACGTTTACAGCTACGGGGTGGTTCTTCTACAGCTTATAACAGGCCGTGTACCAGTTGATACAAGACGTCCACCAGGAGAGCATGTCCTTGTCTCTTGGGTTCGTACTGTTCGTTTTTGTAACATACTGTAGAACGCTGTTAACTTCTCAAAGATTAGCAATTCATGACATAGATTCTTACTGAATTAAACTGGTTATTACTGACTAAAACTGAATTTTACTGATCAAAACTGATTATCCTAAAACTTCGAAACTCCTAGTGAGATTTAGGCTTTAGAAAATAACAAGTATTATTTTCGTTTAATATTCTAAATGTTGTTCTATCAGAATGTTGATAATTTCTTCATATTCAGGCTCTTCCAAGGTTAACACACAGAGAAAAGGTGATGGAAATGGTAGACCTAACTCTAAAAGGCCAATATTCCCAAAAAGATATTATTCAGGTTAGAAGATCTATTTCACTAGTTTTCTGTCATTACCATAAGAGAGTAAAACTAATTAAAGATTGATCCAACTTCATTATTATTCTCTACAGATCGCGGCGATTGCTGCTGTTTGTATACAAGCAGAACCAGATTACAGACCATTAATGACGGATGTTGTGCAATCTTTAATCCCCTTGGTGAAAAACCTCTCCTCTGTTCCCTCCACTTCATCTAGATTCTGCACTAATTTCGTGAGTCCAAAGTCCAGGCGGTCTTCTTTCTCATAAATAATGACTCATTTGATTACATTCTTTCAAATCCTAAGGAGATTCCATTCTTCGTCTGGATCATCCTTATTCCTTAAACCCAATGAATAATGATTGTCAACTTTCAAAGAGTAACTTCGGAGCGATCCATGAAGCGAATACTTGGGATGAGACCGGCGAGTATCAAGGTTGAATTTGTTTAAAAGATTCACTTTAATAACTAATATGATTGTATAATACAATGTGGTTTACCATTCTTAAAGCTTTCAGTTGAATATAGAACATTGTAATAAAAAGTTCGGGATGTTTACGTTACCTCGAGCTCTTATAGTTTGCCTGTGGTTACAGTTCTTAAACCGAATAAAGTTAGTTTATCTGCAAGACCAGAAAAGTCCCAAATGAGCAAAGGCCTGCCTCTTTTGATCTTCAGAGCCTACGGACCTCTGGTATCAACTATCAACAAAACAAAAATTAAGCACATAAACCAAGGTTTCTAAGTAAGCAAGCTTGCATGATTATATGAAAAGATGAAACAAACACGTACTAGTATTAGCAAAACTTAGCCGTAAATTGATTAACAACCTATACCCATATTTACTTGATCTAATTTGGACTTGACCCAAAAATTGACTACACAGGAACCAAATATTATTGTGACACTTGACCCAAAATTGACTCGATGTGAACCGAAAATTATTGTGACTAATATCGGTTAGGCAATCATAATAAGTTAATTATCGAAAAAAATTGACCCCACTTGAATAGACTCAAACCATCCTAAACCAAGCCCAAAAAAACTCTTGAATAGATACTATAGCCTCCCAGCAAACATTGCTACTGAACATATGTCCATCTCACAATCAACAATATGAGTTTCATGAAGCTAAATGTTAAGCCTTCATAATCCAAAACTAGATTTTTTGTGAGATCTCGAGTCTTAACAAAAAGTTGAAAATTTTTCATTCTTATTTCATTTTCAGTGGACAGCAGAAAAAATGTCATATATATCATGTTGTGACTGTCATATTGATATCTCAGTAATCCCTATCATTTTAGCTAAAGAATCTTGAATGACAACCTCAACCATATTTTTAGTCCCTACAAGTTTATATGAGTGTACAGTATAACTACTATTAATCTTAGCAGAATTAAGAGGCCTGCAAGCACGTACGATGTAACATGCTGGTCTAAAACCTAGAACTAGTGCATTTGAACTAATTATAGGACTATATATAGTAAAGAGAAAGCATTAATCACAAAAAGGTAGAGTCCTTTTAGACTCGTAACATACTAACATATATTGTCCCTTCAAAAAAAAAAAAAAATACTAACATATATTGATGGTACGAGATCAAGTTTACTTTATTTGTTTTGATTATTCATCACTATTTATGTAACAGCTAACAATAACACTAACAGGCTAAGTGTTCGGTAGTTTATCCTTGTTTTATGTACAATAATTTTTTGTATGTTTTTGTTTGTGAGGCAATTAAGGTCAATAAACACCAAGGACCTTTGGTCCAATGGTATGGCTTCCTATCTCCCACATGGGAGACCAAAGTTCAAATCTTGGTAGAAGCAAAATTTATATGTTTGGGGAGAGGGTTGAGACTTATTGGGCCTCTGGGTGAGTACCTTGTGCGAACGGCAGGAGAATTCTTCTTACCACTGTGGGGTTAGAAAGGGGCAAAAAAATTAAGGTCAATAAACCCTTTGTTTTCAAAAGAGCCATTACTTACATAGCCCAACTAAGGACTTCAACTCGAAATTAGGTAACTTGATTTTGTCACAAACACATGATCAAAAGTTGGAACTGATTGATTTCAGATTGAACTTATTCAAATTTGACCCGATACAAAGCAATCAAGCCATCTCGATCTAAACAACCTAGTTGCCACCCCTACCTTTTTGCTAGGATTCAGATTAAAACTTGCAGTAACACAAAGAAGCAAGGTTGTTTGGCTCCTATGGATGTCTCCACTGCTAGCAAAAAATGAGGTTATTGGTTACAGCTATGAACACTTCAATCAACTAAATTCGCAGTTCAACATCTACGAACCTGAGAAATTTTCATTTTTAGTATTATGATGAAACATCTACGACCTACGTGCCTAGGATTCTTTGTAATTTTCTTATTTGGATGTATAAACATATACCTAGGATTTATCTGAGAGGAACTTAGTGGAAGGGCATAACAAATAATACCACTATTAGCAAAGCCCGCAAATTAGATGGTGGACTCGTGTCTACCATTAGGATGGTAGACACGGGCCCAAAAACACATAAAACGCGAAATCAATGAACATCGGTTGTTCTCCAATGAGCATTAAGTGAATTTGCGAAACAGCATAAATCTTATGAGCATCATCAGATTTTTTCTTATATTAAATCTTTTTTTCTTCATTGTTAGTGGTTTCTTTTGTTAATTTACATGTTGTAGTTTGTTATGAGGATGTTGTTTTGTTAATTGTATTGTATAAGACAAAAATCGATCGATGTTCATGAGAACGGTTGATGTATGGTTTCGATCAGCTAATTTCATTGGAAACAGTTGATGTTCATTGAGAACATTTAATGTTCATTGGTTTTGCCGGCCTACCATCCTAATGGTAGACACGAGTCCACCATCTACCAATTGAGCAAAGCCAAACATTTCAAAAATTTGGGCTTTTTTAGCTTTCAAACAATGTACTGACTACCACTGGTTTATCTGAAAGTAACAAGTGGAGTGAGTAAGCCAACAGAGAAAACAAAATGAACATATACTGCAGTTACAAGCATATAATGATGGCCTACATTGGTGTGGATGGCAAATTAGATCTTAGAGAAGGGGTAAGATGTACGTCATGCATCCAAATGCACTAACTATAATTCAAACTAAAAGAAGTCATGATTTTGAATGAAAGAACAAATTATATATTCATTTATAAAAGAACGTATAGTTAAAGAACATAATAGTATAATAAAAGAATATGAAGAAAGAATGAAAATAACATTAATCAAGAGTATATATTGGACATCATGCTCCCTTGTGTATAATCTAAGCATTGGATATATACTCATTGATTCATGAGTGAAAAAATCAAGAATAGCCTATAAAATGCTTGTGTTTATTACTCTCCACATCCTAAAATACGCCACTACCGATATTTTAAGAATGTTCGGAAACAATGTCAAAAACAGAAATAGGTTATGATCAATTTCCATATATATACCCACTTAAAAGAAGTGGTAAAGAGAATGGGAAATGAGAACACTGTTATGAAGGTCGATTCAGTGGAATACTGATTTAATCCTTAATTTATAAACTTATATGGTTGGAATGATATGACACAATTGATTCCAAATAGAGGGTATATTTGAGTATTTAGGTAAAAATTACATAGTAAAACGCAATTCTTATATTAGACAGTATGATATAATCAATACCACTATTATTAGTAAAACAAAAATACAGTAAGAGTTACAGGGAAAATAAAAACAAGTAAAATTAATGATGTAAATGAATTCGATGGTCTGAATGGAGACCAGCTGAAAGTTAGAAAACGAAGCCATAAAAAACAATGTAAAAGAAGAACTCACTAAGTCACTGTTGGGACCATTTCATGTCATGTGCTTAAAATGCAACCTGCAGCTTATGTCCCCTGTGAAAATGATCAGTCCAGATTCCAGAAAGAAAATATCCTCCTGTAACTATCTAAGTCTACATTTACAATTCAACAGATGCACTACTTCCCTAACTCATGTTTATATCAACTAACATAAATTAAGCTAAAACACTAACTCAGATTTGGTACATGAGTCAATCGAGTAAATACTATTAGATCAGTCCAGAAACGAAAAACCTGCTGAAAAACCCAAAGCACCAAGTGGTTAAGCGCTCAGAAGTAGAATTTTGTCATGGTAAAAACTTCTTGGGGAACTTCGGCAACTCATGCCAAGGCTGAGGAAAATTTCTGGTGCAAAAAGATTCAAAATTTAAATTTGTGAATCAGCTTCCAGTTCTTTTCTGATGTCAGAGCCTTCACCAATTTCCTTCTCAGATTGAGACTTTTTCTTACCAAGTTTGTCTGAATATTTTGCAAAAGCTACAGACAACGCTGATTTTAAGATCACTTCTGGGTCCTTTTTCAGACGCTTGCTAGTGTCTTCTGTTTCCTTCTCCGCCGCTGGTGCTTCGCTCTCTAAAGATCCCAGACTTGGATCATTCTGCAAAGGAGCTTCAGGAGCTACAGGGCGGCTTGGTGCCACACGTTTGAAGGGTTCATGAAAGGTGTCATACAAACGTTTTACCTAATTCATCAACAACACATGTTTCACGTTTTAAAAATATTGACCATCACACCATATTAGACTCTACAAAGATGCCGTTGTAGGCAGAGCACAATTGTAATGAGTAATTAGATAGTGTGACTACACACCCGAAAATTATCTAATATTACTAAAGATCAAGAGAACGGCAATTATAGACAGAACTTGAAAGTACCTTACGCTCCCCGATGCCAGGACAACGAGCTAGATCTTCCATAGAAGCATCCATGATATGAGAAAGAGACTATAAAGTATCATGAAATCATTAGGTAATTGTCTTTGCAAAAAGCTAATCCAAACAAAGTTGATCATCTGGCCTACCCCAAATGTAGAACCAAGCGTGACTACATCCGTTTTGTTAACATGTCGAACTCCAGTTAGGGCATGATTGAGCTGTAACAAGTAAAATTACCAATTAAAGTTCTCTTGGACACAAAAAAAAAGTCTGACACTTTACAATATGCTTTCATACGATAACAAAATGTTCAAAAGACAAAGTCAGAGAAAGCCTCAACTTGGCTATATAATATATGGAGCATCACTATTAGTTATGGTGAATGCCCTATATAGCACATACCCTTGATAAATAATCTGAGTCCATATGTCCTTGAATAATATCTGCCGGTTTATTCTCATAGACTTTAACTGTTTCAAGGTATCGACCACACTCCTCCACGCTTAAATGCAAAAAGAAAAGAGAAATGGCAGGTTTATAGTAAGCAACATAAGTATGAGGCTATGAGCCTGCATGTAGACAAAAAAAATTGCTGAAAAGATGCTGCTTGTTAGTGGATTTGTTAAAAAACAAATGAAAAAGTGCTGGTCATCTATTTTCTCAGGTAAAGAAAACAGCTCCACATAATGTTAACCAGAAGAAATAGTGGGAGTGTATACACAAAAATCATCAGTAACAGGGGCGGATCTAGCGTGGGTTCAACTGAACCCACGAAATCCGTGAAAAAAGCCTGGAGAAAATAGGCTAAAAATTCAAAAAGTTCTAACAGATATATTAATAACGCGTCCCATTAGTTCCGTTAGACAACTCTTGGCTCAGTGGTTGAGAAGTCCCGTGTTGTTTCCTTTAGTTTCCATGTGACGCGGGATCAAGTCCCAAAGACAACATTTTTTTTCTTTTTCTTTTTCTTTTTTGGCAACTCCTCCTGTAATTCTTCATCAGCTTTGTTTTTTCTTTTTTTTTTTTCCTTTTTTCTTTCGTATACTTTCTCTAAGACTTTCCTTGGGTTCTTTTGTTTTCTTTCCATTAAAATTTTTTTAATCTCATTTTCCTGTTGTTTCTTTTTCATGAAAACCCCAATTTATTGACTGTCCATCACTCCTCTACCAATTTATTTTTAGATTTATTTTCTTCTAATTTTTTATTGTAAATAGTTGATATCTTCTTGTTTATAATAAATATCTTTCAAAATGTTCAATATTCTTTCTGTAGTCTTTTATACATATGTATTTTTAAATGCTTAAATTAGTGCTAATCAATTGCTAATTATATTGAAGATTATTTCGTCCGTTCCAAAATAATCTGAACTCTTTGTTTTTTTGTCCTAAACTGGTTTGAACACTTTCAGTTTTAAAATTATTCAGCTATCATGATATTGGTTTTCAAACACCCCTTTGGTCCACATAATTGATATATGTGACCCAACAAGTTAAATTTCTAGTCAGCGATAGGCCGATAGTAATTTAGAATTAAATAAATACATTGGAGTATTTTAATTAATTTATTTTGATCTTTCTTTTAACGACTCGAACCCACACAGTTTAATTCCAGGATCCGCCACTGATCGGTAACATTGCATGAACATCAAGACATCCACAGAAGAGGGAAAAAATTTCCAACTTTCCTAAAGAACGCGAACGGGAGGTTTATTTTTTAATAAAAAAAAATGAGTCATTTTACCTCCAACCACACAGCAGAGTGCAATCATGAAGCAGACAGGTCTTTGTGACTTCAAGTAAAGGCTTGACTACGTCATCCTGAAATACATATTAAGATACTTTGACAAAAGTTATTACAGTGGTATATGCCAATGACACTGCCCATATAAGCTTCATTCCTCGTCAAACATGATGGAGTTAACAAGTCAGCCAAGCTAGTAGCTTACCACATCAACATGGCATAGTACCACACGAAGTCTGAAGTTCTTCTGCAGTTCCCGTATGCGATAATATAGATAGTCTGGATGAAGCAGGTGATAACGGAGACTGCACAATGTCAAATGAGGTATCAGTTGATAGAAGACAATACTACCTCCGGTTTTTATTAAATGCAACAATTGTCTTTTTGCAAATATATTAAGAAAAGAGGAGAGAGAGAGAGAGTAAATTAGACCCAATTGCCCATACTATTTGTATGTGAGGGTAGGTGAAGAGAGGGTCAAATGGTTGAATTGCTCCAAAACCTTTACCAAGAAAGGAAATGTTGCATCTAAAAAAACAACTAAAAATGGATATTGTTGCATCTAATAAAAAACGGAGGAAGTAGAAGATAACACATATCCTAGTCAAGGCCGGAGCCGGGATTTTGGATGAGGGGTAGCGTAATTTTAAATTGTATTGGGTACCAAAAAGAAATACCCCATAAGTACTCAATTCAAAATGTTACATAATCCATATACAACCTCAATGACATAGTACTTTAATAAAGGAAAATTACAATTATGCATGACAAAGACTCAAATTTGAAACTGATTTGCAATTAATCACATCAAGTTTTACATCTAAAAACAAATAGTTCTCAAATCTGTTGGCTTAGTTGAGTCAAAGGAAGACTTGGATTAGAATAAACATGATTTTTATTATGTCCTTTACAAAATCCCTCTTTTCTTTTTCTTTTCTAAGAATACACTAATCAACTCAACTAGTATGTTTTTAATCACATCATAATTCTGCATTAGAACACTAACCTCACAACTAACATCACAATTGTATATTACTAAAAATTCACAAATTGTATATTATATACAGTGCCTTTCACCAAAAATCCAAACAAATTGACATTTCACACCTGTAAATTAACAATTTCAGACCAAAAATTTATAAATTCATACAACTCACAAATCCAAAAACTCACAATTCATAAATCACAAGTCTCAAAATCAACAACCAATATGCGATGAAAAAGAAGTAAAGAATTGATAAGAAAAAAAAAAAAAAAACACTAACAACTATACAATTCCGGAAGCCCAGCAGCCACCACCGGTGGCAGTTCAAAGCACCAAGACTGGCGGCTATCACCGGAAGACGTTACAGGCAGCAACGCCTGCAAAGGCCGTAGAGGTGAAAGAAAACGCTACAGGCAGCAACGAAGAGAGAGAGACCAAGAGAAGAGAGACAGAGGAAGAGGAAGAGACTAGAGAGAGAGGCGGAAGAGAGCGGGAGGGAGAGAGAAAAAGCGACGGGTTAGGGTTTCTTAGGGGTTTTGTTTCAGCGTTTTTTCACTAAAAAAAATCAATTTTTAAAAAAAATCAGGGGTAGCACGTGCTACCCCTTGTTACAAGGTGGTTCCGCCCCTGATCCTAGTAACATTTGGCAAATATTTACATAAATTCCTTGCAGAATTGCCAGCAACCAACAAGCAAGATATGCCTTCGCTAAAACAGAAATACTGATAGAACTCATGACAGGAACATATATCAAAGGGGTTACATTAACAGTTAATCATTAGCAATCACAAGTAAAAGCTGCCCTTGATCGTCACAAGAAACTCTTCCCAGCATCAACTCCCTAGGCACTCCAAGGGTTCTTCTAAAGTGAAGAAATGCATATATACCAGAAAAGTTTCTAACCAACCTTAGATAAAGTGCACAAGAATTCTGCCCCAAAACATAGTCAGGAACAACTTCCGCAAAATTCCATCTTACATTTCTGATGTGCTTCAGCAGAGGATTGCCTTTCTACAAAAGGATATGGACAAGTGAAGTTAAATTCCACACGGTTTGGAAGTCCATAATTCCATTACTAACAATAATCAATCACTTCTGGAAAAAAAGGAGTTGAAAAATTATATCAAGGACAAAAATAAGGACTAAAAGGACAATGTCCTGAAGTAACTTCCAGGCAACTGCAACAACATACTGTTCTGAAAAGATTGAGAAATGAAGCATGTCTGCCTGCAGCAAAATAATGCTGACGACAGAATCTTACATAAATGTCAGTAAGATTACACTTAAGCATGCTAACCCACCTGCAACACAGGTGAGCTACCAGATCCCAGTGAGGCAAACAAAATGCAAGAGTAGTTCTGCTAACAGCGTGAGCAGTAATTCTCCAGCTAGCTTAGTCAGTAACTAAGCATGATTTTACGGAAAACAGGGCATTTGATCAGAACATTATGGAAACAAGCCAAAAGGGAAAAATAATGGAGGGATCATTACAACAATTGGATAAACTTCAGACGCCTCTTTCAGCTAAGCAAAGGTAGTAACTTACTGCAGATACATAAGATCAATCCAACTATCCAAGTGTACCAGAGACCTATTGAAATAGTAGCTTATAGGAGATAAGAAAATAATTTGCACAGAGGAAAAAGGAAGGGAGGATTGGTGAAGAGGTGGTGTACGAACTGCAAAGAAGTGAAACAATTCGGTATATGCTAATAAACTGGTAGTACTCGTCAATTAAGTATCTACAACCAGCAGAATACTCGTTAAAGCCTCCTCTTCTTCTTCCAACTAAAGCCCATTTCATGAATATTTCCAGATCAAGATGTCTGGGAAATAGCACTAAGCCTTGTCTATTCAATCTTACCATATATTGGAATCAATAGGTTCAGAAATGTGAGAATCACAAAATAATATGCCGCTCCCCCTCCCCCAAATAAAATAGAGAGAGAGAGAGAGAGAGAAAGAGACAGAATGACACATCAGTGCTACAGTAAACACAAAAGAAAGTGATAAATTTGCCTCATCTTTCCACTCCCAAGCAAAGATGTTTGAACTGCTACCCTTCCTTATCCCATTACAACTTCTATATTTGACATTTACTCTTTCTTTTCTCACCCCTTATTCATATTACCCTGCTCCACTGCTCCCTAATAAGCTAAAAACAAGTCCTTAGGCCAAAAAAGCTCCAAAATCAAAATGTTCATTACTAAGAGGCGTAACAAAACGCATCTTAAATGAAAGCAAAAGAAACAAAAACAACCACATGGATGAAGGTATATAAATTTTTCGACTATACACTAAGGCAATTGATCAGCCACCTCAAATTTTCTCCCCGACTAAATGTGCATTCATCAATCTCCTTCCTGCACCCTTATCTGCTTCTACCCCGATGTTTCCAAGTGGTAGATAACCCCCACTTCTTCATTATAAATGGAGCAACATAACACATAAACCGTCAATAAATTTCTTTTCTTGAAAAAAATTCCATATGCATGGAACTACCCTTTCGTTCCTTGAGTTAAAACAAGAAACATCATACAAGAACATCTTTTCTTTCCCCTGCATTCTGCATACATATATATATATCTCCATATTTCTTGCACTAGACGGAATTCAAGTTTAGTTCTTCCATCTAAACTATCAAACCCCGACCTTTGGAAACCACAACGTCATAGGAATTTCTCCAATTTATTCAATGAAACGAAAGCATCACAATTTTCAATTGTCATCATTAGCATTTCAATGGTTCCCAGAAAGAACATCACTTATTTCTCCAGGATGACCCGTAACAGTTTCCTACTACTAATAGCCCATTCAAATTGTTAACATACTCAACCCACCACAAGCTAAGCATATTCTCACCCATCCATGAATTCCTCGATCAATATTTCACATCAAATGTATTCTAATCACAACTAACTTAGCATGATTTATAACACAATCAACAGAAAAATGCAACAATTCAGCAATTTATAACATGTCTAGGGATGAAATTCCAGTACCATAGGTCCATAACAATGAGTAGTGGATTTTCCTCGCAAATTACATATGATTTCATTACTATTACCCTCGTGTAGTACCTCCTACTAAACGGGCCGTAATTGTATTCTAATCGCAATTAACTTAGCATGCCTCACAACATAATCAACAAAAAAGTGCAACAATCCAGCAATTTAATCCTTTAATATCACAACCCTAAAAAAAGGGGAAAAAAGCAGAGAAAAGGAGAAATACCTGCCTGTGACTCACAAGGATCGCATTACTCTTCTGAATAGGAGTTGTCGAACCCTCAATTTGCCTGAACAAACAAAACACCAAATTTAGAACAAAAACAAAAAAACCCACAAAAAAAAAACAACAAAAACAAAACCCCAAATAAAATTGACAAACCTAGAGGAAGAAGAAGCATTTGAAGTGGAGAGAGAATGAGAATTAGAAGGAGGAAGAGGAGGAGGAGGAGAGTAGAATTCTGATTTCTTGATAGAAGAAAAAGCTTGAGAAAAGGTTTGTGATGGAGTGAAGAGAGAAGGTGGCGTTGATTTTGGTTGATTGTTTTCAAGAACATCTTTATATGATGGAATTTCGATCACAATTGAGCTCTTTTTCGTTTCGTTTTGACGCTCTTGTATGTCTTCTTCCATTCCTATTGATTTCTGCAACTGATTTGGGGATTTGGTAGGAAAGATTGGGAAAATGGAGGGAAAATGTATGTAATTAGGGCAAAATAAAATAAGCCTTCCTTACCTTTTTTTTTTTTTTTTTTTGGCAATATCTTTCTTTTTTTAATAGGTTAGGAGGGGGAAAAAACTTAGTGCGCACCCGTGGAAGACGCAAATTAGATAATAGACACGGGTCTACCTTCCTCATAGTGCGGACGGTATAAAACGGCACCATTTTGTTATATTTTGATGGACCAAATTCAATTTCTCTCATGTGCACGGCAAACGAGAGAAAATCAAGTTTATTCCAATGAACATCTATATCTATATCATATAACTAATATATAAAACTGAGTACAAAAGCCAGTTTACGAGGTCGCGACATTTGGCGTCCAATGAGGACGCCATTTGTCGCGCTCATTAAGTGCCATGTCATTTTTTTAAAATATAAATAGAGTTTTAAATTGATTAGAATACAAATAGAATTTAGGATAAAAATAAATAGAGTTGGGTTCACAATGAAAATCTTAAATATAGTAAATTGATTATAACTTTTAATATATAGTTCGTAAAATTATAATTTTTGTACCATTGGAAAGTGTTTAAAAAGTACTTTAAAATAAGATCCATTTATACTATATTTAAAATTTTATATTAAGGTAACGTATAAAAGGAAATATTAACTATATTAACGTATTAAAGTAACCTATTGCAATTAGAATTAGCGATTCAATTAGAATTAAGGTTAGAGTGTTAAAGTAATCGAAGGTAAGGTTTCTAATAAATATACTCCTCATATTTTCTTTTCCTTTGATAATAAACAAATGATGCATCCTTCGTCTCCTCCAAACATGAATGTTGGATAAGATGGGACATGGTCAATACATTAGAAGGAGGGTTGATATTGTTAATCATGTTGGTCTATTGATCATGCTTGAAGGGCACTGTTTATGCCGATTTTGTACCAAGTACGCAAAAGGTATTGGGAAGCCAACAACAAGAACAATATACAAAATTAAATATGAGATAATTAATGATCAACAAGAATGTAAATAAAAGAATAGAAAGACAAACAATTGTTGACACGTACGGAAAACCCAAAAGATGGGAAAAACCGCGGGTGATTCTCTTGATCACTAATCCACTATGAAGATGCCACCGTCAATATGGGCGTTTGAATATAGTTTACACAGTAGCTTTGTAAAGAATTAATGGAGATAGAGAGAGTGTTTGCTATGGAGTACTGAGGGTTTGTAGTAACTAAAGAGAGAGAGATCCATCCAGTTAGGTTACATCATCTATTTATAAATACCCTAAAAATACCCTTGTAACCGTTGCCACCTTCCTTGAGAATAGGAGATCTTCCCCTTTTTCCTCCAACAGTTGTAACTGCTTATTAATGCCAATTCCATGATTCTTGCTAACTAATACTTCCTACCTTCTCTGCCAATATGAGATTTTCAAGGCCCAACAGGCACCGTAGCAACATACCGTAGCAACATATCTTAGCAACATACCGTAGCAATATTACCAATCCTTCATAATTTAACAAATCATATTTATATGATAGGTGCTTTAATTTGATTTGTAAACACAATGAGTACTAAAGAAAGGTAAGTTTTATCTTTAACGTTCTCCATTAACTTTTCATTGGTCTAGAACATATGGAGGTTTTATCTTTAATGTTTTAACATGCAGGAAGATGTACGTTGTGTAGTATATCGTGACATATGCTTTAACATATAAAAATATGTAGGTTCTGCATGATAGAGTGAATGTGTGAATGATATAGTGAGTTTCTTCATGACATATAAATTAGAAACAACGTCAAAGATAATGCCAAAAATAGGGGTATAAATATTTAAAAACTCTACTCTTCTTCACGAAAAAGTCCGGACATTTGCTCGGGTCCCAATACTAGTATCTATATAAAGCTAAGTCATATTTGTCTACGTGTCGAGCTGCCATTAAATTTGCTACGTGTCATTCTAAAAAAAAAAAATTGCCGCATGTAAGATATTCAGAATAAATGTCCATGTGTCGCTTGGTGATTCCCACTCCCCTTAATTGCACAATGCCATAATCAGCGCCTCACTTAACGTCAAAAGTTTGAATTATTATAGGTAATGAAATCAAATCCTTCCATAAATTCATAATGTAAATATTCATAATATACTGTTGGCTGTCAAATGCTTGGTCTTCGGCTCTTCGCTACTACTCCCTCCGTCCCATAATATAGTGCTCACATTCCTTTTTTGGTGTCCCAAAATGTTGTGCCTATTTTCTTTTTTGTCAATTTATTTGGACTAAATTATCCTTAATTTCTACACAAACTTTCCAAAATACCCCTACTTTTCTATCAAAACATGTGACCCCATTTATTGCTTTACACCATTCCAAGGAATATTTATTGCCTTTTGATTTTGTTTAAAGGAAATAGAAAATAAATAACTAGTTTCAATACAAAAGTATCAAAAAAGCACTTCATTAAATATTTTTTTTTGGAAATCCTACCACTCATTCCATTTTCCTTAATTCCCGTGAAAAATGAGAAGTAAGCACTATATTATGGGACGGAGGGAGTATATAATACACGAAATGCATGCATTCTCAATGCACATATTCAAATATTGAGAATCGCATTCTTTCAAAAAAAAAAAAATATTGAGAATCGCGAAAATCGATATCAGTTAAGGGGGAGGGTGTCGTTCTTGCTTCCCAAAACTTTGATCATGCTGCAAGTTTTTCACTCCTCCATTTGCATAGCTTCTCACTCCTAATGCAACCAAATAAAAATTATGAAATCAATCTATCCATATATTTATAGGAAGAGGAGTAGTATATATCCTACGTGTCAAGCTTATATTTAATTTGCCTAATGTCGTTATTCCAAGCTTGCTTATAAACAACATTGCCACGTGTATGTAAATCGGTAGTCTATGCTGACATGTCACTTCGGTATTGATCTTGGCATTTGCCATTATATACTTGACAATAAAAAATGAGTAATTTAATCAATTAAAATCCTCTTAATAAGGGAATAAATTGTTTGAATCCTTAATGTAAGCATTCAGTCTTTGAAATCAACGGTGTGATATGAATTGCCTAATATCATTCGAATTAAATGGTAGATGCGTGATTAACCCGTGTAATATTTATTTATTTGTACATAATTACAAAAAACGTTTTAAATTTTATGAACTTTTTATAAATATATCATTTTTTATAATTATAATTCTGAAAATGCATAGTTTTGTTTCTAACCGTCTTCATTATTGTGTCGAGACAGTTAAAGGGTAATTGATTGCCAACTAGAAATGAAAATATATGATCAACTAAAGTAATAATTATATTAGATTATTAGGATCAATTATTTAGAGTGCTTCCTTCTTATACTACCTAACGATCAATTAAACAACGTTTTTAGCATGTATAAAATCTTTCGCTTTAGTTAGGTAGTATAAGAAGAAAGTAGATATGAATGATAAATTGATCTTAATTTTTTTTTTTTTTTTGATTAGGAAATTAAGTCAACCCAAGGGCTAACCCCTACAAGGCTACTAGCTCAGAGGAAACACCAACACATTGGCTGGTAAGGCATGCATAGCATGCTAAGGAAATACCCCAACATAATGTTAGGGGTAAGGATCGAACCCCTGACCTCAGGGGCCAAGGGGGAGTGCTCTACCCACTTGAGCTAACTCCTATCCTTGATAAATTGATCTTAATGATCTAATATAAACGATCGATCAAAAAATATACTTATACTACCTAATGGTAAAGTAGAGTATGAGTTAATGTCATCCCTTCGTCTACAACGAACCTAATCATTACGCACAATTAAAGTAGTAGGTTTTCTATTGAGTCATTATTTGAGTACTAGCAACTTAGATCCCTTTTCTTTTATTGGGTCAGATGCAAGTGATGATATTTTCGGTTATGGTTATGGGTCTATAGGAGTACAAATCATATTTGGGTAAGTAGGCTCTTGGTTCGGCCGTTGGGGTGAGATTAAGGATAGGACAATTTGGGTCGAACAATTCAAATCGCTTAGTTTTGTGAAATGTATGGGTAAGATACTACATAGTACATAGGGTGGTTTTTGTCTGGGTGAAATGGTGAGAATAAGTAATTTGGGTGTATGTTAAAGTGTATTAGTACATAAGCGGTCAGGAACTTCCTTGAAAATTCATATGGAACATGGTCAGTGCTCTATAAAAATATTTTCAAATATTTAGTTTTTAATAATCCAAAATTAAATCTTTTTTTAAACCTACATATAGCCTATTTTGTAGCTAGACTCGAACGTTTTATTAGAAAGAAATTGATGGGAGTAAAATACTATTGAAATTCTATTCGGATATTAATTAATTAAGTAAGAATGTAATGATTTATATATTTGTTATTGGAAATGAGTTAACTATGTATCTTATAAAGTTTATAAATGTAATACTTCCTCTGCTACTAAATAACTACACCATTTTCCACTTTGGAATGTTTCACAATACATGTACAATTTCTTTATTCAGTAACTTTTCATATAATAGTACTAATAAATAATATGTACAGTCATAAGCCGATTCTAATCAACAAAAAACTTCCCATGCACTTTTTCATGACATTAGCTATAATCGATCAGTCACTGAACGCACGGGTCATAAGCCGGTTTTAATTTTTTTTTAATACATGATATGATTATAAAAACTTTAAATCATGAGCTAATATTGAAACCATGATTTTAGGAGAAACATCCTAAACTCTTAAGTTTATAAAATAAAATATTCCTGCGCATTTTAATGTATTTTTTTGTTTCATTTAAGTATTTATAGATGTATATATCACGATTGTAAGATTTTTAAAGTTAAAATGTTGTAACAAAGGATTTTTATATATCATGAAATATAATTTTACATTTTATATTCTTTCAACCTTAAATACATGAATTCTAATATTTATGGATTCAATAAATTAGGAACAAAAACAACTACTTAATAAACAAAACAATCCCCGTGCATAATGCGCAGGTCCAAATCATATCTACATAAAACCTCCCGTGCATTTTTGCACGGGTTAAAAGCTAGTTGTAGTATAATGAACACACGATATTGTTGATTGAACAATTGCAATTTCATAACATTTATGAATTTTTCAAATTTCAAAATGTTTTAAAGCAAAAAAATGAAAGAACATCAAGTTTATTCCAATGAACATTATAGTATGATGAACACACATATATACCACCACAGGGGAGCAGCTGGTATTGGAAAAGGTTTGTGAGGTTAAAGAAAGCCTGAAAAGCGTGATTGATGAAACTCAGATGAGTTTGATAGTGCAGTACTCAGTTAAAGGCATGTATGCTAAATTAGTGGGTGATCTGGACAGAGTTCATTGGGATAAGTTTGTCTGGTGTAGAATGATTATGCCCAAACATAGATTTTTTGTTTGGCTGATAATGCAGCAAAGATTACAAACTGCTGGAAGGCTTCACAGATTTGATGTGGTCTCCAATCTTAACTGCTTGATTTGTGATTTGGAGATTGAAACTCAAGAGCACTTATTTTTTAACTGCTGTTTTAGTGCTACTATTCTGCTGAAGATAAGGGAGTGGCTTGGTTTACATAACAATTGCACTACTGTTCAGGGGATGATTCAATGGATTGCAAGACGTAGATCCTCTAAATTTCAGAAACAGGTCTATGCTGTTAGTCTGGCAGCAATGGTCTACCACATCTGGTGGATAAGAAATGATGTTTTATGGAATCAGTATGTCACCACTATTCCTAGTCTTGTGCATAGAATTCAGGTGAATGTAATTGATAGATGTTATGGTGTGATGCCAAGGAAGGTTGCCTGTAAAGATGAAAGTTGGTTAAGAGAGATTACCATGTCTGTTTGTAAATAGTTTTGCTCGGGTCTTGTGTGGGGGGGGGGTCCAACCTAGTTGGTTTGCCCTCACTTGACTTGTGATAGGTTGTAATGTTGGTTTTTTTTGGGTGTGCAATATATCTTACTCATTTAGCAAAAAAAAAAAACACACGTTATTGCTGATTGAACAATTGCAATTTCCGAAATCAGAATGAACATTTATGAAAATTTCAAATTTCAAAATGTTTTAAAACAAAAAAAATAAAAGAACGAATAGTTGACTCTAATGAAAAATGTAGTGTAATGAACATGTACACATTCTTTTGTTGAATAAACAATTGCAATTTCCGAATGAACATTTTGGAATTATTTTAAAATTTAATATGTTTAAGAATTTTTCAAAACTCAAAATTGACACTGATTTCCAAAATTCAAAAATCAAAATCAAGAACATTTACGAATTTTTCAAATTTAAAAAATGTTTCAAATTGACTATTGTTCACTTGATTCATTTTTCAGTTCATTCATCCTAATACTGATTCATATTGTTAGTTTGTTCATTCAAGTTATTCAAAATGTTATTTCAAATTACTTATATATTCATTGTGATGAATATATATGTTGTCGATATTATTCTTTGTAATGAACAAATATGATTCTGCAATGAACAACATACTATCTATAATGAACATCTTAATTGAATAGTTATATAAATATCCAAAAAAGCAGTAATTACAAAAGATGGTAAATTCAAGATGCAATATGTACTCAAAGGCAGAAATGTAACCAAAATAATACAGTATGTCCCATGTGAACATTAGGGCTTTGCAAAAGAACATCTATTGCTAACTAAAAACTATTGAGTTCATTAAGAAGATATTCTTACTTATGAACTTCATCCCTTTTTCGATTGGTTTGATTTATGAGATATCGACACAAGAACGTATCCTTAGTTAGTTGTCCGGTTTTGTTGAACTGAATTATTGATATAAGAAATAAAAGAGCAGTAGTTAAAACAAAATTATTCAAGTTTATAATAAATGAATATAATCTTTCAAACACACAATTAACACATTTTAATAATACAATGAACACATTTTAATAATACAATGAACATGTCATAGATACATAATGAATATATGACCAAATATAATGAGCATTTGACTAAAATGATTTTAGTGGACACATGTTAATAATACAATTAACATTGACCCAAAAATGTGCACTTTATACTTATAAATACTACAGTAAACATCATATAATCATACAAAGAACATTTGAACAAATACCACACATTTGTAGACAAATATATGATAATTAATTCATCATTAATTCATATTATTTCATTAAACATATAATATTACACACACATAATGAGCATATGACTGAAATGCAACGAACATCTAACCAACATGTTTTATGTGAACACATGCTAATTAGACAATGAATATATGCCAAAATTCGTGTTATTAATATGCATGTATCAAACACACAATGAACATATGACCAAATGTACCAAACATCTGAACAACACACAATAAACTTATGGCTATACGTAATGAAAATATGACCAATGTGAATTTAATGAACATATTATAATAATACAACGAACATATATAAATAGTACAATGAACATTAGCTATTTTTTGCTGCACTCTTTTCCAGATGTTGAACTCATTCCCCGCATTCGTTCACCGGGCTCTCTTGAGGTTGTTTTCATTTTTTCATATACCACTATCAACATCATAAATCTATTTTGAAATGTTCACTAGAAAAGAGGGAAAAGTAAGAAACGAAAGTTCAAAATGTAAAAAAAATGTCCCCTTTTCTTATCAAATGCATAGATCTAGTACCTTGTGTTTTCGATTTCGCTTTGCAACTCGTTGTTTTCGTTTTCATGTATGAGAATTGTGCAAGAAAATGAAGAATTTGAAGAGTTTGATGAGAGAAGTTAGAGAAATGTTGGAGGATTTGGGAAGAAGAGAAAGTCTCTGAAAATTTGTGTGGGAACATAAAAGTACTAAATTTAAAAAATAGGTTTTATGTTTTTCGATGTTCATTGGAGATTCAAAGATGTTCATTCCGTGCGCGGTTGGCATAATGAAGCTGCGTTTTATGCTATGGTGATGACCCACATTTTGACCCGTGCGCACCATTTTTATGGTAGACACGAGTCTACCATCTACCAAGAGGCCCGGTGGTAGGGTGTACAAGGCGTGAAAGGAATGGGTATGGCAACTGGGATTAGGGGTGTAAGTTCGGTTTTCGGTTCGGTTTCGGGATAAAACCAAACCAAACCGAAATTAATTCGGTTTTAACATTTCAAGTCCAAATCCAAACCGAAACCAAACCAAACCAAACCAAACAGAAATTAGAAACCCAAAACCGAACCGATCCAAACCAAACCGAATAAAATTTATCTTTGTTTCCGAAATCCAAATCAAACTGAAAGAACAGAACAGATAATAAACCGATACATGAAACAAAATAAAATTTCGTAACTTTATCTATCATAATTGTCAATTCTTACAAAGAATAAAAATTTCGTAACTTTTTCATAATTGTAATTCTTGATATTTGTAAATAACGAGATACTTATACATTTGTAACATTGTAAGAAAACGAAAAAATAACTACAATAATTTTACATAATAACGGACAAAATACCCTTCTTAATTATGAAATGGAGGAGATCTGCTTGACTACTTCATTCTTCAAATAACGAAGACATTGAGATAATCGTGCAACAAAGATTAAGGCGACTAGTCTTTTGGAGTTCGAGATCTATCATCTATCCGACTATCTCAACTGAAAAACGGAGGAGATCTTCGAGATAGAAGAAACAGAGGAGAAGAAGAAGTGGAGGAGATCTTCAAGATAGATGAAACAGAGGAGAAGAAGAAGTGGAGGAGAGAAAGAAACGGAGGAGAGGGAGGAATGGAGGAGAGAGAGAAACGCCTAGTATTAGGAGTGAGTTAGAAGAGAGCGAAAAACGGCTGGGAGTTGGGAGACGGGAGAGGATTAGGGTTTTTTAGGACTTAGGAGAGAAAGAGACTCAAAGTTAGGAGAGAGACGGGTTATGGATGGGCTGAAGATATTTTAAACTCATCAAAGCCCATATGGCCATAATATGACATATATTACTTGTAAACTTCGGTTTAGTTTGTTTTTTTTTTCGGTTTTTCAAAATAAAAACCAAACCAAACCGAAAACCGGAAAAAAAATAATTTTTCAATCCAAACCAAACCGAATTTATAAAAAATCCAAACCAAATTACTAATTCGGTTTGGTTTTCGGTTTTTAACCACATAACTTACACCCCTAACTGGGATGGGGTTGGTTGCATAGGAAAGGGAAAGAAAAGGGGGGAATGAAGGGGAAAGAGGAGGAAAAAGGAGGTATTTTAGTATAAGAATACAGCGCGTTAGTAAGTTATGTTAGGGCGGGGAATAACAATACCCAAAACTTAAGGTTCTGTTTGGTATTGGATAAACAACCCTTATATTTTTACATTAAACTTAAATTTAAGTTACATATAGAGATAAAAAAAACCTTTTATTTGGCAAAGGATACTAACACTCGATATATACTTCCTCGCGTCTCAAAATAGATTACTTATTTGCTTTAAGCTCATAAAATTAATACGGAGTATAAAGTGAGTTATTTTGAGTATATTAGATGCTTAAAGATAAAAAGATATAATTGAATAAAGGGAAGAGAGAAATTAAAAGAAGGAAAAATGTTGTGAGGGTTACTTCATACTCGGGGGTTTAGTGGTGAACGCAAAGATTTTTAAAAAAAATCTAAAATTATTAACTTTTGGAGTAGAGATAATTTTTAGATAGCAACTATACATTTAATGGTAAATGAAAAGCCTATTAGATTTACAACAATCTCACCTTGTTAGATATTGTGAAAATGACTCCCTAACTTGGGGTGTTTACCATAGACATATTTTTAGTGAAAATAACAAGATATTAATCCTAATTATATTAGAATACCTATTATGATAAAACACTATTTTACAAAATATATCCGATCCTATCCTTTGAAAGATCTTTCCTTTTGAGTAATGATCATTATTATTTAATTTGCTTCTACTAAAGGGAATTGAAAGAAGAACTGCTTTATATTGGCCTTAAACCTTAATAAATAAGATAAATTAGACTTTACTTAGCTTTTATATTAAGCACACATCCCATTTCACCTTAAAAAGCCTCTAACCCTAAATTCTCTCGCCTCCCTCTAAACATCTCTAAACCCTAAAAGCTTCAGCAGCCGCCCAGCAGGCTCGCCGGTGGCCGGGCGGAGCGCCGCGTTGCTCCCCAGTCACTGGCGAGTCTGCACGTCCAGAGGTCTTTTCTTTTTTGTCGAGTCTTCTTCTCCTCCCTCCCCTCGTCGGTCTTAGGTTTTCTCTCCCCATCCCCCACTTCTACTAGTGTCGCTCCACCGCCCCGCCGCAGCGTAGTTCCCCTAAATCCTAGTGGTATCGTCGGTCTCCCCCTAGTTTTGTCATAGTCGGCGAGCTAGTCGCCTAGTCGTGTGCTTGGGCTTCCCTCTCCCCCTCCCCTGTTTCGTGGTCAGTTAGAGTAGGTTTGGGCGTCCCTCCCCCTCCCCCCCGTGGTCTCTGGTTGGCTTCCCATCCCCCTCCCCGGTTGTCGTTTAGGGCTTCCCCCTCCCCCTTCCCCTTAGTTACGTCGGGTACACTTGTAGGGCTTCCCCTCCCCGTCCCCCCTTTTGTTAGTGTTGTTGCAGTTCAAATTATAGTGTTGTGTCGCTCAAAAATTGTAAGGCATCCCCTTCCCCCTCCCCTGTTAGTGTTGCGTTCTCCCTTTCGTTTTCCGACGGTGCGTCCTTCCTTCCCCCTTCCCTGTTAGTTTTAGTTATTTGTTTTTCGTTGGTTAGCTATGGGCTGTGTTATTATGGTTGTGTCGTTTGTTAACTTAACCTGCTTGATGATTTTGTTAATTGCTGGAGGTAGTCTTTGTCTGCAAAATGTTGGATCTGGTTTATGTGGTTGGTTAGGGTTTGCGTGGCAACCGATTTCATGGATGGGGTTTGTTTTATCCGATTTTGATAATCGGATGGTTCTTCGAGATCTAACATTGGTTAGATTTCAATCTCGCTTGGTAATGATTCTCTCAATCATTACCTTGACAAAACGATATCTGAAGACGGCTCCCCAATTTGTCAATTGGGTTTATAGCGCGTCAACTCAATCGAGCTTCTCATCAAAAGAGAAGCCGGAAATACCCTTCCAAAAGGGTATTGTGTCACAAAGGCATGTGACTCTTCCAGGACCCTTGGTCGTAGAATCCCATGTGACGAGAAGGTCACCGGGATTGGGTCCCGTTGCGAGTTCCTAATCTTGCTGTTACTTTGGTTACCCGCTTGTGAAATCAGTCCTCTCCTCCCGCTCCTTTTGTCAGGTTTCTGGCGATCGTCATCCATCAGCAATAGTTTTTCACTACAGTTCGCTATCATCACAGGCCTCCAGATCGAGCAGTTTTATCCTAGTTTACGTTATTTCTGTTTTTGTTATGTAAGAGCGAGTATCGCTCAGTTTAGTTTCTTTGGTTGTATTAGCGTTAAGATGTACTTTCGGTTTTAATTAATGCACATTTTCCCGTTGTCAAAAAAATAAAATATAATATATATATATATATATATATATATATATATATATATATATATATATATATATATATATATATATATATATATATATATATATATATATATATATATATATATTAAGCACACATCCCTGTGGGAAAGACATCGAATAGGGTCATGAAGCGCCCAAATACCCAATGAATACATATGATCAAGGAACAATCATTTTTCAGCTATTTTTTGGTAGGCTGGGGGGCGAGCGATTTCCACCTCTGTTAGGGTGTAGAAATCCCACATCACAACATCTACTCAGTTAAAAAGGTCTTTTTTCATTATGATGAATTCTACTATCTCTAAACACAACATAATTATACTAATTGTTTTATATCCCAAATAGATAGTCGTCCATTTTCAAATAAATGCGACAATTTATTTTTCATGTTAGGTAACACGTAATTTTATTTGATCATTAATATCTCTAATTTACTATTACTAAAAATTATAAAAAGATAATATAATGAAAATGTGTATGACTAGTCAAAACAATATATTGCATAATAAGACTTGTATTATTTTCACTATATATATGAATAATGCAAAAGGACTCTAAGTGTTGCGTATTTCTTTTTGGTGAAAAAGTAGTTGCATTGATTAACTAGTCATGGCAAAAAGCCTATTATAATTTCTAGTGTGTGCTGCATTTAGCTAAAAATGGCTGAAGTACAATTATAAGATTTTCATACGATAGAGACATAAAGTTAGAAAAATAGCATAAGCCGAGAAAGGATAATGAGAGAGAAAGAGAGAGACATCCCTAGAGAGAGAAATGAAGTTGCATGGACCACAGTCCGACGAAGAAGACAACCAACCAGACAGATCCTAACAACAGCCTTACAAACAATATTCATCGATTTTCTTCCCCCTGATATTTTGCCCCAGGAGATTATCAATATCTTTCTTCCCTATGGCAGAATCACAGACTTCGTCTTCCCCACAAAATTGAGAGAACGATGCAATCACAAATATGCTTTTATTAAATTCAACACTCACCAAGCCATCTTTAAAGCCATCCATGCAGAAAATGGTAGACGTCTGGGTCACTACCGAATCAGAGTAAACCCAGCCAGATATGATAAACCTTCCCACCACACCCAAAAATCTCCCTTCCCTAGCCGACCTCGTCCTAACAACATTCCACACTTTTCCCCATCCAAGCCAGCCATGAGGGACCACCGTTCCTACAAAGAAGTCTTCTCTCAAAAACCCCACAAACCAAAAGAAAACCTCAATGATCTAAATGTCCAGCCACAACACCATAACTCAACCACTCTTCAAGAAAAAATAACCCCAAATCAAATTCTGGAACCCCACTCAAACATCTTAGTGAGAGAAATGAGTAAACACAGAGTAATGAGCTCTAGAATCTTTGGTGAAGATACGGAAAAGGTGAGAGAGGAAACCACCATCGGTGAATTTGAGGGCGATGAAATTATCAAAATAAAATGCAGGAGAAATGAAGAAAATGTGAGAAATGAAGAAAATGTGGAACTATTTGCAAGAAGTAGCATTGGAGTAGCCATCTCCTCCTCCCCCTCTGAGGTAATTCTTGATCATTTATTATCTGAAGGAGTAAACAACCTTACAATTAAACCACTAGGTGGTTTGATGCACCTACTCACATTTGATTCATTAGAGGAAAAAATGGCAATGATAGAAAGCAAGTGGTTACTTAGATGGTTTCAAGATTTGAGGGATGTCAATAATCGTAGTGCTAGCCTCTGGAGGGAAACTTGGATAACCATATACGGGGTCCCATTGATAGCTTGGAGTTATGAAATCTTTTACAACATTGGCTGCATTTATGGGAAGGTTAAATCAGTAGAGTACTCAAGAATGGATTATGCTAGGGTACTGATAATATCAGATTGTTTTTTCAAAATAAATAATCCATTCCTAATTGAAGTTGAAAGCAAAGTTGCAAAAATATTCGTCACTGAGGATTCGGTGATCTATCAATCAAAGAATGATCCTGTCAGTTCAGATAACAGAGATAAGCACGAATGGGGTAGCAATTCTGACCAAAACATGTCTGATGATGACGATGTTATTAACACTGTCAAACCGCATGAAAATCTCAGTCCTCTTCCAATGAGTGTCCAAAGAAAAAGTCCAGAAGATTTGTGGAACAACGAACCCAACAGTCCAATCATCTCCTTGGGAACAACCAAAACCCCACCCAATAATATCTCACCCTCAAAAATCCAAAAGCCGCTGAAATCTCCCTCTCTCATCAGCACCCCTATTAAAAATCTCTCCCCAACCAACTCACCAATTAAGAGCATGGGTAACAACAGCCTCAACCTTTCACCTTCAAAACGGTCCCTACCATCTTTAGAAAATTTAAAATTTTCTCCAGCCAAACCTCCTCTCCCTTCAAAAAATAAGCGGGCCCCTCCCCTTACATCCAGCCCACTTCGAAATGGGTTGGGCAGCAACATCCCCTATCAGAACCCCTCCTTCAGTCCTCACTCAAAAAAATCCTCTTCAAAACCTCCCTCTTTCTCATCTTCTATTTCTGGGCCGTCCATACCTCCAGGCTTTGAAAATTTCATACCGTCTCCTCTTAAGGATCATCATGAAAGGAAAAAGCTCAAAAAAGCCCAAAAGAAAAAAGATAAAATTCGCCCACGCACCTTCGAACCCAAGGAAATCTCATCTCACTCCATCCCATAGCTTTCTCCCTCTCACAAAAAGAATCCCCATGATGGCACTGCTGCCGAAATTATTGAACTGGGATTAAAACTAGGCATGAATTTCAATGGACCTCTCTCTGAACTCCATGGAAAGATCATGGAAATTTTATGCCGTCAACAAGATGACTGGAGGTCAGTTCAGTAATTTCATCTCTCTCTCACATCAGAATAATGCAAGATGATAATTTTTTCGTGGAATATACGGGGGATGGATGCAAAAGTGAAACGTAATGTGCTCAAAAAATCCATTATCTTTCATGAACCTTGGTTCACCTTTATTCAAGAATCCAAACTGGAATGCGTTTCTCAGAAAATTTTGTCTTCGCTGTGGAAAGACGCTGACATAGAATATTGCATCAGCCCCTCAAATGGAAACTCGAGGGGTCTGCTCTCAGTCTGGAGGAATTCCTTTTTCTTGAAGTCAAATTGTCGGGTGGAAAGAAACTGGATTGCCCTGGAGGGCAACATACCTTCAGAAAACTTTCAGTGCATTTTGATTAATCTGTACAATCCTTGCAAAGTGGAATTAAGATCAGGGATCTGGTATGAAATAAAGGAGCATTGTATGAACTCTCAACTTCCATGTCTAATAACAGGGGATTTTAATGAGGTCCTAGATGTGAATGATAGAGGAAGTAAATTCATAGATGTAGTGGGATCCGCTGCATTTAAAACATTCATATCTGACCTCCATCTGATTGAAATTGACGCTGCTGATGGTTGGTACACTTGGTATAGGGGTTCTTCCAAGAGCAAACTTGACAGAATTTTCGTCCAATCAGAATGGATTGCAAAATTTCCCACCCTAAAAACTTCTTTACTCAAAAGAAGTATCTCAGATCACTGCCCTCTTTTAATTCATACTCATGATAGAGATTGGGGACCCAAGCCATTCAGATTCCAAAATGTATGGCTTTCGCATAAAGGATGTTTGGAGATTGTTAAAAAAGCATGGAATGGATTGAATGAATTACCAATAATGGAGAGATTGAAAGTGGTGAAAGAAAATCTTAAAATCTGGAATAAGCAGGACTTCGGCAACATCGAGGATAGAATCTCCTCCCTGGAAAATGAAATCCATAGATGGGATTTATTAGCCAATGACCGAGATCTGCTAGAGATAGAATTGCAAGAAAGAGCAGCTGCGCAATGGGAACTGTGGGATTGGCTCAAAAAGAAAGAAGCATTCTGGGCGCAAAATTCGCGTATTCAATGGTTAAAGCTTGGAGATAGGAATTCCAAATTTTTCCATCTGTGTGCATCCATTAGGCGAAACAAAAACAATATCTCATCTCTTCACATCAGAAACTCCAAGGTTTCCGACCCAGTAACCATCAAAAAAGAAGCAGTGGCTTTCTTTAAAAGTCTTTTCAACGAAGACCCCTCTCCAAGACCAGTTTTCACTGGGCTTGATTTCAAGAAACTTACAGTGGCGCAATCTGAATCTCTTATAGCCCCATTTTCTCACTTGGAGATTGATAATGCCATGACATCCTGCAACCCATCTAAGTCTCCAGGGCCGGACGGATTCAATTTCGGCTTCATCAAGGCAGCGTGGGACACCATTAAATGGGATGTGTATTCGGTGGTAAATGAATTCTGGCTTTCGGGGAAACTTCCTAAGGGGAGTAATGTAGCTTTTATCACCTTGATTGCAAAGATAAAGAACCCCAATGGTTTTAAAGATTATCGACCAATTTCCATGGTTGGTAGTATTTATAAAATAATAGCAAAGCTATTTGACTCACAGACTGAAACAGGTGATGAGAGATTTGGTTGGTGAATATCAGTCTTCCTTCATTGAAGGGCGACAAATACTCGATGGGGTGCTTATTGCCGGGGAATTATTCGACTTTTGCAAAAGAAACAACACTAAGGCAGTGTTTCTCAAATTGGACTTTCACAAAGCCTTTGACTCCGTCTCTTGGGCTTTTTTTGGACTGGACCCTCAGTCAAATGGGTTTTCCCCCATTATGGTGCAAGTGGATATCTTCCTGTGTCACATCGGCAGCCGCTTCTGTACTTCTCAATGGGTCCCCTTCGGAGCCTTTCAAACTTAAGAGGGGTATCCGTCAAGGTGACCCTCTTTCACCCTTTCTATTTGTTTTGGCAGTTGAAGTTCTCAATTTGATGATAAAAAAAGCATCTGACTTGAACCTATGGTCAGGACTCGAAGTCGGAAAACATGGCACCAAATTAACCCATTTGCAGTACGCAGACGATACCATCATTTTCTCTTCTCAAAACCTCCGATCCCTGCTCAATATAAAAAAAACTCTCATTCTTTTCCAATTATCTTCAGGTTTAAAAATAAATTTCCACAAAAGTGAGATCTTGGGAATTAATATTTCTGAAAATTGGTTGAATATGACAGCATCTAACCTTTTTTGCATGGTTAGAAAATTTCCTCTCACCTATCTGGGTCTCCCAATAGGAGGAAATATCTCAAGGCTGAACTCATGGGATCCCTTGATCGAGCGAATGAATACAAAATTGGCCACATGGAAAGGAAAGCTTCTTTCGATTGGTGGGAGGCTTACTTTGATAAAAGCCTCACTTTCAAATCTCCCAATGTATTACATGTCTCTATTTCCTGTTCCAATGGGAGTGGTGGAGAAAATCAATAAAATCCAGAGAAAATTTCTATGGAGTGGAGGGATGGATAAAAAAGGTTTTGCTCTGGTTAGATGGGAGATCGTTCAACTCCTAAAGATGTTTGGAGGGCTCAATGTAAGTAACATTTTCAGTAGGAACTTGGGTTTATTGTTCAAATGGGTTTGACGATTTTTTCGTGAACCCAACTCCTTGTGGAGGGAGATCATCCAATTGAAATACAAGTATCCAAGTTCCCTCACAATGGCAGATTTATCTCCTATTAATAAGGGAGGACCTTGGAAAGCCATCTGTAATCATCTGTTAAAAAATCCGATCTCAAGATCTCTCTTGCAATCAGGTTGTCGAATGAAAATTGGGAACGGGGAAGATACGTTGTTCTGGCATAACTTGTGGCTATCAGATTATTCGTTGAAATCGAAGTATCCAAGACTATTATCAATCTCTGCCCTTCCTTTGGCGTCAGTAGCATCGATGGGATTCTGGTTGGATGAGGCTTGGTTATGGGACCCTCCATGGATTAGAGCTTTCAGGCCGCGAGATCTAGAAGAATGGAATTCTCTATCTTCTCTGTTGAATCAGGTATCTCTTTCTTCTGTTTCAAAGGATGAGCTGATTTGGACCCCTCATAAATCTGGGACCTTCTCAGTGAAATCCTTTTATGAGGAATTTACCAAGAATTCTGACTCTCATCTGAAGCTGGTTGCAAAGAAAATCTGGAAAAACTTAGTCCCGCATAGAATTGAAATTTTCATGTGGCTTGCTCTTCTAGAAAAAATCAACACAAAGGCCAAGCTTACTCTCATGAACATCATTCCCCCCTCGGAAAATAATTGCCCACTATGCAAATCCTCTCCCGAGGATGTATCTCACCTTTTGTTCCATTGCCCATTCTCACAATCTATATGGGCATGGTGGCTCAACTTATGGAATCTCAAATGGGTATGGCCTGCATCCCTAGAATTGGCGTACTCACAATGGTCTTTTCCTGGCAAAAATAATTTCTTCAAGAAGATTTGGCTTGCAAGCTTCATGGTGATTGTTTGGTCAATATGGAAAGAGAGAAATAATAGAACTTTCAACAATACAGCTAGTTCCCTTCCGGACATTCAAAATCTCATCCTGTTAAGATTATGTTGGTGGCTGAAGCCTTGGGATGATCCGTTTCCATACTCGACGGAGGAGGTGCTGAGAATTCCTTCTTGTCTTTACTGGAATGACTCCTCACAAACTTGCACTGTTCAGAAATCTCTCACTCATTGGGCTGCTCCACCTCCTTCCACTCTAAAATGGAATGTGGACGCGTCTCATGACTTGGCATTATCCCGTTCGGCTATTGGTGGTGTTCTTCGAAATGCAAAATGTGATTTCGTATGTATATTCTCATGCCCAATTCCGCCGATGGAAATTAACTCCGTCGAAGTCCTTGCAATCCACCGTGCCGTCCAAATTTCTGTCAACTGTGATAGATTTCGTAACCAACCCATTGTGATAGAATCCGACTCGTGCAACGCTGTCAATTGGTGCTCTAAATCAAATGGTGGACCGTGGAATCTCAACTTCATTATGAATTTCATCAGGTCTGCTCCCAAAAGAGGCCTCTCAATCTCAATCTCTCATCAAAAAAGAAGTTCAAACATAGTTGCAGATGCTTTCGCGAAACAGGGTCTATTTCGCTGTTCTGATTTTGTTGCTTGGATTTAATTTGATGTTTTGATAGATGATGTTATGACTGTTAGTTTGTTTGATCTTCCACACTGACTCTGGTCATTGATGGTGACTCTATTCTGTAAGCAGTACTTCCTGAATGGAGTTTGATGAGAAATAAAACGATAAAAAAAAACGAAAAATAGCATAAGCCAAGTAGTATTATTGCATTCTTTGTCAAAGAAATCAAATTATAAGTGCTACAATCTTTCAAGAAGGGAGAAAGTAAATCTATGTTATCAAGAGTCAACCGTCGAGATATTGTGAAATTCCACCATACATCAAAGATGGCTACGTGACAAGGCCTTTTAGATTTTTTTTCTTGATATTGTGAAATTCCATTATACATCAAGAGTCAAGCAATAATATAAAAATCAAGAGTAATATAAAATTATCAAGAGTGGAATAATTTTATCACATATTTAATTATTGTTTATGAATTATATCGTTCAAAAGTAGTAGAAGTTAAATTTTATCAGCAATAATTAGTATCATCTTTCTTGTTAAATTTTAACTTCATACACAATACGAATAACATACATGTAATAAACTATACTTTGTTTCGTACGTAAAAATCACAAAACACGGTCAAAGAAGAGTATGTGAATAGTGCAAAAGTCAAACCGTGTCATCTATCTCGAAACGGTGGTAATATAAAGAAAAATTACCTATAGTTATGTGGGATCTAATAAGGTTCGTCTCAAATATAAAATTACAGTTATCAAATTTTTATAATTTTTATGATTATATAATTAAAGATAAAAACAGAATCAAACTTATAATAGTTTAGAGACCATTCAAAAAGTATAGGAGAAATTTACTAAAAGACAAATGTCAGGAGGGAGTAACTGGCAAGATTCAAACATGAACTTTCAGATTACAAGGTAAGATTTAAGAAATCCTATGAATCCGTACACCTAGCAATGTAACCTAAATTATATTTTCTAGATGATCTTAAATCTTAATAATCTTCATGCATTCCAGCCGTAGGAAGCTGTAGTGTGATCATCGGGTATAGTACGTGGTATTATTGCATTGCGTATAAGTCAACATTCCATAACTTGCAACTACCATCTTGTTTCATAGAATTAACAAGAAATTTCCATCGGAATGCACAAGTATATAATTAAACTGTCAAACTATTTGCATATAGTATGATTTATTACAAAAATATCTAAAATTTTGAAACATTCTGCTAACGTTACACTATTACGTCATGTAAACTAATTTGAACAAGCAAAACCAACGCGTATCTGTACTTTTGCCTATAAATAAAAAAGAACCCTCTAGAGCATAAATAGTAAGTAATATAAATTCGGTCCCCTCTTACATAATAAGCAAATGATAACCTAATTAATTAGCTTAAGCAATGTGCAACAAGAACTTAGCTTGCACCAAAAAAGAAAAAAATGTGCAACAAGAACGACTGCTGTAATCATACACACCACGCAATCATCTTCCTCTTCATTCTTTCTATTCTCCTCTTGCTCAACTCTCCAAATCTCAACTTTTTTTTCCATAAACTTGCCTCTTCAGGGCCATCCCTAACCATCAAAGGCGGTGGTGGCGGCGACGGCGATGGCGATGCCGGTTTTCCTTCTCCACCATGCATCACCACTTCATCCACCAACAAAATGGTCATGGCCTTTTTGTACGGCTCTTTATTTACACTAGTCCTCATGATTGTCTCAAAACATAATAATGAACATCATCAACCAGCGAGGGGGGCCCAGTTCGCTGCAGGCCCCTCTCGCTCGATATATACAGGCCCCGCTGAAGATCATAATAGCGGGGCCGAGCGAGGGGGAGTCGGGTACGCCCTACTTAGGACGTTCCCGACGTTCGCTTACTCGATAAGGCGGCCGCCGAAGATGGGGAAGGGATCCCCGATTTGTGTGGTTTGTCAGTTTAAGTTTAGGGATCAAGAGTTGGTAAGGTGGTTGCCTGAGTGTGATCACCTCTTTCATATTTCTTGTATTGATGAATGGTTGGGAACTCATACAACTTGCCCTTGTTGTCGTGCTGATCTTGGGATTGTAACTCACGGTTCAATTTCTAATGGTCTGATTACTGCTCCAAATGAAATTCATGACTATTTCAATGACTATTACTATGCATTTTAGACAAGTACAATTGGTTTTGGATTTATTGACATAGTGTAGTACTTTGTATATAGTTACATGTGGATTACATTGTACATTCTTGGATAGAGTTTTAACCATTTTCCCTTTTTCTGGGGTGCTTTGATTGTATAAAGGGTGGATAACTTTTATTCCCTCCACCCTTGATAAACATTTACTTTGTTTCTTTTAAGTCAAACCTTGTAAATTTTAACCAATATATACATCAATACATAATAGAAAAAAATATACTTATAGAGATATTTAGATTTGCCTCAATATGTAATTTTAAGTATATTTTATATTTGTGTCTATTAATACTTTCTCTGTTTCTTTTTACTTGCAAAGGTTTTACTTTTGCACTATTCACAAATTTTACTTAGTTTATCTTTGGTGATTTATTCTTAAGGAAAAACATATTCATGTGGGATCTTGTAAGATTCGTGTATATTTTTCGAAAATCTGCTTTTTATAATTTTTAGTTATCGGTATTTAAATATACTAATGGTTAAAGTTATGCATTGACAAGCGTGAAAGTCAATCAGTTGCAAGTAAAAAGAAACATAGGAAGTATATAATAGAATATGTTTCTTGAGAACCTTATGTAAATCAGATGATAAGTTTATAAGAGATGGAACTCATGGAAGAAGTATCAAAGTTGGGCATGGAGTGAAAGAGTGATCGTTAGAATTGAATTTCGTGTCCATCTTCTTTGTCGGTCGTTAATTGACAAAAGAGCAAACTTCAAATTTGTGCTAGAGTGAAAGTTATGAATTCTCAAATAAAAAACAAAAATAAAGAGTGGAAGTTATGTATATATACAGTGGCGGATCCAGGAATTTATGAATGGTGGGTCACTACTGACTAGGTTGCACAGAGATGAATACGGGTGCGGGTTCGGATACGGGAAACATATCAATCAAATTCAGTTAAACTACTCAAATTTAATCCCATATTAATGCATTATGCATATATACCAAATAATTTCACATTAAAGGGAAATCCTATCCATCTCCAACTAATTCCACCAGCACATAAAACACATAAAACCAAAGGCTCATTCATGGCCTCTCCGAAAACTTCACATGATCGGTCTAATTCTGAAAATCCTAAAACAAGGGTTTTAGTGCCATTACCGGAACAAAAATCAATCAAACCTTCAAAGCTAATCCAATGCTCATAGAGTCATAGTCATCGTTCACCAATTAGCCACTGTAGCAAATTATATTAAATTAACAACAAGAAATATAACAACAATAAATTAACAACAAGAAATATAACAACAATAAATTAACAACAATAAGTTAATAATATAACAATAATAAGTCAATTATTACATTAGTCGGATTTAAAAGCGCAAAATTCAAAATTAAGAACCTGTTTGAATTCGGTTTTATTGAATGTTATCAAGATTATAATACCAACGGGGCGGTAAAGCCCCTCCGGTCCGAACATTATGGAGGCCCTATGTTTGAAGTTGAAAATTAGGCCTCTATATTTGGTCCCTAGACACACTCACCTCCCGAAATTCCTAGCATATATAGTTGATACATATACTCCAATGAAGTAAAATCAAGCTTGAACTAGTATAAGCGTATAAGAGATAAACAAATGGGTTGGGAGAGTGTGTACCAAATGGCATATGCAAGGATTTGGTAAAAACATTAAACTAATCACACATCCATCCGTACAGTGCTAGAGAAAAAAGCCATTATACAACACCACCTCTGAATGTTTTATGAGTGGGAAACCCATTTGTCGGTTCTTCACTCACATTCTTACTCTCTTTTTTGGAGACAAGAAAGTAACACTCCCCTGTTTTCTCTCCTCACCTCTCGAATCTCCTCATATTATCCTCTAAATCCACACATTTCATTTCACACTCAAATCTCACTCAAACTAAACAGAGTAAAACTGGGGAAAACGAGTAAGAGAGAGACAGTTCAAGAAACACAACTAATTTCAGCTTAATCAATTATTTCGGCCTGTGCCTTTAAAAATCAAAACCTTCCATGTTCCAGTAATTTCGGCTTAGTCGTTTATTTTCAATGGCAAACTTAACTAAATCTCTAAAAACTAAAAATAAAACCAATAAAACTGAATTCAAACAACCAAAAGAAACACAAAAAAAAACAAAAATCACATAATAACAAAAATGTCAGCTCATTGTTGCTCGTAATTACTCGTAAAGTCGTAAGTTGCAAAAATTCTTCAATTAAATCAGAAACACAAATGTAAGTAGAGAAATATAGTAATAATCGTAAGTTTATGGAGCGTGGATAACTAACCTACACCGCCGCCATGTTTATCATCTTCCTCATCTTCATCTTCTTCATCATCATCATCGTGCTCTACGTGTTCTTCTTCATTTTCATCTCCATCTTCAACCTCTGCATCTTCTTCCTCTTCTTCATCTTCGTCGTGTAATACATCTCCATCTTCAACCTCTGCATCTTCATATTGTTGCATCGGCAGCGGTGGTAACGGAGAGAGGAGAGAGATTATGAGAGACGGGACAAGGAAGAGAGGAGAGAGGAGAGAGAGAGGAAGGAGAGACAGCATGTAGGCTTTCTTTTGCTCAGCGTGCTTGCAGGCTTTCTTTTGTTTAGCGTGCTTGCAAGCTGTCTTTGTTTGTTTTTTTTTTTTTTTTTAAACTGCTCAATTTTTTTGAAAAATAATGGTGGGTCACGTGACCCACCATGACACAATGTGGCTCCGCCACTGTATATATATATGATAACATTTACTGAGGAGAATCAAATTTATGTTTCTTGACCATTGAAATTTTCTTCTTTACTCACTGAAGCCTTTGTTTATGGAAACAATCAGACAAACATCGATCATCATGTTCTATGAGTTGACTTGACTGTTTTCTACTAAATTACTTTATCCTGCAATAACTTGTATAGTTTGTTTAGGTATCAAATTTGAGGTTTGGTTTCAACGGTGTTATTTTAAGGGTGAAGATTTTACGAAAGAGATGTATTCCATTATACTTCTTTCGTTTAAAATAAATTACAATATTTTTTTATTTGGAAATTTCACAAAAAATTACAACATTATTACCTTATTTTGTAATAATCTCTAACTTTGTTCTATTATACAAATCTCTTTAATCATTTATCTGACTATCTCTATGTCTCTCCCATTCACATGACTTCGTTTAAAATTATGTGTCAACCTTATATATTGCAATAAGACACGACGGAAGTAATAATTAGCTTAGTCAAAGAAATACTATTTATTTATTAATCTTTTTCTTTAAAATACTGCCTTAATTAGAAAATTCATAACCTTTTATTTCTGAAAGTTTCAGGTTGCAGGGTGCTTTAATTTGAAATATTTGAATTTATTGACCATTGTTGAACTTATAATATATGAGGAGATAGGGAAATATAATAGCAAATAGAAACTAATTACTCTATTCATTCCACTTGGGCTAGGACTGTTTGTGGGTTGGGTTGGTACGGTTTGGGATGTAACCCAAACCAAACCGCAAATATACGGTTTGACATTTTTCCAATCCAAACGGCACCACACTTTTGCCCAAACTAACCCAAACCGGACCACGCAAATTAAAATGGTTTGGTGCGGTGCGGTTTAACCATATTTTTCTCCACGATATGAGTTTTGTAATCTAAGAATTGAAAACAAAATTGGTACAAAGTTGTTGATAAACCAATACATAATTCTATAAAACTAGATAATAAACACACAGAGTCCAAATAAAATAAAAAGACGTCACAATTCATAAGCTCCCATTGACAGACGAAGTTAGAAGACAACTAACAAACAATACTGAAGAGTGATGAGTGATAACGTCCTAAACTCCTAACCTAATACTCATATGACGTATTAACTTCAACTTGTAGTATTGTACTCTTGTATAGTCTTATTATCTCGTATAGTTGTGAGTTTGTCAAGTGTAAAATAAATGAACTTTTTTTTAAAAAAAAAAATTATATAAATTTGGGGTTTACGGTGCGGTTACGGTTTACAAAAAAATCAAACCCAACCCAAACCACAAACCGCGGTTTGCTTGAAATCACAAACCAAAAAACAATTTTGAAACCGCAAACCAACCCAAACCGTGACAAATGGTTTGAGCTGCGATTTGGTGCGGTCCAGACCGCACTCTAATAAAACTGCCCTACAAAACAATTGGTAAAGGATCCGACCGTTTCAATCCATTTCCAACCTCTAAAAAATTGGGAACCAAACACCACTTACAATCGAACTACGGAGCAAGAATATATAGAGCAACGACAAAACAAAACAAAACAAATGGGGTTTTCACAAAGCATTTGATAGTGTGGCTTGGAATTTTTTAGAGTGGACCCTAATCCAAATGGGGTTCCCGACTAGATGGAGGATGTGGATCCTATCTTGTGTAACAAGTGCCGCCGCTTCTATTCTTATAAATGGCTCCCCTTCGGTGCCTTTCAAGCTCCATCGTGGTTTGAGGCAAGGAGATCCTCTTTCTCCTTTCCTCTTTGATTTGGTGGTTGAGACACTTAGTCTTGTTATACAAAAGGCCTCAAGCTTAGGGCTTTGGGAAGGTGTGGAAGTTGCCAAGGGGGGTGTTAAGATTACTCATTTGCAATATGCCGACGATACGATAATCTTTTGCCCCCCTAATATGGAATTTTTGCTCAATATAAAATAAACACTCATTTTGTTCCAACTTGCCTCCGGTCTTCAAGTAAATTTCCACAAAAAGCTCTATCATGGGCATTCATGTTGATGAAGTTTGGTTACAAGCGGCCGCAAATGCTCTCTTGTGCAAAGTGGGAAGTCTTCCTTTCACCTACCTTGGGCCTTGGCCTCCCTATTGGGGGGAATATTGCGCGATTGGCTCAATGGGATCCTATTATTAAAAAAATTGAGAGTAGATTGGCATCTTGGAAGGGTAGAATGTTGTCTATTGCCAGAAGAATTACACTCATCAAAGCTTCCATCTCAAGCCTCCCTCTATACTATATGTCCCTTTCCCGGCTCCAAAAGGAGTGATTGAGGCTATCAACAAAATTCAAAGAAGCTTCTTGTGGAGTGGCGAGTTGGGAAAATCTTCTCTTGCTCCTGTGGGCATGGGACCAGTTAATTCTCCCTAAGATGTTTGGAGGTTTAAACTGTGGCAATCTTTTGCATAAAAATATATCCCTCTTATTTAAGTGGGTGTGGAGGTTGTTTCATGATCCGGAGGCGTTATGGCAAAAGGTGATTAAAGAAAATTATGGATACGTACTCTCATAGCTCTATGGCGCATGATCTATGCATTCCAAATGGAAGTAGACCGTGGAGATTTATTTACGCAAGCATACTAAAGCATCCCATTGCAAGCGATATGTTGAAAACGAAAATAAGGAAATTAGTCGGGAATGGTATGAATACTCTCTTTTGGCTCGACATATGGTTGGGGAGTACTCCTCTAGAGCTGCGTTTTCCTCGACTTTTCTCAATTGCGGCTAACTCCCATGCGAGCGTTGCTTCCCTTGGCGTCTGGAAGGGGGGGGAGAGTGGGAATGGAATTTCACATGGTGCAGGTTATTCAGGCCCCGCGACTCCGAAGAATAGCAAAACTTGCAGTCAATCCTAAAAAATGTTTGCCTCTCATCATCTAGTGATGATTCGCGGGTATGGACGCCGCACAAGTCAGGCGTTTTTTCGGTCAAGTCGTGTTCTTTGGAGCTTGCTAAGCCATCTCTACTGCCACAATCTAAAGTATATAACTGGAAGCGGTTATGGAGGGGATTAATACCACCGAGAATTGAAGTATTCACATGGCTAGCCCTTCTTGGGAAAATTAACACAAGGTAAAAATTGGCTTCTTTGAATATAATTCCTCCAAACGAGGCGTCTTGTATCCTGTGCAATTCGTCCCTCGAATCCCCGGATCACCTTCTATTACATTGTCCATTCTCACGCATCATTTGGTCGTGGTGGTTAAACATTTGGGGTTTGTCGTGGGTCTTCCCTTGGCATCTTAATGAGGCCTTTGAACAGTGGATATGCTATGATAAAAAGCAGCTTTTCAAGAATATTTGGTGTGCAATTTTTTCCATCATCATATGGACGATTTGGAAGGAAAGAAACGCTAGAATTTTCAGAAATACGTCTTGCTTTATTTCTCAATTGCAAGAGATGGTATTAATTCGTCTCATGTGGTGGATTAAGGGGTGGGGATGTGAATTCCCTTACTCGGTGGAGGAGGTTCTTCGTCACCCAAGCTGTCTCTCGTGGCATTTTTCGGTGACCTCTCCTGTAGCTAAGACCTTAACTGCTGCCAATGCTTTATGGTCTCCTCCCGATTCAGGCTTATTGAAATGGAACGTGGATGCCTCGGTGAATGCGGGGGGCTCGAAATCTGCCATCGGTGGAGTTCTTCGCAATTGTCAAGGCATATTTATGTGTGTTTTTTCCAGCCCTACCCCTCCCATGGAAATCAATTCTGCGGAAATTTTCGCTATTTTCCGAGCCATACAAATTACCATGGCCTTCGATCATTTGAAGCAGACTCACATGACTCTTGAATCTGACTCAGCGAACGCCGTCAAATGGTGTAATGATAATGAGGGGGGTCCTTGGAATTTAAATTTCCATTTAAACTTCATCCGCAATGCGAGGAAGACTTGGCTTGATATATCCATTGTTCATAAGAAAAGGAGCTCTAATGCGGTCGCGGATGCCTTAGCCAAGCAAGGGTTGGTAAGATCCGACGATTTTTTGGCGTGGTTGTAAGTAATTGTCGTGAGGTGGTGCAGTTGTTTCCATGGCTGTTGCGCATGGTGGATGTTCTTGAAGCACTAGAGTTGTTATCATGGTCTATATTTTTAATTCTTGTTTTGTACCCCTCCCCTCTCTCACGGATGACTGTCACCTCTCTTATTTTGTTTGCTCTTTGTGTAATATGACTTACTGTATTGGTGTATTTTGGATGGAGTTTGAGGTTTCCTCCTTGTCGGGTGTGTTTAACACTATGAAAATTCTCCTCTTTGAGGGATACCTTACTTGGAGTAGAAACTTCAAATCTCTTGAGTATTAATGGAATGCAAGCAAATTATCAAAAAAAAAAAAAAAACAAAACAAAACAAAACAAAGCTGAAAAATAAGTAGTCTACTAGCATGATCTCAACAATCTAAGACCCACAACTAGTTATTAGCGGGAGACTTAAACCACTAGTACATTTGACTTAATCAAATATACAAGCACATGTTCCGATCCTATACATAAGGAACTAAGTACTTCGAATCATCATCCAACAATCATTGTTATCAATTGGAGGGTGTGGGTTGGGATCAGGTTGGATCATCTCGGGTAGCATCATGTTCCAACTGGGTCATCTAGGGTCAACGAGTTTGTTTGTTAGTTCGGATCTAAGTCGGGTCTTTTTCGGTAGTTTTTCCTTTGGGTTTAAGTTTGGCCAATTTCAGTTTGGGTCCACTCATAATTAATTGTTGAGTATGCTGGAATGGGTTAATATATATCAGGGCATATTTCGGGTAAAGTTCCAATCGAATCTTTATGAAGGCGTCTAGAGTTTTTATGGTCGAATTTGGCCTTTAAAACCTCAAATTTCACCTTTAATGGCGGTGGAGAAGGAAAAGAAAGAAGGGGGGTGGTAACGGTGGTGAGGGCGACGCTGAGGAGAGGGAAGGCGGCCGGCGGTGAGGAAAGGGGGGGCGGCAACCAACTGTACATGAGAGAGAGATGAAGCTAGAATATGGTGGAGAAGAGGAAGAGGGTTTTTCTAGCCAAACAACATTTTTAATATAAGGGTTTTCCTTTCCGTTCTCCTTGTTCCTCTTTCTTAAACCCTTTCCCTTTTCCATTCATAAACCAAACGCCCCCTGAAAGTGTGGGTGGGGGGGGGAGGTCAGTAAAGTTCGGGTTTGCTTAATTGAATAATTGTGAGGGGGTGAGTAATAGTATTGTTAATTTGATTTTCAATAATATTTAAAGTTAAAACTATTTGTTTTATATGAAAAAAGGGATCTACGAATCCAGGTCTGGGTCCTGGGATGAGTTCTGGATCCGCATTATGACCATAGGATCCGAATCCGACCCGAATCAGCCGGGTCTATTGTTTTGCGATCCAAATGCTGAAAAGGAATCTGAATTCACAAATTTAGATTGGGTCAAGGATCCATTATCATCCCTATCAAGTGTCCACTTGGTCCAAAATATGAAATCAAACTCACTGCAAAAAATGTCAAGAACACTAATATACTCCCTGCCAACTGCCAAGACATGAAATTACATATTCACTTAGTAAGTCCCATAGTCCATAACACCCGTAAGTCAGAAAAAACAAATGGTACGGGAAGGGATCGGAATTGTAAAATTTAGAAATACATATTATTTCCCCATTCTTTTTCTATTACAAAAATTGAATTTTCATGCTTGTCAATGCACAACTTTAACTATTAATATCTTTAAAAGTAAAAATTACAAAAATTTGATATTTTAAAAGAACACATATCGAGAGGAATCTAACAAGACCCCACATAATTATATTTTTCCTTACGTAAAAATCACAATAGATAGAGAAAGAGTAGTAGGTGAATAGTATCAAAATCCAATTGTTGCAATAGAAAAGAACGAAGTAATTATAATTTAGTTATAAGGGCCTTATAAAAAAAAATTAGTTGTAAGGATTGAAGGAGGGAGTCAGGAAGGCTTTTGTGCCTTGTGGTTCTGGTTCGTGAGACAAGCAAACAGCTATTAAATCAAGAAGTTACTTTTTTTTTTTTTGAGAAGAAATCAAGAAGTTACTTAGTTACTGAGACAAGCAGAGACAAGTCTAGACATGGCAATATGGCTAGACGGGAGACCCGAAACGGACCTGAAAATGGTAACTCGAAATCGATTCGAAACCCGAAGTGATTCGAATCAACCCGAACCATACCGTCAACTATGATTCCAGTAAACCAAACTGTAATGTCATGTTATTTTGATACTCTATTGTTTACTTTAATATTATCTCCTATTCATTACTTGAAAGTATTGACTTAAAATATTACATTTTTACTATTATTTTATTTTTAATTATATAATTAATCCAAATATTGACCTGAAACAGTCCCTGCCTGTTTGTATTGATTTGAAACAGAGCCGACCCGGAAGTAAGAAGACTCGAAACAAACCCGTCCTACACCTGTCCAAAACAACCCATTTGCCACCTATAGAGACAACCATAAACCTTTAAAAATGGAAAAATCGTTAAGCTTACATGGATTTTATGTTGCGTGTCACCGGGTCGATGGGTCGGTTCAAGCTGGTAGGGTTATTTTGAACACCGTACCCCTACTTCTTAACAATTCGTGTTGAAATTAGGTCGGAACATAGCAAACCGAATCGAGATCAAGTCGAGTAATTAACATCGAAGTTGAAAATAGGCTCTGGTCCGATAACTAAATAGGTTGAGTTGGATCCATATCAAGTTAAATAAGGTTTCGACTCATCATAGGTCGAGGGCAAGTAAGGTCTAATTGAGTCGGGGCATCCTCAATTTCGAGTCAATTTCTCAGATTATTGGGTCAACTTTGATAGCTCCAAAATTATTAACGAAGCATCCAAATTATCCAACACAACAGAGGGATGCAAATTTAAAGATTTACTTGATTTTGAGCATAGAATTGCAGTTTGTTTCTAGTTTAAGTATAACCATTCTATTTTTATAACTTGAAACCAAAGGGAAAAAGGCATTGTTAACCCATGTTACGTTATTGATCATGAATCAAAACATCAAGAGCATGTTTAGTTCAACATTTGGAATCTAATAAATGGAATCAATTACCTACTCCCATTTTTCTTGTTTGGTTCAAGCGTTTCTCAAACCATCACCATTACTTGTGGTAATGGACTCTCCAATTTGTTACCTTTACTCCTCCTCAAGTACCAAAATTCGATCCATTGCTAATGTAATAGATGCCACATAGGAATACCCACCGGCCATCTTAAGACTTTAAAAGGGAAAAAGGGCGGTATTATATTATCTAATGAAATTAGGAATAGTAAACATAATACCAAGAATCATCCGAAACAGAGTATTACACTAGCTAAACACATTGTAATGTCACTTCTCCAATGCTAAACAACTTGATCAATTAGGGAACCCTTAATGATGAGTGAAAAAGAAAGATCAAGTACTTGATCATAAAATGGAGCTCTTAATAATGAGTGAGAAAAAGATTGATGAGTGATTGGGAAAAAAAAATGCATCGGACGAGTGAAATGGTGATCATGCGTGGGAGTGGGACCCACTGCATGATCTGACGAATTCTAATTTCTTTTGGTTTCCCCCAGCCAAAACGACGGTTTCCCCCAGCCAAAACGCGTCGTTTTGGCTGGGGGAAAGCAAAAAAATTAACTTTCGTCAGATTTCTGACGCGCGCGTCAGAATTTGACAAGTGTCAAATTATGACAGGTGAGAGAAATAATACAATGCAATATCTTAAAAATGCAATATCTTAAAAAATACAAAGCCAAAAAATAAAAATAAAAAAATTACCAATGGCTCTATTTTTCAGAGATCTACAAATAGAGACTCATTTTGTAATATTTTGGATAATTTTTTTTTCTAGCTATTTACTAATTTTCTATAATTTTGCTTATTTTATATGAAATATCTTCCACTTTTTACACTCTAAAAAAAATAAATAATATATTTATGCATTTAATTTAGTTAATGCTAAAAACGCTAATTATGTATTTATTTAATTAATTTTTTTATCAATTAATAATGAATATTTAATATTATTAAATAGTAAATAATAAAAATATTGTATAGTGGTGGTGGGGTGATGAGAGAAAAAAAATAGTTAGATGGGGTAAAAAAAGTAGTTGGGTAGGTAAAAGTAGTTGGGATGATTTTTTTTGTTCATTGTTAAGAAGAAAGTGGAAAAAGATTATAGGATGTAATTTTTTAGAGAGAGAAAGTTTGAAAGAGAGTGAGATGATCTTATTTTTCAATCATCAATAATGGTGCTCTTATCTGGTAAATAATCTGATAATGTGTTATATGACCGGTCAATATCTGAACACAAACAAAAATTGGCTTTTGCTTCTTCTTGATCTACCATGATTATATAAAGTACTTATCTAATTATTAAGCAATACGTTAGGAGTGGATCATGCATGATGTGCTCAAGAAAAGTCAGACTCAACACGCGTTCTATACTACATTGCATCTATTGGGGCTTGGGCAAGAAGAAGTTATTAGGAATGGGTCATGCTTATCTGTAAGTCTGAAACAAATAATTAGGAAAAAGAATTACGATTACACGAGATAACTCGTAAATTAAAAATGATGAAACATTTAGTAATTAAAATTCACGCGATTCTCACATTCTATAATTTCAACGCAAGGTGGCAACTCGCAATCTGCCAAGATTACGATTTAATTTGTGGCTCGGATATATAACAGTCAAAATTTAAAACTATAAAGAAATGATAAATTTCTTGTTAAATGAACATTATTAGATGTAATTTTGCATCTAAATGCTAGAGATGTAACATTCCTCGTGATTATAAGGTCAAGACTTAATTTTGTGACATAAGTAAGAATATAAGATGACCGAAGCCAAGCTTAATTTATGCTCAATTCAGCCCGCGGCAAGCTGTAACCTAAAGATAAGTCAACCACCTCCCTTTGTACGCAGCTATATTATCATATATCCAAGGAATACGTCGTCAACAAAAGAAAAATGATAACAAAATTGTACAAGAGGACTAATTTACAATGTCAAACTTTATCTTTCTACTACTTGCTAAATAATGAAGCTGGCAAGTAGCAATCAATTCGTTAACTATCAACATCCCTTTGTCAATTGTGGCAATCTCATAGGGATCCTTCTATTGTTGATGGACGGGTTGTGTCGAATTGTGTGTTTATGCGAGTAAATAGCCAATCAGGTCAATACAAATTATTTATAATGATCGGACTGAAGTGAGTCGATCAGACTGCATGAGTCGATAAGAGGTTGGTAGCGGGTTGATAAAGAGGATTAGGAAAGTGGGGTGAGGAACTGAGGATCGGGGAGAGTTAATGTTAGCAAATGTTAGAACTAAAGCATAGGTGAATTATTTTATCATATATTTTGTCTCTTTTACAAAATTTCCAATTTGTCTTACAACATTGGCATGTGTTTTATCTGTTTGTTGAAAAAAAACTGTTAAATCAGAATCCTATAATTAAACCCTGCCATATGTCTGATAGGCTTCTTTGCCATGAATCATGTATATGTACAACTCTTTAATTTTTTTTGGCTAATCAATAATTTCTTGGGTTGATCAAATTGTTGGTATATCCGCTCACTTTTCCAAAAATAAATAAACTCTTGAAAATATCATAGTTGTTCAGTTATTCACTTATTTGGTAGAAAATATTTCCTTGGGCAAATACTCAAAAATTTAGAATGTAATACTAGAGTTAAAGGTTGAAACATCGAAGTAAAATATATCACACCTATTGATGGACCAAAAATAAAACATTGAAACATATATTGTATCATGTGTACTATCAACTATATCTTTGACATTCTGCATAGTGTTCATATAATATATAAAATCTAGTTTATAAAATAATAAATTGTGTGCCTATTGATACTTCTTAAAACATCCAGTTGAAAACAATAACCCCATCTTTGCTCCCAGAATCTTACTAATTAATGGCATGCCACTTCCCGCTCTTCTTATATTCTCTCTTATTTGAGTGCTCAAACTTTCATCACCTCCTACAAATGTTGGCTTCACGACTTCATATATCATATTACTATCATATATTCATAATACTCTAACAATATAATAAGCCTCACTTTCTCGTAATCATTCATCTTCACCTCCAATTAATTTGTGGGCAGTCTTAATTTAGACTGATTAGCAGCTACATTAATCAAAATAGATAATATGATACATTTGCTCCACTACAAGAAAAAAACCTTTGGGTGATGGATAATAAACTCGTCACCTATCCCGGCTTTTCTCTACTTTTAGCCCCAACTCTCCTTATGATCTCCAAATTCCAACATGATCTCTTTCATTCACACACATTATTATTACAATCATTTACACATTTTCACCACTACATTACTCATTTGTTTTCTCTATCCATCTAATTTACTTGTAAAGGCACAATACATCAATGAAGACGACTCAGACTCATCAGACTTGAGCTCGAACTCGTTGTGGAACCCGATTTACATGGGTGTAATGGCTACGGTGGTAACGATTGCGTTCCTCATCATCTACTACATCGCTTACGCGTGCTTCAATCACTTCTGCTTGCTGAACCAGCAGGCGGGCCCCGAGCCAGCCCATCGGGCCAGAGTCGGGCTAGACCCGGTTATTCTTGCGGGTTTTCCTGTCTTAGCATACTCTGGTTTGACGGGCCTTGGGCCCAACAAGGGCCCGCTGGAGTGTTCAGTGTGTTTGAGCCTGTTTGAAAAGGAAGAAATGCTGCGTTTGCTACCGAAATGTGAGCATGTATTCCACGTTCAATGCGTAGACCGCTGGTTAGCGGCCCACACTACATGCCCGATTTGCCGGGCCGATCTCGTCCCTCGACTTAGTGAGTCGGTCACGGCCGAATCGGGCTGTATTGACGAGTTGGCAAGCGGGTCATCAAGGGCAGAACTCAATGATGTAGAATATGACACTGTTGAAATAATGAGGCGGGAAATTCAGGTTTGGCAGTTTGGTAATATTTGGAGGTGGAATTCAACAGGACACGTGGCGGATGATCAAGGGGTGGAAGAGGGTTTAGAGAGGTTTAGGCTAACTAGCTAAGGTTAGTGGAAAAGGTGAGGACGGACAGACAGATGATAAATTGGATCCTTGGAGCGTCGCACTTCGTAGAATGTTTGTGATTGGATTTGGTTCTTCTTTGGTTTTTTATGTAGCATGAACCAATCAAATGATTTGAATTTTTGTTTGGATGGACGATTTTTATGATAATCTTACTCTATATATGAGAGGATAATCATGTTTGGACCGAACTTGTTTGATGTATATGATGAGATACACACTTGTAGCTTTAATTTTCAAAGTTTGTATTAGTGACTGAAGGCGGGATATTAGTTGGGGAGGATAGGGACATGACTCTCAATAAATTCTTTCAACATATCACATATATTAGATATCATGTATTACATATATTAGAAATAGATAAACTTGAAGTATAATGGTTAAGGATTCAACTTCTAAATTAGAGGTTGGAGGTTTGATACTTGGCCCTTCTAATTTTTTGGTCCAAGACACTACATATCACAATTTATGAGTTCCTTATTGTTGGGGTTAGAATATGGACCAAGGCAAAGCCAGGGATGAGGCCTATTTGTCCTCAACTCATTAAGCCCATATAGAGGGAGTTTGCCTCTTTGGGCCCAAAGGGAAGCCAAGCCCAACAAAGAAAGCAAAACCAATGAAGGTAACTTAAGCCCACCTTTGTTATGCCTCCTTAGTACAAATACCTTTGCCACATCCATGCAAGGTATGTAGATATAATAAGCCTGAAACACTCACAAAAAGGATCATCTTTAAATTTTCTTGGAGTCAGGTATTGACTTAAGTATCAGAGTGCTTTATATATATATATTTTTTTTTGAGGGGAGAGTGCTTTATATATATAAAGCTTGAAAAAATAGAGTTTTAAATTAATAAAAATACATATATAGAGTTTAAGATAAGAAGAAATAGAGTTTGGTTTACAATAAAAAACTTTAGTATAGAAAACCGATTATAACTTTTAATACATACTGTATTTCGAAAAATTATAATTTTTTTTTACAATTGGAAAGTATTTAAAAAATACTTCAAAACAAGATCCATTTGTAATATTTTTCAACTCTATATTAAAGTAACGTATATGTAGAAATATTTACTATAGTAACGTATTAAAGTAACTTTCTGCAATTAGAATTAGGGATATGTTTTCAACTCCATCTTTTCTATAAATCCTATTCATGTTAGAATTGGAAGATGTATAAAAAAATTTCCTAAAATAAAAAAGAAAACAGATGTACGTATAAGAAGAGATATTTATTACAAAAACTTATTAAGGTAACCAATTGCAATTAGAATTAGGGATGTGTTTCTAACTCTAGCTTTTCTACATATTGTTATTCATGTTAGAATTTGAAGATCCAAAGTTATATATATTAGATTCTCAGTGGTCAACTTTGCACATTGAGTATAAATAATATGAAATACTTCTTTTATTTCAAAATGATTGCACCATTTTCACTATAATCCTTGAAATTAAAAAATTCTAATCATTAATGTCTTTGTTTTATATTTTATAAGAAACTTATAAAGTTGATATTATCAATATACTTATAGAAAAATCCAATAACATATTACATATTAATTTTTATTGTTGTATGTAGGACTAAAAGTACGGCCAAATTGGGTTTTTGATAGAATATTTCAAAAGTCTACATCTTATTCACGAAAAGTCTCCCCAAAACTAGTATACAATAAAATAAAGTTTACATCATATTACATAAATATCCTTAGATATTCACTCTTAACCACCTTCCTTTCCTAGGAAATACTCCCTCTGCTTTTTTTTATTTGCTACATTTGATTTCTTGGGAATGAAGCCACTACTTTGACCGATTATTTTGATTATTTTATAAGTAAAAATATAGTCATGTGTGATCTTGTTAGATTCGTCTCGACGTGTAGATTCATAATATCAAATTTTTATAATTTTTACTTAAGCGAAATAAGAGATATTAAGAGTTAAATAATGCTTTGAAAACCGTGCAAGTCAAATGTAGCAAATAAAAAAAAGCAGAGGGAGTACCCAACTTCATCCATGAGGAACCTCCCACACGATTCTTTCCAGATAGAATCTTGACTACCAAGCCCAACATGACCTACATACACCAAAAAAAAGAGTTGTTTATTACTACCTCCGTCCCATATTAGTTGCTACATTTTGACCATTGACACTATTCACGTCATAACTTTGATTGTCTTTTAGTTTATATACATAAGAAAAAACATAATCATGTCAGATCTTGTTTGATTCGTCCCAATTTGTATTTTCCAAATATATAATTTTTATAATTTTTTCATATATATAACTCAAGATATTGGCGTTTCAAGTTGCATCTCGTAAACTGTGAAAAAGCAAATGTAGCAACTAAATTGGGATGGAGGGAGTATCAACTAACTTGGACCAAATAGAATCCATTTTACAAAATAAGAAAAAAAAGGCTCACGCCAAATTTATGAACTCAAATATAGCCCCAATTCAGATCCTAAAACATTGATGAACTTATTTACTTGTCTCATTAAAAAAAAACCAAAAAATAGACATCTTACCTAAACATGCAAGCATCTCCACAATCCACATAATCTCCTCTAATTTTTTTTCAAAAAATAAAAAAAAGCTCCACTTATCATGTTAGTTGTACTAACTAACATAATAAATTTCCTCTCTTTTGGCTCTACCGGTCTATCCAGTATCCACCTCCTCGTACAAAATTTCCAACATGAATATTCTCTTCATTTTCAAACACCAAACAAAACCTTATTATCATCACCTGCCCATCTTTTTGTTCATCATAATATTTCTTTCTCCTCCTTACTCTCTTGTTGAAGCACAACGCATCAACTCGGACTGGGACTCGAACCCGTTTTACACTGCTGGCGTAGTGCTCGTAACCTTCGCGGTCCTATCCTTCCTTGTGTACCTACTCATTTACTTGTTCTACAAGCGTTTCGTCCAGCGATGGGCCGCCCGAAGCCATGATCACCGGGTTCATACCGGGCTCGACCCTTCAATCCTACGAACCTTCCCGGTCTTTGTGTACTCCACCATGACGGGCCTCAAGCCCAACAAAGGCCCGGGATTGAGCCCGGGCCCGGGCCTGTCAGAGTGCGCGATATGCTTGGGCATGTTTGAGAGGGACGAAACGCTTCGTTTGCTGCCCAAGTGCGGCCACGTGTTTCACGTTGATTGCGTAGACCCGTGGCTGGCGGGTCATACTACGTGCCCGCTTTGCCGGGCCAACCTCGTATCTGAACCCGGTGAGTTGACTCGGGTGGAATCGGGCTGTATTGCCGAGTTAGGGTGCGAAGAGGGGGAAGTCAACGAAGTTGAAAACGACGCCGTTGAAGTGAGGCAGGAGATTGAGAGAGTGCAGTCTGGAAATTTTTGGAGGTGGAATTCAACAGGACACGTGGCGAGATTTGAAGGGCTGGAGGAGGATAAGGAAAAGTCAACGACTGTACGGAAGGATAATGTGGCAAGGGAGTTGAATAGAAGTAAGAGTTGCATAATTATAAGTTTATAACGTTGGAGTTGGGATGATGATTTGAAAAGTTTCTTGGTGAAATTTTATGCAACGGGTAATGAACTAATGATACTATAAACATACCAATGATTTCTTAGCTCAATGGTTAAGATCGAGGTTTTGGATAGATTGAATTATTGAATTGATCAATTTCAAATTCTCTTTTTCCTATTATATGTATGTATATACTATTTATGGTTATATTTTCTTCCATACGTTTGTTTTTAATCTACACAATTTGACTTTTACGATTGTTAATGTACAACTTTGACCATTAATATTTTAAAGTGAACGTATTGGGTCAGAATGTCTGACCCAAACATTTGGTCTGACGGGCTGGCCCAAGTTCATTACAAAGCAACAAATACGAAACGCGTGCTTTCTTCTCCATTACAACTTTACACCTTCAGCTACCTCCCTTTCCCCTACGACCTCCACAACTTGCAATTGGAGCGGGACCCAGCATTGGACATGATATTAGGCGAGCAGAGAGCAGAAAGAGAAGAGCATACCCGTGTCGCTGTCGAAATCGAACCAGGTCAACCCGACCATGTCATCTACACGGACTGCAAGTTCGGCTTCGTCGAGTCAATCCACACGGTGTCATCACCCTCTCCTCCGCCAGAAATCATCGAAATCTCTGACGAGCCTTCCATCGGCAGCCAATTCCTAATGGTTCTCCGCCTCCTTGCTCAGGATGACGCCCCGCCACCTCCACCTCCTCCTCCTATGTTGCAGTTTTGTTTTTGTTTTGAAAAGGATTTTCAATATTAGATATAAGACATTCAATATCTAATATTGACATTCAGTATCTGATATAGGACTTTGAATTTATGATATCATACATTCAACATCTGATATAAGACGTTGAATATATGAATCAGACATTCAATTGTGTGGGTCAGATAATCAAAAATTATGTTAGATATTCAAAGTTTTATATCGAATAATCAAATTTCCATATCAACAACCAATGTTTCAAATCACATATTCAAAGTTTTCTCTCAGAATTTCAAATGTATACTCGCATGACCATAAGTTACGGTCAGATGAGTTTGACGCAATACCTTTTCTATCTTAAATTATAAATAAGACAATATAAAAAAAATTGATCATATTTCGAAAATATATAATCCCTTCGTTTTTTGTTAATTGCTACAATTTCCTTAAAGGGTTGTTTCTTTTTAATTGTTAATATATTGTTTAAAATTTACTTATTTTAAGTACTTGGCCCAATAATTTTTTTATTTTTCACTTCTTCCACCAGAAGTTACTCTTTTTTCACCCCCGCCCTAATTTTACATTAAATGGATCAAAGAGTACCCTCTAATTAAAAAGTTTGAAGTGACATTGCCTAAAATCTTGTGCAAAACACAATGTAGCAATTAAAAAAATGAAGGGAGTATATGTTGAGACAAATCTAACAAAATCACACATAACCATTTCTTTCCTAATGTATAAATTACATATGATGATCAAAATTTGTTAGTATGTGAATAGTTTCAAAGTATAAAATGTGTGATTTAAAAGTAATGGAGGAAGTATTGTTTAAATTCACATGCTCAACAACTAATAACAAGTTGTAGAGGTGATCAACATTGATCGGTTTCAGCCCAATCCAAAAAGTAGTGGGTTTTGGGCATGTCATTTCAATTGGTGATTCGGGCCCAACCCGATTTTAGGCAAAAAATACGGGCGAATCCCAAATCTGGGTATTCAGACTAAATTTTGACTTGGTCCAACGTAGTGGATTTTGGAACGAAGAAGGTTGGCATGAGACTTTAGCCTAAAAGGACCATTTTTTGGGTGAAAACGCAACCCGGCTTGATGACATCTATAACAAGGCCATCCAGATCTTTGGATCAGGGCCTCTAATTTTAAGATACCAAAAATGGGAGAAAGTCAAACTAAACTATAGGGAAAAAAAAAGCGTCCTTACGTGAGTATGTGCGTACCATGATGATAGTATCTTTTTCCTCCAACAATTTATTTCTTCTTCACATATTATTCTTCTTCCCATGAAAATTCCCAAAACGCCTCACCTTCCCACCTTAACGAGACTTTCAAATCCACAATTCCCATATTAGCTAATCTAATTTCGACATTAAAATCTTTATTTGTTTTGTCTAAGGGGAAAAAATCCTACTTATTTGCAACCCATACAACCAACCGACGGGTCCTAACTCCTAATCTTATATGCACACCATGAGTGCGAAAATAAATAAAAAGTAAGACTGTATATTTATTTACATCTAATAAACTCCAAAAAATGGGTAAGAAAAAATGTTCAAAAAGTTTCTATAAAAAAAGATTTGACATCATCTTTTCTATTTAGCAACTATTAAATAATCCGTGCATATTTAGTGAAATCCATTGATTAAATAATATTTGCATAGGTTTTTAAATTAATCCAATTTAATTATTATGTGAGTGAGGATATTTTAGTCTTTTTTACGTGGACTCCGAACTCCTCAAGAGTTGGATTATAAAATAGAGCTAATCCGCCTATTCCTATTGACATTTATAATTAATTTGTAATAATATAGTATTAATTAAGCTGGCTATAATGTTTTTAGCAATAAATGTAAGGGAAAAATAAAGTATTAATAATATAGTATAAAATTCCTCCGTGATACATTTATTACTTTTAGTACAGTGGGTGATAGAGGGATCAAATAATATAGTTCGTTTCTTGTAGCTTGGAGGATTAGACGTAGAAACACCTATAATTAATTACCTTTAAAAAACTCACAAAGATGAATTATATATAAACTGCATTTACGTTATAAGTTTAAAAATATCATAATTAGATCTTATGATAAGTATATTCAATATAATTAAAATGCCATACATTCTAGTAAGTTTTTGAATTGTATATCTAAAGTCATAATCACATTCCTTTAAAGTTCAATATCTCTATTGATTTATTAGATATCAAACTTCATTTCTTCTAAAATCACTATCACAGATTAGCAAATAGCAAGTAAAGCCATTTTTTTCAAATTCTGCTATCATCTCCTTTTTCCACCCCTTTGGCTTGTACCATCTCTCTTTTCTTGTACCTGTTTAGCAAGTCAAGTCAAGGGAAACAATTTTCGGAAAACACCCAAAATTTTGGATTGTTTGAAGAAGAGGATACATAATTGAGATGACTGATGTGAAATTTTCCATTTAATTAAGATAGATTAAATTATTATGTCCAACTCCTCTAACTAGAAGATTTATAGCAAATCACCTCATAGGTGTAACTGTAATTCGTTATAAAATTAACTTCCTTCACTTTCCAATGTAGCATTTAGGCCCCATCACTTCAACCAATCGTGAAATTAAGTTCCGATTATAATTTCTTAATTTAATTGTCACTGGAAACGATTACATGATAGTGATAACACACATTAAAAATAAATAAAATTTCACAATGACGTCGTTACATAACATTATAACAGTAAAACTATCTTAAATATCTTCTAATTAATTGTTAAAGTCAATACGTTAGCTAGTCTACTTTGCTAATGTTGTAACTCATCAATTAGAACGATTCAAGGCAGGATTGATCAAATGTTGAACACAAAATTGTTGGCATCCATCCATTAGAAAATTCATCGCCACTGAATAGACTAACTTGCTAGACTTTCTTATCAAGTGTAGACTACGGCAAAGACTATCAGAAATTTCATTTCATTGATTGCCATATTAAAGGAAGTTTTCTGGAAGCTTTAATGCCTTTTTCTTCACTTTCAATCTTTGATTCAAATATTTATGATGTAAAATATTTCAATTCAATTTGAGTGGATATAAAATAATTGTCATCAACCATTGACAATCAATATTTCCGTGACACTACTTAATAAAAAATTTCTGCCATCCACAAATATAGCTTTCCATATATTATCACTTCTTCAACTACGTTGTACTTCTTCCTCTCTAATAATCTCTTAAGTTAATTAGCAAAATATATAACACATTCAGCTAAATTAAATTCCACCCACTAAACCTACTACTAGTAATATTTCCAACATGATCTTGTACATCATATTTATTCTTTTACCATTTTGGCACCCTCATTTGCTAGTAAGAGCACAATACATCAATGTGCATCATCATGAATCTAACTCAAGGATTAGCACGCTTAACGCCGGAATTTTCGTGGTGTTCTTCGTCGTCCTACTCACCGTTGTCTACTACATAGTTAGCAAATGTTTCTTCAGCCACCCACGGCAGTTGGCCCGTGGAAGTGGAACAGCTCAGAAGGCCCAACGCGGGCTCGAGCCATCTATCCTTGAGGCTTTTCCTGTCTTTAAGTATTCGGAGGAGTCGAGCCACGGGCTTGGCAAGGTCTCGTTGGAGTGTGCGGTGTGCTTGAGCCCGTTTGAAGAGGATGAAACGTTGCGTATGTTGCCTAAGTGTAAGCATGTGTTTCATGTTGATTGTGTGAACCGCTGGTTAGCGGGCCACACTACATGCCCAATTTGCCGGGCTGATCTCGATCATCAACCCAGCGAGTCAGCCCGAAAGGAATCGGAATGTGTGTGCGAGTCGGGTGGTTCGGGGCGAGCGGTCAATGAGGTGGCAAACGACGTCGTGTAGGATGAGGCGAAGTATTCAGCAAGAGCAGTTTAAGATGATATGGAGATAGGAATCTAATAGGATATCATGTGGTGGACGTTGAACGGTGGAAGAGCAGTTTGATTAGATATTGACTTTATAATTTCATGTCACCAGGTTGAATTCGCTCAACTACGACGCTTAGAGGTAGGGATTCCCTTATTATTTCCGCTATTTTTAAGCGTCTGGTTTATAAATATTAGATCAAGAAACCGTGAGAGTAAGGTTTGATCAATATCCTTCTCCATTGATATAATAGTTTAGGATTTAGAAGTGTAAGAGACCGGATCATACGTATATATATCACTGATTTATGACATAATTATCTGTAATCATTAGATCGTGGATATTGTTTACAATATTATAGAAATAACAAAATGAACATGTATTGTGTAACTAACAAACATCTTGTTGATCCAACAAAAGTAAACTACTAGTAAATGAGAATTATAATTACTCGGGACATAACCTGGGCCTAAAAACTAGTTAGTATTTATTAGTTAAAACTGTAAAAGATTTTTGTTAACGAATAAATTAGTCTTTCTTTATGAGATTTTTTCAAACCCTATTATGGGGATTGTAGTCTCTGTTGTGGAGATCTCCTTCTCCCCTATGGGAGTTGTGAGTATGGTTTTTTTGCTTTTAGGTATGAGAAATTGTTCTCATTGGTTGAAGTTCGAGACTCAACAGGAAGGTATTGGAATCTCGGATGCGGTCAACATGACTCGATCAAGAATGCTCTTCCCAAACTATGTCAGAATGATAGACTTCCTCATCAATAGCTGCTTGATTTAGCAAATACAATGGGGTTGCGCTGTATTGCTCGATCTGATTCATTGTAGTTTCTTCGAAGACGAATTTGATTTAACCTTGTTTGATTGTATCTTGTCTTTCTTTAATACCTATTGTAGATGCCGTTTGGCCTTCAATTAATGAAATTTCTCTTATAAAAAAAAAGTATCATTCCGTTAAATTTATACCGATCGATAATCAAATGAAGCAATTCATTAAATTACTTATGAAACTCAGCAATACTTTTATTTTATACCATGTATATAAAGAGCCAGGTCGAACTGCCTTATCAAATGTGAGTTTCAAAATTATGTTTAAATCATATTTATATTTTTGCTGCTACTTTTGGCCTCCTTCCAAATATTATGAACACTTCTACCATTAATTTTTAGTTAAATTTTATAGTACTAGTCTTATATGCACGCAATGCGTGCGAAAACATATAAAATTCTTTATATATAACAAAGATAGAGATACGGTGATCTTATTTATTTTTTGTTTAATTAAAGTAGGTAGTTAGCCTTCTTTGTTTTTCCTTTTTCTATATTTTATTTTTCTATATAACAAAGCGTGAGTCTCTTGCACATCAATGGCGTCCTTGATTTGAAAGAAAATTTCGTGCACCGTTTCGCTATCTTGTGCATAATCTGCCATTGTTAGAGCTTCGTTTCGCTCTGTCGAAGTAGGAGTAGTAGTACGGCAGAAGATGACGGCAATAATTGTGAGAGAGGGGGAGATGGCAACGATGGTTGTGTTTAGAAGAAGGTGTTGGTGGTCGAACTGTTTTTTTGGAATAAGGTGGTGGTGGTCGAATTGTAATTGGAAAAAGGTGGTGGTGGTGGAAAGGGAGAGAAGAGGATGGCAGTGGTGGTCGAAGAGGAGAGAGGGAGATTACGGCGGGGTACTGGTTGAAGAAGGTGGTGGTGGCTGTTGGTCGTGAGTAGGGAATGCATGATGGTGGTCATGTTTCAAAGAAAGAAGGTGGCAGTGGAGGTGGCTTCTTGGTGTTGGTGGGTTTTGATATTAGATGTTAACTAGTGGTTAAGTATGTATAATATTGTTAATTAGTTGCCAAAAGTGGTAAAAATTTATCTATTGCAACTATTTGGAAATTTCCAAACATAAAATTTGTTGAAAGTTTTAGAAAACAGGTGCCTTTACTCTTATGGTGCGTTTGATATGGTCATCGTAAATTAGAAAGGATTTGGTGTTAAGTAAGAGAAAGTTTATAACCTAGAAGGTCACAAATTACATCTTCATAAGGCCCTCTTATTTAGGCTTACAAGTTACAACATACAATCAAATAATTTTTCTATTAACATAGGGGCGGGATACAATGGTGGGTTCATTATTTGTTTAGAATGAATTTTAAAGAGCGCATGAGGCTCAATGGATTTGATGTCCACTTACAATCTCGCGTCATACTCCTTATGTAGTTGGTTCAGTTTGTGCTGCTCATACTTTTGTTTTTGTTTTTCTTTTATAGTATTTCCCCTCAGACTTATCCTTATTTTGGTTACTCTCATTGTTGATTTTTTTTATTTTCATTTCCTTTTATTTAACTTCATACCGCATTATATTATTTTTAAAAATTCATACAATATCATAGGTATTTAATTCCATGCACGTAATTGTTGTTATAAACTAATTTGCACGTCCTATTCATAATAATAATAATAATAATAATAATAATAATAATAATAATAATAATAATAATAATAATAATAATAATAATAATACACACAGTTGGAATAGTTTAAATGACAAAAATATTGATAAATCTTTCACGATTCACTATTAAAAGTTTGGCTTTTGTAGAGAATAATACACAGGGTTTGTAGGCCCAATTCCACCCCAACTTTTCAAAACTACAAGTCTTGGCCCTTTTTATCAGTAATAACAACTTTGATCAAGACCTCCATTTAACTTGGGCTCGTCGACCGCAACATTCATCACCTTTGCCAACAACAAGTTCACAGGCCCAATACCAAAGTCTATTGGGCAAGCCTCCGAAACCCTCATCGAGATCCCCCTATTTCTATAATTTGCAATACACTACTGACTAGTGACTACTCTATCTCTCTCTCAAACTCCTCATTGTAACAGTGTTTCTTCAATTTTCTTACAACCATGGCCGCTACATTCACAAAGACATTGACTCATGTTGAAATCGTTGAACGAGCTACTGTTACCGTCCCAATGTACGACAATATTTTGTCACCCAACTTACCCCCTATGAACCACCTGTTGATCATAATCACCCAATCTTCATCAACATCCCAGGATTCGATGTTCAACAGCAAACCCCATATGCCTTGATTCTTCGCGTTGAGAGGCGGCCCGACAATCCACTGTGGTTTCGGTACACTTTGAGGGGAGATTGGCTCACATTCGTCCAGGCTCGGGCTCTTCAGGTTTGCCCTAAAATATAGAGTTTCATTTTGCCCTAAAATGTGCGCCTATAACTTGGACCAAACAACTGTTTATTTTTTCGGTCTAGACCGAAAAATCAAACATTCAAAAGATTTGGACCTAATTAAGGCCCTAATATGTAGGTTCACCCTGAGGCCTCCAAAATCTCAGAAACGGAGCTGCAAGTATGGATTGTCGTTTGTGTGTTAATCTGGTATCTAAGTCGTTGAATGTTCCCCTTTTTGATCTGGTCGATGCCAACCCGCATGGTTTTGAAATCTTCAAAACGTATAAGTATGGGTCATATAATATGGCATTCATGATCATGATTTAGTTGCTCCTTCCATCATACGACTTAGAAACCATGGGTTGCCATATATAATAGAGATTTGTATTGGTTTTGTAATATTTGTTGGTAGTTGGGAGTATTTAGGTAATTAAGGGTGGACACCAAATGGTCAGGAGTTCACATATAGAATAGAGATGTAAGATAAATTAGCTAAAAGAATAATAATATGGGCTTGTTCACGGGCTTCTCAAGTTGAATTTATCTATGTTGACGACTTATAAAAATATCGAGCTAAACTCAAATAACTTGTAAGAGCATGTACAATGGTACATGGCTCTCCACTCTCTCTCATCTATTCTCTCTTCAAGCTACTCTCAAGAACTATGTCTAAAAACACCCAACAATAATAAAACTCTTTAAAGAGCTCTCCATTCAACTTTTCATTATTTGGTGGTCCCCATATCAATAAATGAACCTCATTTCATATTATGATCAAAGTTATATAAATATAGTTATTCATGTAAATTAAATATAATTTTAAAAAAATTATCTTTTTCATAATTTATGTAATGTGGAATTTTTTTAAAAAAAAATTTATTTTGAATGCTAATATTTAATTTCATAAATAAAAAAAAGATAGTAGATTTTGTGTATGAAATATATCCAATATTAGGCTCATTTTATAGATAAAGAAAAATTATAATTGTTGGGATAATAATTATTACAACCTTTTGTTTTATTTTTATAAAAAAGATCATTAAATGGTTGCAAGAAGAAGAGAAAACTTAAGTAATTGCAATAGTATGTGGGCCCCACACATTGGAGAGCCATCTCTCCTTCAACCCAAATGGTATCTCCCCCAAGAGCCACTTTGCAAAGTGTCTCCATGGAGAGACACCCAAGACACACCCAAGAGCCCCATTGTTGGGTAAGAGGTGGCTCTCCATTTTCTCTCTCCTTGGAGAGCTAGTTGGAGAACTAGTTGGAGAGCCCCATTGTACATGCTCTAAGGGAGCACAACTCATTAATATCCCTACCCATGAGAATTGAATCCCTTACAAGGGGGAGGGGGAGATCAGAGGAGCTACTTCTCCTCTATGAGAATTGTTTGCTGCCACATGTTCTCTCCCCCTTCCAAGCAATTGACACAAATTAAACAATAAAAATGTATATGTTAAGACTCGAACCCACGACCTCTCCTTTGAGATATAAATACACTAACCAACTAATCTATAAGAAAATATTAATTTTTTATTGTAAGTAGAAGTAATTATGCTTCTTAAGTTGACACACAAAGTTGACTCCTACATTAATTGACCTATCAAGTAAATGAGTAATATATTAATATATCCCCATGTTACAAGTTATATTACCTAGCAAGTTTTCGTTTACCATAATAGTGATAACAAAACATCAAATCAACAGGAGAAATTTGAGAAAAATAAACTGTAGTTAATTTCAATGAATTATAGGTAGGAACGGAAATGGAACGTGTCTTTATGACTCGAAAAATGATATTACAAACTCTGTCGTGTCGAATCAACTAATTTGAAGGACCGATCCATTGTATGATATGAGTTTGTGCACGGGTAACTATTTGTCTTAAATATATAGACACTTACAAACTTATATAAGAGTGATCTATTTAAGATAAAAAGTTACCCTTTAGACATGAGAAACCTTTTGTCCTAAATAGGTCACTTTTACTTATATACAACTGACTCATTTAAGGTAAACAATTATTCTTTGTTTAAAAGTGACTCATTTTGACTTAAAAGAGTGACCCATTTTGCGAAAAGTGAATGATATCACAATAAATTTATTATGAACCCGGTACTCTATACTAATTGAAAGTTATGAAGCATGGAGGTCGTCACGTGTCATCTGAATATATACGCTGATATGGGGGCACGTAATTCAATCAATTTCATAAAAAATAATAAACGAATTATACGCAGTGACCCGGGACTTCGCCCGGGGCATCAACTAGTTAACTACTATATCTAATACCTTCTCCTTTATTTAAATACATGTAATATTTGTTATTTCATTAAAGTGTAGGATTTTATTAGTTTTATTTCGAATTTAAGATTGTTTTAAGTATCAACTTTGATCATTTTTATTAATTAACACAAACATCAATATTAATGCCTTGTCTTGTAGGTTGGCAATAGCCAAAACTTGCATTTGAAAAAACTACCAAATTTAAGGAAGTAAAAAAAAAAGTATATTATACTTCCTCATTCATTTATTTCTTGCAAGATATGCTCTTTATGTTTTTTAATATTTATCTTTTACAATGTATTAGTAATAGTTACTTCTTTATTTCTTTTTATGTGTTGATTAAATTTGCCTTTTCACGATTCTCAATTTCCCACATCCAATAATTAAACTACTAAAAATAAAAGTCGTTCTCTCTCTAAAACTCTCTCAACCCCAAGAAAACCCTAAGTCACAAACAGCCGCCAAGAGCAGGTCGTTGGTTACCGGCCTGAGCTCGCGCGGCTCACCCGGTCGCCGGTGACCTGCTCTACCTTGCAGCCACCGCCGATTTAGTTAGTGTTTATTATTTTTTCGGTTAGTATGAAGTTACAACCACCGGCCGAGACGAAGAACCGTGCTCCTCACTTGAGTTTTTCGTGGTTTCACCAGCAGAGAAGAAGGCAGAGGAGTCTTAACGCATTGTCTCTTGCTTCACACGAGCTCTTGGGTCACACCGGGTGTTCTTTTTGGAGTTTCCGTCAGTTCAACACGTCGTAGTAAGGAGGAACAACTCAGATCTAGTATTACTTCCTCGGGCAACCTCTCTCCAAAGCTTTCCCGGATGCCGCCGTCGATAATCTCGTCGGTAAAAGGTAAAGTTCAGGGTTAGGGTTTCTTGTTTGGGTTAGGAAGTGCTAAATTCGAGGTTGTCGGGTCTGTTTTAATAAGGAATTGTCTACCTTTTACTGGAGCTAACCTTGTCGCCGCCGTCTTGCGGTTTCGGAGTTTCCCCGATCTTGATGGTAAAGGTAAAGATTAGGTTAGGATTTCTGTTTTGGTATTAGGTTTGGCGATTTCCTTGAATTTCCCCATGCGTTTGTTTTGTTTAGTGGTGCTTAGTTTTGCTTGTTAGTTGTTTGTTTAATAATGTCTGCTGCTTATTTTTACTGCTGGGTAGTGTTGGTTTGGCTTCTCCTTAACGAGGTTGGATGTTATCAGGTTGTTTTAAGTGTTAGATTGCAGTTTACAAATTTATGCTTTGTGTGGGATAGTTTAGTTTGGATGCTTGTTGATGTAAAAACAGTTGGAGTTATGGAATAGGGGCCTAAAGGCTATGCTAGGTATTGTCTGCTCCTTTAGTGGATGGAGTTCGAAGTTTGGAGGATATGTGGTTGTTGGTCAAGAGGACCCCTTTTTCTTCATTAGAATTTTTGAAGTTTACATTCTGGGTAGTATGTCAAGGAAAAGAGATTTGAGTTGGAGGGAGTGTGGGTGTTCTTGGGTCGGGTTTCTCAGGTTGTGTTTGAGATTAACTTATGTTAATTCTCAATTTCGGTTAGCGATGTCATTCATTGCTTTCAAAAAATCTTATCTTTACGCTGCTCCTCATATTTTGGGGGCTTATAGCATGCTTATTATCATGTCACTTTTAGTGACTCTTGCTGCTTGTGAGCAATTCACAAGTATGATGTCTTAGACTCGTATCATTACTACCCTTCTATGTCTCTCCTTGTCCTTAAAATTTCCCAGGTTTTCATATGTCCTTGGTGTTTATGATCCCAACTAGCACTCAATCATCTTAAATGGAAGTACTACTGATGGCTCTAGCAAGTGTGGATGTTGCAAACAGAGTTATCTCGACAACCAAAGGTCCAACGGAGAAGTGTATCTTACCCATGTAATGTCTTGTAATTCGTTTTTAGTTTCGCTTCTAATTAAGTGTTGTAAGGGTAACTAATGACCCATTTTGTGTGTAAACTCTCTTTTATTAATGCAAATTCAGCCGTTGTCCAAAAAAAAAAAAAATCTTACATCCAATCGTTGACAACTAGTTTCTATAGTTAGTTACTTATATTATTAAAACTTTGAAAAAAATGATATTTTGTAAAATATACATCAAAACAAAACTAATAATAAGATAGCACATCATAATAATTTTTCTTACATACTCTCTTTTTGTTCTAACAAGGACTTTTTGATTGAACACTAACTGTTGTGATCCTTGGCCCGTGCCTCCATAGTGTAGTATAGATATATATCTGTCATCAATCCACATCTTTAAGTATTAATATTTTTAACGTACATAATTAGATGAATCAGACTAGATCTAACAAGACTATATTTTTCATTATTTATAATTGATACAAGATGGTCAAAATGTATCGTGTTAATAGTGTCAGAAGTCAAAAATATTTTTGTTTTGAAAAAATAGAGGAAGTACTTGTGAAAAGAAACCTTATTTGTCTAGTTAGGAGCTTTGCCCCTAAAACTGGAAAAGTATAGCAAGTAAAAAGATGAAAGGAGTGTAAAACTATTGATGTTATAAAAATTCATATGAAAGTACAAGTTTTTAAAAAAGTTGTTTAACTTTGGTAGTGCACAACATTGACTCTGAATAATTATTGATTCTTTTTTTGTTAAATAAGTAAGTAGATCCATTGATTCATTCAACATATATCCTAAACAAGCTCAGAGCCAAACAAACCAACTAGGTTGGACTCTTTGGCATAAGAGCTTGTAAAACAATTTCAACTATAAACAACATTGCTCATACTCTACTGTTCTCATAACATTTTACAAACTTAAAGACCACCTATAATCTGTCTGAGAAATTTTTTGTGGCAATACAACATTAATTCTAAGCTTTGTTTCATTTTTTATGCTAATCACACTGCTTGCAACAGTAGGAATACTATGATTCCAGAAACTCTTATTTCTGCATCTCCAAATATGATACACTACTACTGCTACACCTGCCAAGAGTACCTGCTTCTGAAATTTTGTTTTTGAGCTCCTTCTTATCCACCTACATATCCGCTGCATGTCCAGACTTCTTGTATGCACACCCAGCCATGTTTTAATATTATTCAAGCATTCAGAACTGAACTTACATGTGAAGAAGAGGTGTGTGAGTGATTTCCAATATTTGTTCCACAAATAAAACATAAATCTGTATTGCTGACCCAATAATTATTGATTCTCTATTATTAAAAAATTATAAAAATTGGATACCTTGAACCTACTCAAAGATAACTTATATAATTAATGATTTACATAATGATTCCTAGAATTAGTTAAATAAATAGGGCGTTGATATAACATATTCCCTCTGTTCCTTATTGATATTCCTACTTGCATTAGAATCTTGATACTACTTAGAATTGCATGGAATCTTCTAAACTTTTTCCAATATATAAGACTAGACATAGTCATGTGAATTTTTATTTGATTGGTCTCACTTAGTACTTTAATACTCCCTCTGTTTTTTTAATCTACACACTTTCTTTTTTGGTCTGTTGCTTTTTAATCTACACACTATTGCTTTTCCTTTTCTTGGTAACATGTCTCATCTACTTTCTCCTCTTTTACCACCCACGTCATCTAATTTTTAATATTTTAACCCACTTTTTAGTTTTTCTCTCTCACTTTTTAGTTTCTATCTCCACCCCTTTAGTTTCCCTCTAGCTCATACTTTTGTACTTCCTTCTTGGTTCTCCCCCAAAGTGAAGTGAGTAAACTAAAAAGAAACAGAGGAAGTGAATAAACCAAGAGTCAATCTTTGTGTTTTCTTTGCTGATTTTCAAACACCAGACTTTGTTTGTATTTTTGTGCAAGTTATTTAATTACTTTACCTCATAACGACACAATACAACCTAGAAGGAATATATATATAAAAAACTCACTAGAACCTAGAACACTAGGATATAAAATAAAATACAGTTGCACAAAATGACAAGAGATCCTCCTAGGATCCTACAACTAATAAGAAAATAGCTAAGGAATAAAAACATATGAAAACATACTGCTGTACACTAAAGCAGTGAGCATGGGAGTAACCAACAGACAAAGAGAATTATATATATCACTATGATTCTCTACACCCCCTTCAAGTTGGAGCTGCATAGACAAGGCCCAACTTGGATGACATGTGATTGTGTTGATGTTCACTGAGAGATTTATTCATGAAGTCAGCTAGCTGAAGGAAAGAGGAGATATGAATATTGTTAATGAACCCTTCTTCCACATTATCCCTCACATAATGGCAGTCAATGCCCAAGTGTTTAATTCTGTCATGGAACACCGGGTTGTGTGCTAGGTAATGGGCTGCTTTGTTATCACAGAAAAGATCAATAGGAGTAAGAATCTTGACTTGCAGCTCATCAACAATCCCATGAATCCAGACTAACTCACTGGTGGTGTGAGACATACACCTATATTTAGCTTCACAAGAAGACTTTGAAACAGTCTTTTGTTTCTTGGTTTTCTAGGAAATGAGAGAATCTCCAAGAAAAACACAATACCTAGTGAGTGATGTCCTACTAAAAGCACAGCTTCCCTAAACTAAATCATAGTAACCTTTTAGCTGGAGTTCTGAATTAGCAGGGTAGTATAAATCCAAATCTATAGTCCCTGCAAGATATCTTATGACATGCAACCCTGCTTGCATATGAGGTTTTCTAAGACAAGACATAAATTGACTTAATTGCTGAACATAATAGGAAATGTATGGCCTTGTCAAATTCAAGTATAATAATCTTCTAATCATTCTTCTGTAAGCTCTGGATCTTCCATTATCTCACCATGATCAGTGGATAATTTGATGCCTTTTGGAAATGGAAACTTAGCTTGTATGCATTCTTCCATCTCAGTATCTTGAACTATATCTTTGATCAACTTTCTTTAATTCAAGAGTGTCCCTTCTGTGATTCTGGATACTTCTATTCCTAAGAAGTATCTAATTTCACCTAGGTCTTTCACTGTGAAGTGATTGTCAAGCTTAATTTTCAACTTTTGTATGCATGTTTCATCATCCCCACTGATGAGTAGATCATCAACATACACCAAACCTTTATTGATTTCCTTGCCATGTTCCACCTTTGAAAATAAGGAATAGTCCCTCTTACATTGGTAGAAACCCATGTTTACAAGACACTTTGTCAGCTCAACATTCCATTGTCTAGAGGCTTGTTTCAAGCCATATAGACTCTTTCTTAGCCTACATACTTTCCCTTCTCCTCCATTATAACCTTAGCTTGTGGCACCTTCATATAAACTTCTTCTTCTAAGAATCCATGCAAGAAGGCATTATTGATGTCTAGATGGTGAAGTTTCCACCCTTTTACTGTTGCCAAAGCAATCAAACTCCTTACAGTGGTGAATTTGGCTACATGAGAAAAGGTGTGTTTGTAATCCTTTCCTTTCACTTTCCTATCCCCTCTTGCCACTAATCTGGCCTTGAGTCTCTCCACATTTCCATCTGGTCTGAATTTCACTTTATAAACCCACTTTGAGTCAATTGCCTTGTGACCTTCTGGTAGGTCTGTCAATTACCATGTTTCATTCTCTTCAAGAGCTTTGAGCTCTTTCTCCATAGCATCTCTCTAACCTGCTTCCTGTGATGCTTGCTTATAGCGGCTAGGTTCCTTTATTTTCATCACATTGTTCAGTGACGCAACATAATTCTTGGAACACAACTGTTTGTTTCCAAGTTCTGCTTTCACGAATGCACTGGTAGATTCTTCCCTTTTTCCACTTGTTTTACCAGGAATATTCACAACATAGTCTAGAAATCTCTGTGGGCGAATTAAGGTTCTTGTAGGTCTTTGACTGTGTCCTGCTTCTTGATGAATACCATCTTCCACCCCTTCATTACTTACACTGTGACTCAATGTGGCAGCCTCACTTGGCTCAACATTCACATCATTTCCTTCCTCAATCATCTCCCTTTGCGAATCACCATTCAGCACATCCTCTTCCAACTCAGTACTGATATGATGATCTGTCTGCCTTAATGCCTTTTAAATCTCATTCTCACCATTCTTAATTATGAAAGGAAGAATATCTTCATGGAAAACCACATCTCTACTAACAAATATCTTGTTAGTTTCAAGTTCCATCAACTTGTATCCCTTTTGACAATATGGATAACCTATCAAAATGCTTCTTATACCTCTTGCAGCAAACTTGTCCTTGCGCTTCTTACTTACACTAGCATAGCAAAGACTTCCTACGACTCTCAGATGCTCATATTTTGGCTTCTTTTTCATCAGCTTCTCATATGGAGTTTTCCAAGCCATAACTGATGTGGGAAGGAGGTTGATAAGATGTGTTGCAGCCAAGATACATTATCCCCACAAGTAATCTGGCAATCCATCATGAAGCTTCATTGCTCTTGCTGTTTCTAAAAGAAACCTATGTTTTCTTTCAACTCTTTCGTTTTGCTGTGGCACTCTAGGAAGACTTCTTTGATGCATGATCCCTTTTTCAAGGAAAATCTTCCCACATTCAATTTGTAATATTTATGTACCATTATCACTCCTCAAAGTTTTCATTGTGGTGTGAAATTGGTTTCCAACATGAATCAAAAAATTCTTTATGATTTCTTTAACCTGTTGCTTGTTGGACAGTAAGTGTGTCCATGCCACTCTACTATTGTCATCAACAATAGTTAGAAAATAGGTTGCACTTGTGATTGCCTTAGTCTTATAAGGCCCCCATAAGTCAATATGTATCAAATAAAAAACACTTTCAGCAATACTTTTGCTTAGCATAAATGGCAATCTATGATGTTTGGCAACAGAACAAGTATCACAAAAATAGTACTTTAAATGTTTACAATTGCAAATATCAATGTGCTGCATTTTAGACAATGATATGTGTCCAAGTCTAGCATGGAACAGCTCCAACTTCACATTCAAGTCCTTCCATTTTCTTCCTTCATTCTCATCAGCATTGCAAAAAATCTTATTTCTCTTCTCCTCTTCTACTTCATTTCCTCCCTGCAGCTTATAAAGATCTTGTTCATTCTTGCCATGTGCTATTTCTCTCTCAGTGGTAGGGTCCTGTAAAGTGCACCGATTTTCATCAAAAATGAATTTCATTCTGCTTCCTTGCAACAATTTACTCACTAACAACAGATTATGCCTGAAATCAGGCACATACAAGATATTTTCTATCCATATATCCTTTTTCAACCTCACATCCCCTACTTGTCTAACTACCTTCACTGTTCCATCAGGCAGGCTTAATCTTACATTTTGTTTCGACATTCTCAAATTTTCAAGGAGTTTCATACTCCCTGTCATGTCATCACTAGCACCAGAATCCACTATCCAAACATTTGCATCATTATCAAAGGTTATAGTAACATTTGAAGCTAGTATTTTACCTGCAAAGTTGCAGAAGCTTTGCTTTTCTCCCATAGCCTTCATTACTTCCTGCACAACTGTTGTCAACATTGTGCTATCTAGTGTTCCTCCACTTGTTTCTCCCTTCTCCACAGATCCATCTAGAAGAGTATTTTCTTCACAACTTGCTTGCTCTCTCCCAACATTTGCCATCTGCCTCATGTTGGCTCTCTCTTTCTGTAAATTCTCAAACCATTCTGGTGCTCCATTCAGCTTGAAACACTCATCTTTTATGTATCTTTTATGTACATGACTCCTCTTTCCACAATGATCATACTTCTTAGCAAGTTTCTCCATCCATCTCATCTTGTATAATTTCTTGTTAAAATTCTACAGCAGTCCTAGGCTCTTCTCCTTTCTCTGAACAGCCATTGCACTCATTTCCAACCCCATGTTCAACTCTCATGAGATTTATTTTTGCCTTTCTACATGCAGCACCAGGTTATAGGCGATGTTGACAGGCAACAAGGGATCCATAGATAAAAGGTTGGTCTTTATTTGGTTGTATCCATTGTTCAAATCTATGAGGAACATGAGTCTATTTGTTGCTTCCAACTCCATCAATTTCTTCAAAATATTGCACTTACAACTCTCTAAAACACCACATGTGCATGTAGGGATTCCCTCAAGGTGGGAAATCTGATCCCATAAGGCCTTCAGTTTGCAATATTACTCACTAATAGATAGCTCATTCTGTTGTAAGTCATTCAGTTCATTTTTCAACTGAAATAGTTGAGGGGCATTTGTATGCCCGTATCTTTCAATTATCTCTTCCCATAGATCCTTCGAAGATTCCACAAAAACAAGGATATCAGCAATCTCAGGTTTCATTGTTGCTAGAATCCAGCTCCTTATCATGTAATCTGCCCTTGTCCATCTATGGAAATCCTCTGATTTCTCCTCTAGTTTCTTGCAACTTCCATCCAACAAACCCAACTTGTTCTTTGCTCCTAGAGCAGTTTTAACAGTTCTGCTCCTCTTTGCAAAGTTTTTTCCATTGACAACTATAGTTCCCAAACTTGTTGTGGAGTTTTCATTCACTCCTATAAACAAGGGATCAGAGGCATGTTTCATGAACATCACTTTTTTTGAGTATTGACAGATTTCCTTGAGTCTTTGATTTCTTAAGATCGATGAAATAGTACCAAAGCTCTAATACCATGAATGAACCAAGACTCAATCTTTGTGTTTTCTTTGTTGGTTTTCAAACATCAGGCTTTGTTTGTATTTCTGTGCAAGTTATTTACTTTGCCTCAAAACGGCACAATACAACCTATAGAAGGAATATATATACAAAACTCACTAAAACCTAGAACACTAGGAGACGAAATAAAATACAGGTGCACAAAATGACAAGAGATCCTCCTAGGATCCTACAACCATTAAGAAAATAGCTAAGGAATTAAAACATATAAAACATATTATTGTACACTAAAGCAGTGATGAAAATGAGAGTAACCAACACACAAAGAGAATTATATACATCACTATGATTCTCTACAGGGAGTAATATCAATTTTTTGAACTTTTTACTAATACGTGATTACACATATTAATAGTACTCAAAGATGTGCATTGACAAATGTGCAAGCCAAACTAGGAACATTAATAAGAAACGGAGAGAGTATGTGAATAGTAAAAAAAGAAAATCAAAGTTGAACAATAATAATAAAAACAGGGACGAAGAACACTAACAATAATAAAAGAATACAATAATACATTCATAATTAATGAATTTTGATTTTGCAAGTTGCTATTAACTAATTAAACTGTAATGTACTAATAGAGTTTTCATCTTTAGGCCCTCACTACCTTTTCCATAAAAATTCATGCTCCTTTTAATTTCAACTCCTTTATTTCGATCATGATATTCTCCATTAAACACCACCCAAAACCTTACTACAAACATGCATCATCATCCATACTTCTCTACATAACATTCCTCCTCCTCTCTCCTTCACTTGTAAGTGCACAATTTATAGTCCACAGTTACCAGCCCACAGCAAACGCTCTTTTCCTCGGAATAGCGTTAACAGTCACCACTGTCGTCGTCGTCGTCATCTTCGTCATTCTTAATGTTTACTGCAAACCGAGCATACGATCTCGAAACCGGGCTGATGACGGGCTGACTCAGCGGGCCTCCATTGGGCTGGACGCCTCCGTCCTGGAGACTTTCCCTGTTTTTAAGTACTCCGAGGTGGCGGGCCGTAGGAGGGTTATTACCGGCCCGGTGGAGTGCTCGGTGTGCTTAAGCCCGTTCGAGGCGGACGAAACACTGCGTTTGCTGCCCAAGTGTAACCATGTATTTCACATAGGTTGTTTGGACCCTTGGCTTAAGGATCACACGTCGTGCCCTCTTTGCCGAATGGATGTTGTACCCGAACTCGGTGAGTTGACTCAGATGGATGCGGGCCGAGTTGGCGAGTCAGGGAGCGAGTTGGGAGAGGAAGTCAACGAGGTGGGAAATCATAAAGTATTTGAGGGGGACATTGAGGAGGGGCATTTTGGGAAGTACAGGAGATGGAAGTCAACGGGACACGTGGCGGAATTTGAGAGGGCGGAAATGGACGGGAGACGTTCACGCTAAAGTTGACTTGAGGAGGATACATAAATTTTTGGGAAATTTCCATTGGTAGTAGCTTTGTAGTTTTTGAACTTCCATGGTAGCGCTTGTGGTTTTGAAATTCCAAAAATGACTCATCTTCTTGTTGAATTCCCAAATGTGACTTTTCCGTTAAATCTAACTGTTAAATCAATGCACGTAAATTGAGATGTTTCTGAAATGCAAATTGACGTGAATCTGATCATTTTTTTGCAAATTTCGATCTCAAATACACCCATAAAGGGCTAAAATGATCCTCAAAACCTTGACAGGGCTATTTTTTCGGAATAATTTGCGTTCCAAAAATATCTCGATTTGCGTGCATTATTTTGTGTGCCGAAAAAAATAGCCCGGTCGAGGTTTTGGGGGTCAATTTAGCTCTTTATGGGTCAAATTGAGGTCGAAATTTGCAAAAAACGATCAGATGCCCCTCAATTTGCATTCCAGAAACATTTCGATATGCGTTTATTGATTTAACGGTTAGATATAACGGAAATTTAACGGAAAAAGTCACGTTTGGGAATTCAACAAGAGTACAAGATTATTTTTGGGAATTTGAAAACCACAGGGTTACCATTGGGAAACCGAAAAACTACAAGGTTACCAATGAGAATTTCCCTAAATTTTTTCCAATTGGTACTATAAAAGTTATAAAATGAATATCAACTGAAAGAATACCAATTGGAATTTTCTTTTGCTTCCTTGTGATTGGGGTATGTAAGAGTTCGTATTAGTTTCAATGATTTGCGTATACTGCCATCTTATTTGATGAGTTGATAGATGATTTCCGAGAAATGTGTGGATTGTGTTCTATATATCACAACTAATCCATTATATACTAGGCAGCATTTAACTTGAGGATTTCGAGTAATTCTCGTTTAAGTTTAGTACTCCATTGTTTTTTAAATAAATTAAATACTTTTCTCAAAAAGCTCTCGTATAAAAGAGAAAAGTGTTTCACCTATTTCAAAACAGAGGAAGTACATATTATATTAGATTGTACATTGGTATAGCATTTAAGACATATAGACAACCTTTATGATGCAAATACTGCATAGATAGTGTAAAGTTCACCTTAAGATTGGAAAACTCTGTGTGAATATGTATAATTATGTGGATGTTATCAATGAAAGTATGTTTGGTTGTTGGAATGGAAAGTTTTTTGATTTATTGTTCAAAGGCGGATGCTTCAGTTCGAGATCTATAGCCAGTTCTAGTTGTGAAACCCGTCGATCGGCTGATTCGAGACTAAGAACAGCGGCACCGGTTACGATCACAGTAAGAGTTCAACTAATCTTATTTATATACACGATTTTGTTTTGGATTTTGCAAGCAGTAAATTGATCAATACTTCTTTTATTTTATGAAAATGTACTCACTTTATGTTTCGGGTCATTTTATGAAAAAGTACCCATTAGGCCATTATCACTACAAGTATATGCATTTTTATTGACCGCTCCAAACGGTAGGTAAACAACAAAAATTGGTCGATATTTTGATTACTGATTGCAAAAGGTCAGTAATAGTCAGTCGGTATATGGTTGTTTGGTAATTATATTTACTGATTATGTAGCGTTCGGTAATTAGATTATCAATCGTTAATTGGTAGGTAATTATTGATCGTCTATCAGTAAGCAATTACCTAGCTATCGCTAGTTGCTAGCTAGGTAATTTTTAAAAAGCAATTGGTAATGTGAATTAAAAAAACAGATTGATAATATCCAGGGACTTACATATCGATAAAGAATCTATTAGGGAGTTTTAGAAGATCATACCTAATGCCGAGAAATTGTATGAACTTCACGATCTTCAAGTGGAGATCCTCTACTGAAAGTCCACAACCAATGAATGAATCCTTTCCCTTTGTTTGCTAAATAAATAGTAGAACACTTCTCACTTAGGAAAGGGGAGTGTTATGAGTGATTAGGGTTTCAAAAGGAGGAAACAAGTGAATAGGGAAGAGAGGGAGGAAGAGGCGTGCAACAGCCACGAGGTGTCCGCCTCTCCACTTCCCTCCCTAATTACAGTTTCCTCCTAATTAATATTCCTCCTATTTAACTTAATCCTAATTACAATAGAACTCTAAAAATTTTCTCCTAATATTCAATTATTAATGTTATTATGTGTGACCCAACAGGGTTAAATAATTAAAGCAGTGATGTGATATATTTATTATATTACAAATCATAATTGGTTTCTAGCAAAATATTATAATTACTTAAAATCACTTAAGTAATAATTCATTTATTATATATTTGTTTAATTATTAAATACCGTTTAAGTAATTACATGTTTGATGGAAAGACAACTCCTTCACTGCAATCACCAATTTGCTGAATTCTATTTCAGTTTGTATCTTTTCACAGCCATATTTTGAATTTCAAATCAATAAAAAGTTTCTATCAAGCACAATATTAAAAGCAACTTGCATATTATTAAAATAACAAAAGTAAATACAACAAAGTTTGATATATCCGAAAATACAACAAAAGTAAAAGCAACAGGGATATCCGAAAATAACTAAAAAATAATAGAACCTAGACCAACAGAAAAAGTAAGCACAATTCTCCAGAAACACTAGATTCGAAAATGAGATCAACCTTGGTTGAATATTTGATACATGAGCTTGTTTGAGTTCTTCGCATAATAGATCTACTGGAGTTTTTCACCTACAACCACCCATGAACTCATCAAATTAAAATATGATGTTAGATAATGTAAACTTCTCAATGTGGGAGTGATTCCATTGATCGAATATATAATAGTTACAAAATACTAGTCCTAATTATGTTAGGAATAATCGGAAAAGATATAATAATAAATCTATACAAATTATATCCTAAATATGTGAGAAAATATTATCCTAAATATATTATCTATCACACCCCCAGTCGTAGCGGGAGGAGGTTGGCCGCTAAAACTAAATCCAGAAAGAGTTGTCGTGGTTGTCCTTTGGTGAAATGTTAGCAACTAGGCACATTAAGAACCCGAACCTGACCCAATGCAACCTTTAGGCGAACAAAAATGAATATCTATATCTACATGCATGTTTGGTGCGTTGGTATTGGGTACACGGTTGCTAGACAAATAAATAGGATTGAAGATTGTGCATTGTTTACAGGCACATTTGATTGCGGAGATGGCTGTTGTTTTTGTTCCTGCGACCCATCGACGCCGGCGAATGTTAGCGTGAGACCTAAGCATTCACCTCTCTACCATGGAGAAGAAAACATTTTCTTGATCAATTCATGACATTTGGCGTTGCTAATTGAGTTTCTTTTAGCCAACAAACTTTAAATAGAACTAAGTAGCTCATAGTACTATCTTCATATTAATATTGTTGGCGTAATATAATTGATGTGTCTTATATGACTCATATAACCACACTAATAATTTCAAATGCTTAGTTGTAGCCAACTGTAGGATTATAAGTACTATAAGCGAAATTTCATGAATCATATTCATAAGCACTTAAAGCAGGATCTCATGCATATGCGATCAAGGATCACATAATAGTTTTAGAATTAACCTTTGATGCGTGATTTCCACAAAGCTTGTTGAGATCCGGAGATAGAACCGCAACTGTGATTCCTCTACTTGGTCCACCAATCCAGATCAACACTCCACCAATGCTAGTTGGAAGGAATAAGGGCTCTTCTTTTCTTGGAGTTAATATTACGTAGCTTTGAAAGAGAGAGAAAAGAGGACAGAGAAAATAAATGAGAGAAACTGACTGCTTTATTTTCTAGTCTCCCCACCTAATTATAGGAACAAATTAGGTTAGGAGTCCCCTCCGCTTACTCCTCTTTGGTCGGCCACCCTAGAGTCCTTCATGGGCTCTAGGTCTTTAATTTCTTTTGTTGACCCACATTGTTTAAGTGTGACCTTGTATGATCCATTTAATTGGGCTTCGGATTTAATATTTACTAACCCGAAGTTCTATAGCATTCTCTAGCAAGACGTATAGACGATCCAATTTAATGAACTTATTATCTCCATAATATGATCCATGTTATATTTAGTAATTGCATTAAAGTCGATGACATACTTCCTTCAATCTCCTACTTGTCCGAGACGAGTGTGCAATATTCAAATTCCTTAAGTCTCTCAGTGTCTAATTTGATAGTATGACCATATTTCTATGCCATTCATACTAGTCTTCAAATTAATCCTTGAAATCCGAGTTCGAATTGACAAACAAATGATCATCATATAATCCATTTGATCTCCAAGGGGCCAAGACACCCATCCTATCTCATATAGGAGGACTTTTCAATCTTGTGGCAACCAAAACTCCCACTCAACTTTTAGCACAACCCGAATGCTGTAGTCCCCTTTTACGGCATGACGTTTAACAGCATCAAAGTTATACCAAACATTAAGCCAAGTAGTGTTCCACTCATGTCTTAGGAATCCACTAATATAATTACAAAGTTATAGAAACTTTTAAGCAGGTCTGTTCGATCATGTATCAACTATACATATCCATATGATTGACTAAACATCTCTATATTCCCATAGCCCATGAAACGGTGCTATCAATTAATCTTATATGCTAATTCTTTAATAAGTCATTTATGTCCAATTTAATGACTTAGATTAGGAACTCAAATATTTTATGAATTCAGTTCACTTATGGTGTTTCATTCATCAAATCACATATTTGACAAAATCATTGAATTCAAGAAATATTTTGGACATTTTATTTAATACCAAACCAAAATTAAATAAGACAAAATTTATTTCTCATAAACATAAAATAGCAAAACCATGTCTCTACATTGTAATAAGTTTCTCTAAACCTATTACAATCTAAAGCCACTCTAACATTTGCTTCAAGCCTATAGCCCTAGCGTGACACTCATGCTTGGGTTGAGGTAGTGGTTTAGTGAGCGGATCAGCCACATTCTCATCCGTGTGAACTTTGCAGATTCTGACATCCTTCCTGTCAACTATCTCCCGAATGAGGTGATATTTCCTCATTACATGTTTGGATTTGTTATGTGATCTCGGTTCTTTTGCTTGGGCAAGCACCATTGTTATCACAGAACAACTCAATCCCCTCCAGAGCACTAGATATGATATACAGCTCTGTCAAGAACTTCTTTATCCAAACTGCTTCCTTAGCTGCTTCAATCGCTGCTAAATATTCTGATTCTGTCGTAGAGTCTGCTACAGTGTTTTGCTTTGATCTCTTCCAGCTCACTGCTCCTCCATTTAGACAAAAGATGTACCCTGACTAAGAGCGGTAATCATCTCTGTCGGTTTGGAAGATGGCATCAGTATAACCTTTAACAACCAACTCACTTTCTCCTCCATCGACTAAGAACATGCCTTTAGTCCTCCTCAAGTACTTAAGGATGCTCTTACCTGCAGTCCAGTGTGCTTCTCCTGGATTTGCTTGGAACCTGCTACACATGCTTAAGGCATATGCAACATCTGGTCGAGTACTTATCATAGCATACATGATAGATCCTATAGCCGAAGCATAAGGTATGCTACTCATTCGCTTTAACTCATCAGGCTCAGTCGGGCACTGACTCTTGCTAAGTAATATGCCATGTGACATGGGAATGAATCATCTCTTCGAGTTTTCCATGTTGAACCTTGCAAGAACTTTATCAATATAAGTTTCTCGACTTAGTCCAATCATCCTTCGAGACCTATCTCTATGGATTTTGATTCCCAGTATGTACTCAGCCTCTCCAAGGTCCTTCATAAAGAAACAACTTTTCAATCATTCCTTGACTGACTCAAGCATTGGTATGTCATTTCCCTTGAGTAGTATGTCATCTACATACAAAACCAAGAAGACTAAGCTGCTCCCACTAAACTTCTTGTAGACACAAGATTCTTCTTCGCTTTTGAGGAAACCAAATTTCTTGATTGCCTCATCAAACCGAAGATTCCAGCTCCGATGTAACACCCCTAGGTGTGCAGGAGCCCACTAGTAGATATTATCCTCTTTGGGCCCTAGCCTGCAAGGATTTGCTTTGGTGGAGGACCGAATTCCTACCCAAAAGACCTCTACTAGGTTGAGATGTCCACCTCTATATAAAGAAGGCTTCGTTCTCCTCAACTCCCGATGTGGGATAGCCATGATCTTAGGCACCTTCTCCCCTCATTTAAAGAGCATGCGTCTCCGTAGGCACTACAGGACACCGGGATGGGCTCTGGCTCTGATACCATCAGAAACACTCCTAGGTGTGCAGGAGCCCACTAGTAGATATTGTCCTCTTTAGGCCCTAGCCCGCAAGGATTTGCTTTGGTATAGGACCGAATTCCTACCCAAAAAGCCTCTACTAGGTTGAGATGCCCACCTCTATATAAAGAAGGTTTCGTTCTCCTCAACTCCCGATGTGGGATAGCCAAGATCTTAGGCACCTTTCTGTAACACCCCTAGGTTTGCAGGAGCCCACTAGTAGATATTGTCCTCTTTGGGCCCTAGCCCGCAACGATTTGCTTTGGTGCAGAACCGAAGTCCTACCCAAAAGGCCTGTACTAGGTTGAGGTGTCCACCTCTATATAAAGAAGGCTTCGTTCTCCTCAACTCCCGATGTGGGATAGCCATGATCTTAGGCACCTTCTCCCCTCCTTTAAAGAGCCTGCGTCCCCGTAGGCACTACTGGACACCGAAATGGGTCGTGGCTCTGATACCATCTGTAACACCCCTAGTTGTGCAGGAGCCCACTCGTAGATATTGTCCTCTTTGGGCCCTAGCCCGCAAGGATTTACTTTCGTGCAGAACCGAAGTCCTTGCCAAAAGGCCTCTACTAGGTTGAGGTGTCCGTCTCTATATAAAGAAGACTTCGTTCTCCTCAACTTTCGATGTGGGATAGCCAAGATCTTAGGCACCATTATAGAGGTGGACACCTCAACCTAATAGAGGCTTTTTGGGTAGGACTTCGGTTCTGCACCAAAGCAAATCCTTGCGGGCTAGGGCCCAAAGAGGACAACATCTACTAGTGGGCTCCTGCACAGCTAGGGGTGTTACAGATGGTATCAGAGCCAGGACCCATTTCGGTGTCCTGTAGTGCCTAAGGGGACGCAGGCTCTTTAAAGGAGGGGAGAAGGTGCCTAAGATCTTGGCTATCCCACATCGAAAGTTGAGTAGAACGAAGCTTTCTTTATATAGAGGTGGACACCTCAACCTAGTAGAGGCCTTTTGGGTAGACTTCGGTTCTGCACCAAAGTAAATCCTTGCGGGCTAGGGCCCAAAGAGGACAATATCTACTAGTGGGCTCCTGCACACCTAGGGGTGTTATAGAAAGGTGCCTAAGATCTTGGCTATCCCACATTGAAAGTTGAGGAAAACGAAGTCTTCTTTATATAGAAGTGGACACCTCAACCTAGTAGAGGCCTTTTGGGTAGGACTTTGGTTCTGGAGCAAAGCAAATCCTTGCGGGCTAGGGCCTAAAGAGGACAATATCTACTAGTGGGCTCCTAGGGGTGTTACAGATGGTAACAGAGCCAGGATCCATTTCGGTGTTCTATAGTGCCTACGGGGACGCATGTTCTTTAAAGGAGGGGAGAAGGTGCCTAAGATATTGGTTATCCCACATCGGAAGTTGAGGAGAACGAAGCCTTCTTTATATTGAGGTGGACATCTCAACCTAGTAGAGACCTTTTGGGTAGGACTTCGGTTCTGCACCAAAGTAAATCCTTATGGGCTAGGGCCCAAAGTAGACAATATCTATTAGTGGGCTCGTGCACACCTAGGGGTGTTACATCCGAGATGCCTGCTTCAATCCATAAATGGATCTCTGAAGCTTGTATACCCTTTTAGGATTTTTTGGATCCTCGAAACCCTCAGGTTGTGTCATATACACATCCTCATTCAAGAACCCATTCAAGAATACGGTTTTGACATCCATCTCTCAAATTTTGTGATCGTAAAATGCAGCAATCGCTAAAAGTATCCGAATCGACTTAAGCATTGCTACTGGAGAAAAGGTCTCATCATAGTCTATACCATGAATTTACCTGAAACCAGTCTTGCTTTATAGACATAGACATTTCCATCTTTGTCTTTTTTCAATTTGAACACCCACTTGCATCCAATAGGGTTAACCCCATCAGGCAAGTCGACCAGTGTCCAAACTTTATTTTCAGACATGGAGTCTAACTCGGATTTCATGGCCTCAAGCCATTTCTCAGAGTCTGGGCTCGTCAAAGCTTGTTTGTAGGTAGTAGGTTCTTAATTCTCCAAAATCATAATTTCAGAGTTTTCAGTTAACAGGAAATCAACTAATCTCTTGTTTGGAATCCTTGGTCTACTTGATCTACGCGGGGCCTGAGCATCAAGAGAAATGTTCTCTTCAACTTCTTGAAGATCTTCGCTTGAATTAGATTCAAGTGGGACGGTAGGAGGTTCACGGGTTGAATACGTCATCTCCTGAACTTGACTTTCGTCTTGTCGGGCCGTCTCTGACACGGTGTGAACCACGTCCAGTTGTTGCTCATCTCGAATTTCTTCGAGAATTATTTTACTCCCACTTGTCTTTCTAGAAACAAATTCCTTTTCAAGAAAGACACCATCACGAGCAACAAACACTTTGTTCTCTTGACGGTTATAGAAGTAATAACCCCTTGTCTCTTTTTGGTATCCCACAAAGAGACATTTATCTGACTTGGGTGTAATTTTGTCTGATAGTAAACGCTTTACATAGACCTCACATCCCCAGATCTTAAGAAAAGACACAAGTTTGGAGTTTTTCCATTCCATAACTCATATGGAGTCTTTTCTACAGCCTTTGACGGGCACCTATTTAATGTGTGTGCAGCTGTTTCGAGAGCATATCCCCAAAAAGAAATCGGAAGATCAGCAAGACTCATCATTATATTGATCGAACCATATCCAGTAAGGTCCGATTCCTCCTTTCAGATACATCATTTAACTGCGGTGTTCCTGGTGGAGTCAATTGTGAAAGAATTCCACAATCCTTCAAATGATCATCAAATTCTTGGCTCAAATACTCGCCACCACGATCAGATCACAGTGCTTTTATTGTCTTACCAAGTTGATTTTGTACTTCATTTTGGAACTCTTTGAATTTGTCAAAAGATTTCGACTTATGTTTCATTAAGTAGACATATCCATATCTACTCAAATCATCAGTGAAGGTAATGAATAAGTTAAACCCTCCCCTTGCCTTTGTGCTCATAGGACCACAAATATCTGTATGTATGAGGCCCAAGAGATCGCTGGCTTTTTCACCCTTTCCAGTAAACGGTGACTTCGTCATCTTCCCCATCAAGCATGATTCACATACATCAAATGATTCGAAATCAAATGATGGAAGAATGCCATCCTGTTGTAACTTTTGGATGCGCTTTTGGTTTATATGACCCATTCGACAATGCCAAATGTAGGTTAGATTTGATTCATTTGATTTTTGTTTCTTGCTATCTATGTTATAGACTTGTACTGACCTATCAAGCACATATAAGCCATTTATCAATTTAGCACTAGCATAGAATATGTTATTGTAGGAAATGAAACAACACTTGTTCTTAATTTCAAAACAAAACCCTTCAGAATCCAAAACAGAAACAGAAATTATGTTCTTAGTTATCGAAGGAACAAAATAACAATTATTGAGTTCTAAAATAAAGCCAGATGGCAAATGCAGACTATTGCTTCCTACGGCAAGTGCAGCAACCCGTGCTCCATTTCCAATGCGAAGCTCTACCTCGCCCTTTGCCAGCCTCCTACTTCTTCTTAGTCCCTGCACATCATTAACTATGTGAGAACCACAACCGATATCCAATACCCATAAAGAAGTAGAAGTCAAATTGATTTCTATAACAAATATACCTGAAGTGGACGCACCCGACTTCTTTTCCTCCAAGTATAGAGGGCAGTTCCTCTTCTAGTGTCCTCTCTTGTGACAATGGAAGCACTTGCTTTCTGCGGCGACCTTTGGCTTGGCGGTTGGCTTAGGTTTTTCAGCAACAACGATAACTTGCTTGCCTTTGTCCTTCTTTCCTGCCCATTTCTTCTTAAAACCCTTTCCCTTATGAACCATCAAAACCTCTTTCTTTGGTTATTTGGGGATGTTCCTCTCAGCATTGACTAACAACCTATGCAACTCTTGCAAAGTCTTTTCAGACTCATTCATGTTGAAAGTCATCCTAAACTGATTGAAGTTGTCAGGCAATGAATGGAGAATGATGTCAGTAGCCAACTCTACCCTATAAGGGAATCCAAGTCGTTCCATGTTTTCGAAAAGACCCATCATAGCGAAAACATGGGGGCCAACAGCTTGACCCGACTTCATGTGACATTCCAGTATCTCCCTATTGGTCTCATACCGCTCAACTCGAGCCTGTGTTTGGAACATGGCCGCAGCTCTTGCATGATGGTATAAGCATCCTTGGTTTCAAACCTCTTTTGGAGGTCCGGCTCCATGGCTGCTATCATCAGGCAAGTGATTGGTACACACCTATCATTAGTCTGCTTAGCACGACGTTTGTCTGCTTCAGTCGATTCATTAGTAATCACAGGAAGTGGGGTTTCTAAGACATCCTCTCGACCCTCAGATCTCAGTACGAGTCTTAGGGTTCTTTCCCAATTAATGAAGTTTTCTCCATTCAGCCTATCCTTCTCAAGGAAAGGACAAATGTTGAAAACAGAGTTGTTGTTGTTGTTAGACATAGTATCTACAGACAGAAAAGCAAAAGCAAAGTTCAATTTTCACTAGGGGAAAAAAAAGGAAGGGCTGCGCAAGAAGGGCTGCGTTTTATTAAAAACGCAGCCCTTCTTGTATGAAGGGCTGCGGTTTCTTTGGAAACCGCAGCCCTTTTATTGAAGGGCTGCGGTTAACAAGAAATCGCAGCCCTTCATACAGTATGAAGGGCTGCGGTTTTGAGGCTAACCGCAGCCCTACTAATGAAGGGCTGCGGTTAGCCTGAAAACCGCAGTCCTTCATAAACGAAGGGCTGCGTTTTCTAGACTAACCGCAGCCCTTCTGATCCCATCCCATATCTCCAGTTTTGCGCGCACACACACAGTAGGTAGACATATTTTCTAAATTTCCCTCCCTTACACGCATTTGACGAGCGAAAAACCCCTCCCTCCCTCTCACTCACTCGCACATTAACCCTAACGTCCCATCACCGGAGCCCTGACGCCGGAGCACCCACATTGCTTCACCACCACAACCCTTCTCTTTCTTCACCTCTCTTCTCTTCTCTTAGCTTATCTTCTCTTCTTTTCTCTTCTCTTCTCCACCATTTGAGTGGGTTTAGGGTGTGGAGCTCCTCCACCACTACGCAGCGCCACCACCACACAAGGCGGCAACAACTACCACCACCACTGCCCTACTCTTTCTTCATTTCTAGCTCTTGGGTTTAGCTAATTTTTTGCTTAGTTAAGTATGAATTAATGTTTTTAAGTTAGTTTTGTTTTTCTTAATTGAATTAAATGATTAATGTGCAATGTGGGTTTTGTTAATTGTAGGAAGAAGAGGCTTAGGAAGGCAAATAAAGTTCCAACTATCTCTACTCTCTTCATTGCTTATCATTGGTGTTAAGAGGTAACTAGTTTAATTTCGTTGTCTTTTTTGTTTGATTTAATTTGTTGATGAGACAAAGTTGTCATGTGATTCAATTTGATTAAGTTATGATAATTTATTGATATATATATATGTATTTCTTATAATGTATGTATATTTCTTGATATGAGATTGTATGAAAACGCAATGTAATTTAGCTATGAAATCTACAAGTTGTTTGAATTGTCATCATATGCCTAGATACCCGTTCAAGACTTACTCATTAGGAGTAAGTCTTGAATAGTCCCCGTTTGGGGCTTGTTCTTGGACGTTTGATCTCACTTAGGTGGTGAATGTGTGTCTTCTTTTCAATTCGAGGAAAATCTTGGCTCATCGTTTCTCTACATTGTTCTCTGGTACATATGTAGATAAGCAATTATCTACATTGTGTACTTGGAGAACCGTAGGGAAATCTTTGCCGGATTTTCCTTAGAATTGAAAAGTTGGCACACATTCACTAGTGAGATTAGACGTCCAAGGATGGGTTAGGTTGGAGTGATAAGGACCTTCGGTGCATGCATACAATTGAACATGTCACTATCTTAGATTGCTCTATACGTGTGTGATATGATGATATGTGAGTGTATGTACTTAAATAATGATTGATGCATTATAATGAATGGTTGTGTTTAATTATTAGAGGTCTTCTTGAATGAGATGGATCGTACTTGGATGTATGGTAGTCGTGAATCGATTGAGTTTGTGAAAGGGGTCTCGGAATTCTGCATAACCGCATTACAATATCAAGCATCCTCTGGAGCGATCGACTTTTATTGTCCTTGTTTCGATTGTAGAAATGTGAGCAAGGTTAGTAGTATACATGTGGTTAGGGAGCATGTCTTTCGTCGTGGGTTTAGGCCTCAATACCACGTATGGGTTTGGCATGGTGAGCAGGGGAAGTATATAGGAAGCTCTAGAGTAATGAACGATGTATGTGAAGAAAAGAAGGATGATGAGTTCGGGGATGAGAATTTGGATGATGAGTTTGCAGATGATGATAGGGATCGGGTAGACGAGATGATACACGAGGTTGAAGATCAGTCGTGTAAACGACCTCGTATTTTTGAGTCTATGTCCGAGGCCGCCGAAAAGCCGTTGTATCCGAGGTTGTACAAAGTACACCAAACTTTCCGCGGTGATAACACTGTTCAACATTAAGTCGAAAGCTGGTTGGACGGACTCTAGTTTCACATCGTTGTTGGAAATTTTAGCTGATATGCTCCCTGATGGAAATGAACTGCCAAAGTCGTACTATTATGCGAAGAAACTGATGTGTCCTTTCGGTTTAGAGTACGAGCGGATACATGCTTGTCCTAACGATTGTGTGCTTTATCGTAATGAGTATGAGCATTTACATGAGTGTCCACGTTGTGGATTGTCGAGGTACAAGCGTGAAGGAGCTGGAGGTAGTGAAGGACCACCAGCTAAGGTGTTGTGGTATTTACCCATAATACCTAGATTTAAGCGCATGTTTTCAATTAAAGGAGATGCGAAGAATTTGAGGTGGCATGCATATCGTAGGAAGAAAGACGGTCTGCTCAAGCATCCGACTGATTCGTCTGAGTGGAAAAGTATCAACAGGGTGCATAAGGCATTTGGTAATGAGGATAGGAATCTGAGGCTTGGATTATGTACGGATGGCATGAACCCTTTTGGCAATCTCAGTTCGCCGCATAGTACATGGCCCAGTGGTCTTAGTGGTTTATAACTTGCCTCCTTGGTTGTGCATGAAACGCAAGTACATGATCTTTGTCGCTTCTTATATCGGGGTCCAAACAACCTGGAAATGACATTGATGTATACCTCCAGCCGCTTGTTGAAGATTTACAGAAGATGTGGAACGAAGGAGTGTTAGTATTTGATGCGTATGCTAATGAGATGTTCACTTTGCGTGCCATGCTTTTTTGTATTATGAACGATTATCCAGCTTATGGGAACTTATCTGGGTATAAGACGAGAGGAAAACAACCCTGCCCAATTTGTGTAGATGACATGAAATCTACACACCTTAAGGACTGCAAACATGTGTATATGCGCACACGAAGGCATCTCAGACGCGACCATCCCTATAGGTTTAAGAAGAAGGCATTCGATGGGACGGTTGAAGAAGAAGTTGCTCATAGGCCATTAACTGGTACTGAAGTTTATAATCAGGTGAAGGGCATTGAAACAATCTTTGGTAAACCTGCTAGTGAGGTTGATCGACCTACGGGATTATGGAAAAAGGAGTCCATTTTTTGGAAACTCCCATATTGGAAAGATCTAAAGGTCAGACATTGTTTGGATGTCATGCACATAGAGAAGAATGTTTGTGAAGCTATTCTTGCGACATTTATGAATATTCCGGGCAAGACAAAAGATGTTAAGGCGTCACGACTTTAGTTGGAAAAACAGGGGCTTCGACCAGAGTTGTGGGCTCAGAAAAGGGATGGAAGGAAGAAGAAAGTAGTGGAGGAAAGGGTTGATGATGAAACTCAGAAAAGTAAAAAGAAGGTGGAGGATTCGGAGAAGAATTATTTGCCACCAGCTTGCTACACGATGTCACGTGCAGAGAAACGGATTTTTTGCGAGTCATTGTATGGCATTAAGGTCCCAACTGGCTACTCATCGAATATGAAGCGGTTTGTTACCTTAAATGGTGAATTGAAGTTATCGAGTATGAAATCTCACGATTGTCATGTCATGATGCAAGTATTCTTACCGATTGCAATTCGTGGGATACTTCCAAAGCATGTGAGGCACACCATTACCGAACTTTGTTCATTTTTCCATACAATATGCAGCAAAGTCCTAGAACCGTCGACCCTCGATTCCTTGCAGGCCAGAGTAGTTGAAACTCTATGCAAATTTGAGATGTTTTTTCCCCCCGCATTCTTTGACATTATGGTCCATCTCATTGTCCATCTAGTTCGAGAAATTAAGCTGTGTGGTCCAGTGTTTTTGAGGTGGTGCTATCCTTTTGAGAGATATATGGGCACTTTGAAAGATAAAGTTCGGAATCCTGCACAACCAGAAGGTAGTATAATTCAAGGGGTTGTGGGTGAAGAGATCAGTAATTTTGTGGCTGAGTATTTTGCTAGTGTTGATCCTGTTGGACTTCCGACATCCCGACACGAGGGCAGACTTGAGGGCAAGGGCACAATTGGTTCAAAATTGATCACACCTTCCGTAGAAAAGCGTAAACAAGCTCACTTATTTTTATTGCATCACGTAGCAGCTGTCCATCCTTATTTAAATGAACATATGGAGGAATTACGTGTTAGCAATCCTGGAAAAGGAGTTAGGGCATTGACGCAAATGCATAACAAGACTTTCATTGATTGGTTTCATAAACGAGTAGTGAATGATTTGGATGAAAGTGTTCCTGAAACAGTCAAGTGGTTAGCATTTGGTCCTCGTGAAGCTGTACGCTCTTATGAGGGTTATGATATTAATGGGTATACATTTTGGACCGAACGTCAAGATCTGAAGTCAACATCGCAACAAAATAGTGGTGTTTCACTTGTGGTGTCAGCTACACAATACGCAAACTCGAAGGATAAGTCGCCTGTACATGCTGAAAGCAATTATTATGGACGAATAGAAGAAATATGGGAGCTGGACTACTGTACTTTTAATATTTGCCTCTTGTGTTGCAAGTGGGTTGACAATAATCGACGTTGCGTAAGAAAAGATGATCCTTGCGGATTCACTCTTGTTGACCTTAGTCGTCTACGTGAAACTGAGGAGCCATTTGTAATTGCATCACAAGTTAAGCAAGTTTTTTTTGTAACTGATCCTGCTGATAATAAGTGGTCAATTGTTGTACCTGGTAAAAGGAGTATCCTCGGTATTGGTGATGTTGATAATGAGGAAGAATATCATGCATTTGAGGACCTCCCCCCTTTTACCTATCCTGAAAATAGTGTGGAAGATGATGTGAATATGTCGGAGAACTATATGCGTGTAGATCACAAGGAAGGGATACATGTACTTGAGGATCCTAAGAAACGACGAAAGGTCAATAAATCATGAGACATAAACTCAGGTCTGTGTAATTTCTCCAATTTGTAATTCTTTTTTAACATGATTATATGAGGTATAATGTACCTATTGTGTAGAGTTTTAGGCTTGCATTTGTTGTTGGTTGCATTTCGGGAACGAAAAGGTCATTTTAGGCCTAGTTTTGCATTTTTGCTTCTAAATCGTACTTATCGAGTCATTTAACCCCAAATACATTTTGAACATGATAATATGAGGCATAATGTAACTATTGTGTAGATTTTTAGGTTTGCAATTGTTGTAAGTTGAATTTTGGGAACGAAAAGGGCATTTTAGCCCTATTTTTGCCTTTTCGCGTCCAATTCGTATTATCGCTTCATTTAACCCCAATTTCATTTTGAACATGATAATATGAGGTACAATGTAACTATTATGTAGATTCTTAGGCGTGCATTTGTTGTTGGTTGTATATCGGGAACATAAATGTGATTTTAGCCCTATTTTTGCCTTTTCGCCTCCAATTCATGTTTCTCGAGTCATTTAACTCCATTTTCTTTTTGAAAATGATAATATAAGGTATAATATAACTAGTGTATAGATTTTTAGGCTTGCATTTATTTTTGATTGAATTTCGGGAAGGTATATGTCATTTTTTAGAACTACTAACTACGGTAAATGATTGAATTCTTATATTATGTGTTTATTCCTTGGTTGTTTTGCAAGGTTTATATGAATAACACACCACGTTTGAGGGCCTTCACCACAGACGAATTACATGAAGTTCGGGATAAGTTGGCGTCCCACATTTGTGATGATTGCTTATGATACATCTACTAGTTTGTATCAATTCTATGTACACTTTTTACATTATTAAATATATACATATTTAAAGTTAATTATTACGTTCACAAAACTTGTCATATATATATTATTGCAATTTGATCGGTCTTTTTTTGGTGTCGAAGGGAGGTTTTGGGTGGGGGATGGGGTGGGGGGCTGCCATGGGGTGAGGGTGCGGGGGGTGGGGGTGCGGGGGGCGATAGGGGGTGGGGGGTGGGGCGCGCGGGGTGGGCTGGGTCTGGGTGCGGGGGTGGCGGGGGGTGGGGGGGGTGGGGTGGGCTGGGTCTGCATGGGGTGGGGGTGGGGGGGCGGGGGTGGGGGGGGCTGGGGTCCAGCGGGGGTGGTGGGGCAAGGTGGGGTGGGGGGGGGGTGGGGGGGGGGGGTGGGGTACGGGGGTCTTGGGGCGGCGGGGTGGGGCCGGGGGGGCGGGGGGGTGGGCTGGTCGCGGGGGTGGAAGGGAGTGGGGGGGGGGGGGTGGGGTGGGTCTGCGGGGGTGGTAGGAGGTGGGGGGGGGGGGTGAGGTGGGGCGCGGGGGATGGGAGTGCGGGGGGTGGGGGCGGGGGTGGGGGCTGGGGTGGGGGGGGGTGGGGGGGTGGTGGGGGGGTCTTGGGGGTGGGAGTGCGGGGGGGGGGGGGGGGGGGGGGGGTCTTTGGGGTGGCGGGGGTGCTGGGGTGGGGGGTGCGGGGGGTGGGGGGTGAGGGGTGCGGGGGTGCTGGGGTGGGGGTGTGTTGGGGCTGGCAATAAGGGATGGGGGGTAGATTTAATTCTATTTTTTTTTAAAAAAAAATTGAATTTGAAGGGCTGCGGCTTTAAGCTTAAACCTTCATGCTTAAAACCGCAGCCCTTCTTTCTATGGAAAGGGCTGCTGGCCAAAAACGCAGCCCTTAGGGCTGTTTTGACCGCAGCCCTTCCTTATTTTTCCACTAGTGTTTTATGTTTATAAAACAACCTAAAACATGCAAAGGTTTCTAGGTTGGTCACCTATTCAATTTTAATGTCCCATTTGAATAAGTGAATACAAGATCCTATCAACATGCAACACTAAGCAGACGGAGGCCTTATCTTAACGTTACATTCTCAAGGTAAGTAAACTCTTTTACTAATTATAACCCTTTATAATTCTTGTTTAGATTGGTAAACATCGCATGCTTAACTATCTCTTGCTTCAAAATCCAAAACGCTTTTGATGATTTTGTTAAGGATAACCAAACTAAATTGTAAAATTCGCAATTTCACCTTATCTCCCAAAATTAATGATAATACCCTGCGGAGGCATGACCTATTACTATTAATTAAGGGTTAATAAGTACTTTATGTTTGGAAAAGCTAACCTTAATATTTGCGGGACCTAAGTTTATTATGTTGTTATGAATTAGTGAACTCTAGCGCATTTATAACCAACATACAATAAACTTATAAGCATAATAATAATAAAATGCATAATTAAATATGATTTAGTATGTGTATGGCCCCTAATCCTAAGAATTAAGCATCTTGATTGGGCACCTCCTTGGACTCTTCATGGATCTCCATCCACCTTAGTCACGGGCCTTCTCTTCTTGGGCTCGTCTTGGATTACATAAGTATCAAAATAATTTAAATAATATCTAGATTAAATAAATTAAAAAAATACTTAACGATACGCATATCGTATTTAAATTACAAGAATACATCACGATACGCAGATCGTATTTTCTAACTTAAATTTGGGCCATACTAGTCATTCATAGCAATTATATCAAATATAAAATGCCACATAATAATATCACATATTATACTTGCCAATAATAAAAATATCAAATATTCTTAATTAAAGCAATAGGATAAAATATTTAAGTTATTCCTAACCACCTAAAGATTCTATCCTAGAAAATCTAGCCTACTAATTTTAATTAGATTAAAAAATCAAATTATGTAATTCATTTATGACCCGGTCAAAATTAACATAATTAACATAATTAAAATTTACTTAATCTTCTCAAAAAACAGTTTTACAAAATTCCAAAAAGAAAATACAAAATCTGTTCAAGTGCCAGTTATCGAAAATTTAAAAAAAAATAAAAAAATTGAAAAACGCCGTGGAGGCTCGACCAGACTAGCAGCACAAGGGCTGCCAGTCCCAACTCCCACGCCAGCACACACGGCCAGAACTCGGTCACCCACGTCAAGCGACCTCAACGGAACTCGCCGGCAACCCACCGCGAGCCGACGCCGGCAAGAGCTCCCAGCGCTAGCCAGCAGCACGCTGCTGCGCACGTCGAAGATGCGTCGCACGCGTGGCTGCCTGCCAGTGCCACCCTCGCCGACTGCTTGCGGGTCAGCCTTGCCATCCCTCACCGACTTCCAGTCCGGCAGACCACCAGAGCAGCCACCAGCCGTGGCTGCTCCTCTTCATCCTCCTTAATTTTTTTTTATTTGAAGGAAATTAAAATTACAATATTTTGAAAAATTAATTTAGTGATCTTAATTAAATTAAACATAAACTCTATTATGCCTAATTCAGAAAATTAATTTAAAATCTCCATTTTATTTAATTTTAGGGTTATTCATATAAATTAATCTCTAATTCATATAAAACTCTTTTCACATGAATTAATTTTCACACATAAATAATTTTTAAATATGAAAATTAGATTAATAATATGAATATACTATTCAAAATTTAAAGATCTAAAATTTAAAATTTAAATTTCGAAAATTAGGGTTGATTTTTTAAAATTTTAGGCCACTTTATATTGAAAAATTAAGCAATTAAATCTCCATTTAATCAATTCAAATTAATTAGTCAATCCATAATTCAATTCCTCCCCTTAATCAAATTAAAATTAGCCATGAACACATCAAAATAAATCTAATTATTATGACCAAAAAACTATATGCTAGAGGGTAAAAAATTGATACCACTGTAGGATTATAAGTACTATAAGCGGAATTTCATAAATCATATTCATAAGCACTTAAAACAGGATCTCATGCATATGCAATCAAGGATCACATAATAGTTTTAGAATTAACCTTTGATGCGTGATTTCCACAAAGCTTGTCGAGATCCGGAGATAGAACCGCAAATGTGATTCCTCTACTTGGTCCACCAATCCAGATCAACACTCCACCAATGCTAGTTGGAAGGAAGAAGGACTCTTATTTTGTTGGAGTTAATATTACGTAGCTTTGAAAGAGAGAGAAAAGAGGAGAGAGAAAATAAATGAGAGAAACTGATTGCTTTATTTTCTAGTCTCCCCAGCTAATTATAGGAACAAATTAGGTTAGGAGTCCCCTCCCCTTACTCCTCTTTGGTCGGCCACCCTAGAGTCCTTCATGGGCTCTAGGTCTTTAATTTCTTTTGTTGACCCACATTGTTTAAGTGTGACCTTGTAGGATCCATTTAATTGGGCTTCGGATTTAATATTTACTAACCCGAAGTTCTATAGCATTCTCTAGCAAGACGTATAGATGACCCAATTTAATGAACTTATTATCTCCATAATATGAACCATGTTATATTTAGTAATTGCATTAAAGTCGAGGACATAAGGTGGTCAAAATCTATACATAACTAGGTAACTAATAGCACTATCATTATACTGTTATAAATGTTCATGTCAGTATTATATAAAAGCTAGAATGGCTTTTAAGGACACAATATAAATATATTTGGCGTTTTTTTTGGTTATGATCATGGTCCACAAATGTAATGTTAAAAACCAAAAGCTAGCTGTCATATATATTTCATAATAAAGTAAAAGAAAATTTAAGAACCAATACGTGTTAATATTGGCAATGAAAAAAAATTAAAGTTCATGAATGTTATAATAGCTTGAACACTATATTTAATTTATTAGAACTCAAAATAGACATTAAACTTAGAAAACTAATTTCATAAAATTAAATAAAACATAATCATAAAAAGTTAATGCTTTTCTATTCATTTTTTTATTGTAAATTACTAAGTTATTTCTTATTTTTATCTTAACTAAACTACATATTATTACTGATTTGGAGCCCAAAATCTTGTTTCTCAATTTCATAAGGAGCAGTTTAATAAAAGATATATATATATATATATATATATATATATATATATATATATATATATATATATATATATATATATATATATATATATATATATATATATATATATAGATATATATATATATATATATATAGATATATATATAAATTAAATATTTGTCTATTTAATAAGTTAAGTCATACGTTATTTTTTTATAAACTGAAAGTTGAAGATGTATTTTCGATGTACTTTTATTAAGTTATATTTAGTACATATTGCTACTTTTTATGTTTTCAGTATTCCGTTTAATATTTATGAATTTTTACACCAAGATTTCATGGAAAGTATCATAAAATCTTAAATTTATAGGATAAAAAAATATCCCGTGCAATATGCACGGGCCTAAAACCTAATTTAATAAAAAAATGTAAAATCGGTCATAGGTTTAACCCCTGCAATAATTTACAAATTTGGTATTGTAACTTGCACAAGCGGATATAATTGTGATGTGTAAATGTTATAGTTTTTTGCGGGAATATACCAGGGTAATAGGGCATTTTGTGGGGATATACCTCACTAAATTTTTTTTGTGGGGATATACCAAACTAAATTTAAGTTTTGTTAAAGGGTACCAAAAACACTATTTTCGACGAGGAAGTCAAAATTTCGGCCTTTGACTTGGTAGGAACTCGCGAATGAGCCACAAAGTGACAGTGAGGAAGTTGGAGGAAAATGAATGTAATAGAAGCAATTGAATATCACACACTATACAAAGAGTAATTAAGCAAGTCAAAGGCCGGAAATTTGACTTTCTCGCAAAAACTAGTGTTTTTGGTATCTTTTAACAAAACTTAAATTTAGGTTGATATATCCCCACAAAAAAATTTTAGTGAGGTATATCCCCACAAAATGCCCTATTACCCTGTTATAAGATGATAGCCAATTAGGGATGGCAATTGGGCGGGGCGGGTGCGGAGGATGGTACCTCCACAACCGCACCCGCATAAAATCCCCATCCCCATCCCCGCCCCACCACCCATTGTGGGGGAAAATTCCAGACCCACCCCCGCCCCACCAGGTACGTATTTATACCCATCCCCGCCCCACCACCCGCATGGGTACCCGCACCCACTTCGTACCCACTTCATCCCCACCCCACCACCCGCATGGGGGTATCCGCACCCGCTTCGTACCCGCGTCATACCCACATATTTATATTTTGTAAGATAAAATTATTAATAATATAAGTATATAAATAGAATTTTAATAATAAATATGCGGGGCGGGCGGGAATGTGGCGGGTATAGCATAAAATCCACACCCGCTTTACCACCCATTGCGGGTACGATTTTAATCCCCATCCCCGCCCCATCCCCGCCAAACCTAGACCCATCCCTGCCCCAGTTGGGCGGGGATGGGGCGGGTCTCCTACTTAACCCGCCCCACTGCCATCCCTATAGCCAATTGCTAAGCTTGAGTCATTTAATTTGAGGCATATTCTTCAAAAATTTCCACAGGTGGATATAAAATTATCATGTTATACTATAAAGATTGTCAGATTGACGCTTCTCAAAAAAAAAAAAAGATTTTCAGATTGACTTTTAGTCTTTTACTAACTAAAACTTAAAAGTGAACATAACTTATTTTAACGAAGTAATTTTTGCTGAACTGGTTTATACTAAATCGATATTATTTTTGCAGAATTGATTGAACTGAATATAATTTTACGAAATTGAACTTATATTTGCCGAACTGAACTTTGTCGAACTGGTTTATAATAAACCGATATTATTCTTTTTTACCTGAGCTGCTTTATGCTGAATTGAACATCTTTTGAAGAAACTGAACTTATTTTAGCCGAATTGGACTTATTTTTTTTGAACTAAATTTATTTTAACTGAACGGAACCGATTAATTGAACATATTATTTAAGGAACTTATTTTTAATGGTGAATCAAACAATCTCATATCTATTTTTTTTCTTTTTTGTATATTAATTTGGCTGAAATGGGTATATAGTATTTTTTTTTGACCTCCACTGGCAACTCCTTGGTAAGAAGAAGGACCCTACTACACCAGCACCTCTCACACGTAGAGATGACAATGGGTCCAAGACCCTACTCGAACCCGCCCAAACCCTATCCTAATTTAAGGGTACGAGTCTTAAGTTTTTGGACCTTATGGCTAAGGGTAGGGTATGTGGCTTGAAACTATCAGGTAAGGGTAGGGTAAAGGTCCACTTCTCAAATACCCAGACCCTACCCAAACCCTACCCATAGACCCGCCCAACCTAAAATATATATATTTTATTTTTTAAAATTAAAATAAACATATATTAGATATATAACAGATATAAGAAACCCTTCCAGTCAATATAAAACCCTCAGTCCCTTACCCTGCACTCTCATAGTCTCATCTTACCAGTATCTCACTATATCGCTCTAAACTATTTTCAATATTCATATTTGGATGTATGAGACTGTTGATATGTGGAAAAACTATGTATTCCTATATGATATGATATTTTGTGTGCTAATTGACAGCTTTATATATTGAATTGTGCTTAACAATTATCTATACACGTGAAAATAAATGTAAGCATATTTCTTTTGTATTGGACCCTTTCTAGACCCTAGACCCTATCAATACCCTATCGGACCCTGCGGGTGCGGGTAAGGGTCCTAAAATTTTTTACGCTTTGGTTATGGGTCTACATCCAAAAATTAGGGTATGGGTAAGGGTCTAAACTTACCCTACCCATTGTCATCTCTACTCACAAGTTAGCCACTCCAGCTACAGAGGTCAACACTTGAGAGTAAGGGGGGATATAAGGGAATTTCTACTCCCAAGCACAAGCAGGTAGTGCGGTTTTGAATTTCTGACCTCAAAATGGTGAGTTCCCCATCACTTCCCCATCACCTCCACCAAGCATGCTTGGTTAAACTGGGTATATAGATATATGTTTTGTACATCTATATAAAAACAAATGACAGTGGCCAGTGGGTGTACAAAAAATAAAAAATGACACGGGAGTACGGGACAAGTTGTAAGAAAGAATAAAGATACCTCAAGATTAGGGTTGGCAATGGGTCAGAGATGAGGCAGGTGGACCTCAACCGGATCCATCACCCACGAAGAAACCCCATTCACACCATCCATCACCCACCAAAAGTTCAATCCATATCCGCCTCATCCATCAACCGTGGGTGAGGCGGGTCGAAAATGGATGATAATAGAGAAAGTTGTTTCTATACTTAACAATTTAAAGAAATTAATAAATAAAAATTTAGCCATCGATTATAGCAAATCGACTAAATATCAATTGTCAATTCTTAATACATGCAAAAATTGATTACTAATAATAATATATATATATAGAGTAGCGTTTATGCTGATTTTCACCTAAGCGACGGGATTTGATACGGGACGACAACAACCAGATTTATACGTCGTACGATGTGCGAATATGGGAAGAACGAAAAGAAGGAGTGTCACAAAGAAGTGTTGACGCGGAAAAACCCCAATGAAGATGGGTAAAAAACCGCGGGTAGATGTGAGTATACCAATCTACTATATGCAATCGCCAATCGGAATGAGTGACGATCAATACAACCTAGTAAATTTGATTCTAAAGTACAATAATTCAATCGCAATATGAAAGGAAACAAAAGTGTGAAGTACTAAGTGTTTTGTGAACGAGAGTAAACTGTAGGTCTTTGAGCTTATGTGTACGCGTTGGAATCCCTTTTGCTTTAGCCCTGCAGTCCTTTTATACTCCTTTCTTGAACTCAACGTGCATCCCCAAATATAGGAAGTAGTTAGCTAGAATCTTGGCACAAACTCTCTGCTTCTTTTGGGCAACATTTGAACACTTATTGACCCAGTTAAACTGACTGGAATAACTCTTGACTCCATCTTCCTTATTCTTAGGTAATCGGTTGTACTTTGACCAAGTCTATGCGTCATACTTCCGCTGCTAACGTCAGCGTCATAGATTATCAACGTCAGTGTCAATCTGCAAAAATCAGCCATAATAGTTTGCCCCCAATTGTTGCAATGAGGATTACATCAGAGTCATAAAACAATTGTAACACAAGCGCTTGACCAGCTCAGAGCATAAGATAAAAAGATAGTTCTTTATTTGGAAAAGATAACCAAGAGTCAAATGCCAAAAGATAAAAAATTAAAGATAATAAATTTCCACTGTTAACTCAAAATATATCCGTTTGGGCAATTAATGATGATGTTGGTATAAAAAGCTGTGCCAATTGATCCAAAACCACACGCAAAAATTTATCTCTCCTCGAAAAGAAATCCCTAGATTTCCGCCTGAATGTTCCTGAGTTCTCCGGAGGAATTCGCCTGAATTACTTCGTCAGCCAGGTAAACTTTGCCATGGCTCCAAGTAAGCGTAGCATTAGAAATTACGTCAAGAATCACGAGAAAAATAAGACGAAAGAAAAATTTGAAGAGAAAAATGAAATCGATGACGAACAATCAACTATGTCAGAAGATGACTTAATGAAATTCCTAGACTTGGGAAATTTACCAACCGATACGATCTTGAGAAATGCTGAACCTCACGAACGCCCTGCGGATTGTCCTGTTGGTTGGGTGGTTCTTTATGAATACCCTTTCAAAATAGGTCTTAAGCTACCTTTTCCGACCATAGCTAGGGAACTTCTGCAAGCTTTCCAAATTAGTCCTGGTCAAATAATGCCCCAAGTCTGGAGAGTCCTTAGCGTTGTCGACAGGGTTACATCCAAGTGGGATATGTACCTTTTACTCTTCAAGATTTATTGTATTGCTACGAAATAGGGTTAAAGGAAAGAATAAGATAGCTTTGCATGCCAGGGCAAAAAAAAATGCGTTGGTCGAAGGGGTACCGTCGAATGACAGAGGATGGAAGGGTCGCTATATCCTCGTGAAAAAATCGTCTCTTAGCGAATTAGGGAAATTCTTGATCGGAGGCTGGAACATGGATGGTTTGTGAATTTTACTTATGATTTTTCTTAACATCACGTTGTTAACATCGTTCTTACGTCATCTTTTTCGCAGGTCTGGACCCGATACTGTTCGTTCCCAGAGAGGAGTCGGAACAAAAGTGCATTAAATTCTTGGGATACAGCGTGGAGGATCGGTCGTTCAAGAAAATACCAAACTTCAACCAAGGCAGCTGCTCTTCAATGGCTTCTGGTAAACGTTCGTCACTTCTAAATTGTCGCATAATGTTTCTACAATTGATCGCTAATGCGCCTTGCTCTTTTACGACATAATCTTCACAGTCTCGGCAGAGAGGTTCTCTGGACAGTCAGGCTCTCGCTGACCTTCTCAAGAAGAGGAAAAGGGAAACAGATCGTTCTGCTACGTCGTCCACCACGTCGTCTGGTAAACGTCTTCCCCATGACGTCGTTCACGTCGAAAACGATGACGCTGCTGTATTACAAAAAGTTCGTAAGCCTGAATTCTTTGCTCCTCCTGCCAAGAGGGGACCATCATACTCTGTGGGTTTTTTTCTAACGATTTCATGTCATCGAACAAGTCGTTATGGTATGAAGTGGAGAAACTCCTTTTTCCTGGAGCCGAGGACCGCCTGCGGGACCGTCCTATGCCGGGTCTGATGTCAGATGGTCTGGAGATGATTTTCCAGGTATGAATGTGACCTATGTAATTGTAATCGTTGCATGTTCGTAATAGTCGTTTAACTTTGATCTTTTGGTTTACCAGGCGTCTCAACACTTTTTGATGATCAAGAAAGAGATGTCGAGTCTCTACCGTAATCACCAAGTGATGAAGGCAAGACAAGAGAAAAATGAAACGACAATGAAGGACAAAGATGCGGAAATAAAGAAGATTAAGCTTGAGAAGCTGGAGATGAGCGAAGCGTTGAAGAAAAATGGAGAAGTAGAAAGTTTAAAGAAGCAATTTACAGACGTTGAGGAAGCGTCGAAGGTCGAAATTGAGGCGTTGCAAGCACAAGTTGCAGCGCAGAAGAAGGAGGTGGACTTAATAGAGGCTGAGGTAACCACAACAGTCAGAGCCAAACTCATGTATCAATACATGATGAAGCGCACTGCGTCATGGGATCCTCAAAAAGAAATTGACTTGTAACTCACATGGGTAGGGTCAATGAAGGACTTAGCAGATCCAGGCGATTTGAACTTGACCACAGCGGAATCTTCTGCAGACGTCGTCCAACAAGAGGATGACATCTTTGTTACTAGCGCAACACTGATGGCGTCTGACTTACCTCTAGGTGACAATTTAGAGAAGGACGTCATACCTGAAGTTCAAACATTGGAGAAGTCTGCTGATCGCAACAGGGCTGATGGATCTGGCGTTTAGCCTTTTAATGCTTTGATCTTTGCCTTTATGTTCTTAAAATAATTTTAAATTTCTGTCGTTTAAGAAAAACAATTTGTTCTTTTGGGTCACTTATGGGAGTGACCACTACTGATGTACTTTTGGACCACTTATGGAAGTGGTCATAACATTTGCTTTCTTTTGTTTATTCGTATGAACTACGTTTGCTATGATGTGCTGCCGTTTTCTGGCGTCTAAGTTCGATGACCAAGCGCTTTGAAAGCCTTTCTCTGTCGTATAGGTTAGCCTTTGTTGAATGAAAAATTGAATATGCACAAAACATGTTTACTTACTTGTTGCAAACAGATCGAACGTTTTACAATGCTACTGAACTTCTGTAACTGACGTTGAAGTCGTATGACACTTGTGAAAGCGCAGGATGCTATAGTATCTTTATTGGCGTTGCCTGGAACGCTTTTGTCATTCTGTGGGCTTATTATTCAAACAGTAATTGCTGGTTGCTTCGTATGAACATCACAATCTTATTGAAAACTAGGAAAAATCCTGAAAAATGAAACACCCAGTAATGTTTTGTCGTTGACGTTTCAACGACTCTATGATGACATGTTATCACTTATTGAGCAAAAAACAAAAGACAAAAAACAAAACAAAAAGTACTTAGCATTTAGCTAGAAGAAATATCTTTCGAGATGGACAGCGTTCCAACTACGTGGGACCATGGTGTCGTCGAGTCAGACTAGTTGATAAGCGCCATTGCCAACGACCTTGCTGATTTGATAGGGACCTTCCCATTTTGGACCTAGCTTATCCGCGTTGGGCTCCTGTGTGTTCTGGAAGACCTTGCTCAACACCTAGTCGCCTTCAACAAACGACTTGGCCTGCACGTTCTTGTTGAAACTCTTTGCAACAATCTGCTGTTGTGCTGCCATGCGTATCAGTGCTGCGTCTCGCAATTCTTCTATGGTATCCAAGTCATTGACCAGTTCGTCATGACTTTGCTGCTCCGTTGCTAGATCACACCTGGCAGTTGGAATACTTATCTCAGCTGGTAAGACTGCCTCGCAGCCATAAACCAGTGAAAAGGGTGTTTGTCCAGTCGCAGTGCGTGGCGTCGTACGATTTGCCCACAAGATAGCTGGTAACGCTTCTGCCCATTTGCCTTTTTTAGGGGTGAGACACTTCTTCAATGTGTCTATGACAGTCTTGTTGCTGGACTCAGCTTGTCCATTGGCCTGAGGATATCTGGGCGTTGATGTCATCAACGTGATGTTCCACTCGTCGCATAAGTGCTTTGTTTTATCACTGATAAATTGCGACCCATTGTCGCATATAATTTCTGAAGGGACACCAAACCTGCAAATAATGTTAGTATGTATAAAAGAAATTACCTCCTTGTCGCGTACCTGCTGGAAGGAATATGCTTCTATCCACTTAGAAAAATAATCTGTTAGTGCTAACATAAAGACCTTCTGTCCTGGGGCTGGAGGTAATTTACCAACTATGTCCATTCCCCATTTCATAAAAGGGCAAGGAGTTAAAGCCGGATGCAGAATTTCACAAGGTTTGTGCGTCATACCTGCATGTCGCTGACAACTATCACACTTGGTGACGTACCTGATTGCGTCTTGCTTCATCGTCGGCCAATAATAGCCCATTCTCAATGCTCTATTGGATAAGCTGCGTCCTCCTGAATGGTTTCCGCACGCCCCCTTGTGCAGATCTTGCAACACTTACCCCCATTGGTCCTTTTTCCAGGCAACACGGATACGGTCCAGCGACGGATATTTTGAATAGCACTCCTTGAATGATGACATACCTGGATGCTTTGAAGCGAACTCGTCGTGCCTTTGCTCTGTCTTGTGGGAGTATATCGTTAGTTAAATAATTGTAAAAAGGTTTTGTTCAACTAACATTTACCTCATTGTTTGCGGGGGTGTCATCATTGGTTGCATCGACATTGTCGTTTATCGGTTCGACGTCATCTGCTGACGAGACGTCATCGTTGTTCGCTTGATCATCGCTTCTGATCGCTGTGACAACATCTGCAACGTCTTTGCATTTGTTTATCGCTGGTGTTGTGATATGGATGATAGGGACGGAAGTGAATGATACGTCTCTCAAGGACGATCCCAAGTTAGCCAACGCGTCTGCTTGCGTGTTCTGGTCTCTTGGTATCTGCATAATGTCAAAAGGGTTAAACATTTTACTTTTACCTTGTGCGACTTCCAAGTAGAGCGCCATTTTGGAATCCTTAGCGGCGAATTCGCCTTTGATCTGACTGACTATTAGCAACGAATCGATGTAGATCTTTAACGCTTTTGCCCCCAAGTCGCTTGCTAGAGTCATTCCTGCGATTAATGCCTCATATTCAGCCTCATTATTGGTCGCTTTGAATTCGCAACATATGGCTTGCACTATCTTTTACCTTGTGGCGACTTTCCCATGCGACCTGTCAATTCGGGTCTACGCAAAACACTTTTTATAGGATATTTAGTCATGACAATGACAGTATGAGTTTCGAAGTAATGTCGTAGTTTTTTAACAACAGTGACTAAGGCTAGTACAAGTTTTTCTAGAGAAGAATACCTAATCTCTGCGTCTAACAGAGACTTACTGACGTAGTAGATGGGGAGCTGCTGGCTTTCCGCTTCTCGCGTCAAAACGGCGCTGACTGAGATGTTGCTGATGGCAAGGTATAACTGGAGCGTTTCTCCATCGCTGGGTTTGGACAGTAGCGGAGGAGAAGCTAGATACTGCTTTAGTGCTTGTAGAGCGTCTTCATGTTTTGGCGTCCAGTCGAATCCTTTGTTTTTTCGCAGCACGTCATAGAACAGATGGCACTTTTCGGATGACCTGGATATGAAACGATTAAGAGCAGCAACATGTCCAGTTAATTTTTGTACCTCTTTGACGTTTCTGGGGGATTGGATGTTGATCAACGCATTTATCTGGTCAGGACTTGCTTCAATTCCTCGTTGCGTCACGACGTAGCCTAAAAATTTGCCTGCAGCGACTCCATACGTACACTTAGTAGGACGTCGAATGCTTCAGAGAGATGTTGGATGTGGTCTCTTGCTTGCTTAGATTTCACCAACATGTCGTCGATGTAGACTTCCATGGTGTCGCCTAGTTGGTTTTTGAACATGTGGTTGACTAGGCGTTGGTATGTCGCACCTGCATTTTTTAGTCCAAAAGTCATAACCTTATAACAATAAATACCTTTGTCGGTGACGAATACAGTTTTTTCCTGATCGTCGGGGTGCATGAGGATTTGGTTATAACCAGAGTACACATCCATGAACGTCAAGAGCACGTGTTCTGCCGTCGCGTCGACCATTGCATCTATATGGGGAAGTTGGAATGGGTCTTTGGGACAGGCCTTATTAAGGTCTGTAAAGTCAATGCAGACTCTCCACTTGCCATTCTTTTTGCTGACAACAACAACATTAGCCAACCAGTCAGCATATTTAACTTCGCGTACCTTACCTGTGTCAATCAATTTTTGCACTTCATCGTTTATAATTCGATTGCGTTCAGGAGCGAATTTGCGTCGTTTCTGCTTGACTGGCTTATGCTCCGGATCGACGTTCATTTTATGAGTAATAACGTCTGGACTTATACTTGTCATATCTTCCTGCGACCAAGCAAAACAGTCCTGGTTACTTTGTAGGAAATCGATTACCTGGTTACGGAGTTCTGGCGACAAGGTCGCTCCAATGCGGACGACACGATCAAGGAAAGCTGGATCTAGTGCTACTTCATCTACGTTCTGCTCATCGGGCGCGTCGGGCGCTGATCCGCTCGTTAATAGCTAGATGGACATCTTGACGGGCTTTAGCGACGAACTGTAGCATTCTCGGGCAGCTTTCTGTTCGCCCTTGATCTCTTGAACACCCCATTTGGTAGGGAACTTGAGCGTTTGATGGTATGTTGAAGGGACTGCTTTCATTTTGTGGATCCAAGGCGTTCCAAGGATGATGTTGTAGGCAGAGGGATAGTCCATGACGTTGAACCTCGTTGGCAGGTTTACTCCTTTAGTAAGACTTGGCAGTGTGATCTCACCGACGGTCTGCTGTGCCTCTCCGCTGAAACCAACTAAGATAGTAGATTTTTTAGTTATATCCCTATCACAAAGACCCATAACTTCGAGGACATTCTTGAAGATGATGTTGGCTGAACTTCCGCCATCAACCAGCACTCGTCGCAGTAGGCAATTGCTGACGGTCAAAGAGATGACCAATTCGTCGTGGTGCTCCTCGTCGCATAGGTCGTCGAAAGTAATTGACATCGCCTCTAGCTTGCGTTCATCGTCTGACTTGTAAGATTTAGGAACAGTGGACGAGGGGGATTCCTCTCTAGCTAGCCTTTTGGCTGCTGAATATGTTAGTCCGCAAACGTCTGAAGCACAAGAGATTACATTGATTACCTTGACGTGAGTAGGGGATGCATGCGGATTTGACTTGGAAGAATTTTTATCGAAGGACGCCTTCCCCTTGTCGCTGAGGAGATCTTGGAGGTGCCCTTTGTTCAGCATGAACGCGACTTCCCTTCGGAGTGCGATACACTCTTCCGTCTTGTGGCCATGGTCGTGGTGGAACTGGCACCACTTGGTTTGATCCTTTTGAGCGTCTGGGCGATCACTCTTCCTCGACCAACGGACAGGGGCTCCGATCTTTGTTAATGCGTTGACGACGCCTCCGACGTCGACGGAGAATCCATAGGATCCGATGTCAGGATATGACGATTGATCCGTTTTAACCTCAGTACCTGCGTTTTCAATTACATCGTTAACATTGTGTACCTGGTTAGGACGACTGTAGGGATGACTCCGCCAATTGTTCTTCTTGGGGACGAAGGCCTTGCGATCGCTCGTGCTCTCCGACACATGGCGAGTAGAGATGGTGTTGAGGATGGCATCGTCTTCTTCCAGGCGCATCTGAGCCAGCGCCCTCGATTTCACTTCTTCGAATGTGGAACAAGGATATTTCGCAAATGATTGTACAGGTTTGACCGGAGGATGAGGCCTATCCTGAAACATTCGATAGGGGTCTTAGTGTCAAGATCTTTAATGCTAATCATTTCTTTATCAAAGCGATTATAATAATCACGGGCAGATTCGTTTGGCCCCTGGACAATGCCATAGAGGTCACTCGTCTGCTTATCTAGACTACGACTGCCTTCAAATTTATCATAAAATTTATTGACTAAAGTAGAGAAATTGGCGATGCTGCTAGGCTTAAGGGATCCAAGCCATTTGAGAGCTGGCCCGGTCAAGGTAGCCCCGAAGGATTTGCACATGCACGCTTCAACGAGATGCCACGGGATAGACACTTGCCACATTCTTTGCTTGTACTGAGCGACGTGCTCAGTGGGGTCGATTGATCCATCATATGTGGCAGTCAGGGCAGGCAGATTGAGCTTCTTCGGCAGCAACGCCTTGGAAATGTTCTCAACGAACGGAGACGCTGCATATCCGTCTCGGTGCTCGATGACGCTGGGCGTTGGCGCTCCAGGGAGCTGAGACATGAGCTTCATCAAGCGCCGGTTCTGCTTCTCGATCAGGATCATTCGCTTCGCCATGGGATCTTCATCTTCATTCATGGGAGTCGTTTCAAGGGAACCTCCGTCTTGATCGTTAAGGGGGTCTCCATCAAGGAAACCTTCGTCATCTTCTGACTCGGTGCTTTCGGAATCAGTGAAGGGTTGCATGACGGGAACGCCGTCTGCACTGAAGCGACGTCGGGTCTTGGATGCTTTCGTCGAGGCCAATTCTTCTTTCATTTGATCATATGCGACCATTTAGAGGGAACTGGAAAGAAGTGATTGATCTGGCTGTGGCCCCACGGTGGGCGCCAAATTGTTTATACTGATTTTCGCCTAAGCGACGGGATTTGATACGGGACGACAACAACCAGATTTATACGTCGTACGATATGCGAATATGGGAAGAACGAAAAGAAGGAGCGACACAAAGAAGTGTTGACGCGGAAAAACCCCAATGAAGATGGGTAAAAAACCGCGGGTAGATGTGAGTCTACCAATCTACTATATGCAATCGCCAATCGGAATGAATGACGATCAATACAACCTAGTAAATTTGATTCTAAGTACAATAATTCAATTGCAATATGAAAGGAAACAAAAGTGTGAAGTACTAAGTGTTTTGTGAACGAGAGTAAACTGTAGGTCTTTGAGCTTATGTGTACGAGTTGGAATCCCTTTTGCTTTAGCCCTGCAGTCCTTTTATACTCCTTTCTTGAACTCAACGTGCATCCCCAAATATAGGAAGTAGTTAGCTAGAATCTTGGCACAAACTCTCTGCTTCTTTTGTGAAACATTTGAACACTTATTGACCCAGTTAAACTGACTGGAATAACTCTTGACTCCATCTTCTTTATTCTTAGGTAATCGGTTGTACTTTGACCAAGTCTATGCGTCATACTTCCGCTGCTAACGTCAGCGTCATAGATTATCAACGTCAGTGTCAATCTGCAAAAATCAGCCATGACAAGTAGTATATTTTATACTTCCTCCGTTCCAAAATAAGTGAAACACTTGTCTCAAAAGGCTCTCACATAAATGAGAGAAGTGTTTCACTTATTTTGGTACGGAGGAAGTATATTATTACATATATGTTTATATTTATTAGTATTTATTAGTATAAATATATATATATATGCAGGAGCGGGTGATAGGTCAAAAAAATATCACCCATCTCCGACCAGCCCCGCCACTCACTCCACTCGTTACCCGCCCATCACCCACCTCATTGCGGGTTTTCACCCATTTATCTAGGGTGGGTGGGTGGATAATCCACCTACCCATGGATAATTGCCGGCTCTACTCAAGATTGAAGAAAATGACTTGCGACTTGCGAAATTCAGTTTAAGAAGAAAAAATGACTTTGATATACATTGCTGGTACAAAATTGAAATCACAAAATATGCAATCCATTCCAAACGTTAGAAGCACCCATATATATACAAGTATACAACATGATCTGAAACTCCACAAATAAACCAGGAATTCAAAGTTCAGACATATTGTTGTTGCTTGGGGTTTGAGTATGCAGAAACAGTTGCAAACTGAGGATTTCCCATGGCAATGCCACCTTGATTATATGGAACAGCAACTGGTGGAGATTGTGCATGGTGCTTGGTCACGGAGCTGTAGGACCATAGGCCCAAGATACATGCCACAAGTGCTAAGCCGCCACCGGCGGCGAATACGCCAGGTTTCACGGTGTAGCAGAGGCCTGTTGCATCTAGATATTCTTGACGAGTGCTGAGATTAGCCGCAGCTATTAGGAGAATAATCCCTATGACAGAAGCCACCCTGTAACAAATGACCAAAAAGATAAAGAAAATGCTAGTAAGCATCCAAAGCTGTATTATTTTGAATTAATCAAATAATGTTTAAAATAATATGAAGCATGAACGTACAATTCACTTGTAAATCTCAAGTCGGGTCGCTACAAGCTACTCTTCTTATGTTAATTCAAATTTTGATTTGTTTCTTAATGATCTCATATCTTACTTTACATAATCTGTATCAGTCACAACTCACAAGTGACTTATAAACTTTTCGACATGAAACTACTTTTTCTCTGTTTTTTTAGTCGCAACAAGGGGATGGAGCCACATTAATAAAGTGACGAGAGTGATAAACAAAGATATAAAGGGGACCCATGTGAGGAAGAAAGCTAGAGATAGAGAGAAAGAATGTCCAAAATAAGTAATGGTGCGACTAATTTTTAAACTTTCCTAGAAGAGAAGTGTTGCAACTAAAACAGTTTGTACGAAGAAGTATTTAATTATATTTTTACTTTGTTTAAGGTTCTAAACTCTCATTCTTGTCATTCCCCTGATCTCTCTCTCCTTTACATCCTTCAGACTGCCGTTGTCAATTCAAGCATGACACATGGACCACCACATGGCTTTATCTTACGTGCTGAGTTATGAATTTTGAACTGTGACCAATATTCGAAAGGTGTCCTCATATACTAAGGAATATAACAAGCAGACCCCCAAACTTGAGACTTATACTATTAATTATTCATGAAGTATAAAAGTTTCTTAAAATAATAAAAAAAAAAAGCCAAAAGATAAAATTATTCTCTATTAATAAGCTAACTTTTTAATCAAAGAAAATCATGTAAATTAAAGGATTAACATGACTCTTCCAGAGGAGTAAATAGTAATTACCATGAAACAACGAAGAAAAATATTGCTGCAGGGGATTTAGAGTTGGAAGTGTTTCTCTGGCAGCACCCACATCGAGCTACCGCACTAATGGTTATCTGGTGTATAAGCGTGAGCAGTGCTGCTATATATCCAAGTATGTTAGCTGAAGTGTTTGGGTAAATGCAACTAAATTCCGATGTACGAATGTCAGACACCTGATAAGCATAAACAACAATAAAATTGGGAAATATTCATGATTTTTGTTTCTGAAGCAATTACGAAAATAAAGTTTGACAAAGTAGAATACTTTCTCTAAAATGGAAATCTAGATTTTGGTATAATTTTATTTAAGTTCTGTGTTTTAATACATATACTTCCTCCGTTTTTTTTATAGATGCTATGTAGAGAAAGTGAAGAGTTTTTAAGGAAGTAGAGAGAGAAAGTGAGGGACCACCACTTTTTGAATAAAAAAACATTTTTTAAGGAAAAAGTATGGGTATTTTAAAGAAGAAAGTGAGGGACCACCAACTTTTTAATAGTATTTTAAAATCTTTATGGTGAAAAGGGATCCATTTATGATAATGTAGCATCTATTATGACATTTCCATTTAAAGGAAATGTAGCATTTATAAAAAAACGGACGAAGTATAATCTAAGTAATTCCTCAACTTGTTCTAGGACTATTTGACCTTCGTCAAAGAAAAAAAATAAGGTTTATAATAATTAACTTAATTGGCAAATAATTTGGATACCTTAACCTTGTTCTACGTACCCGTTTCACAAGAATTATAGTGATAATTGTAATCTATATACAGGCAGAACTTTTCAAAAGCCTAAAAAGCACTATGTAGAACTAATATGTGGAATAGTACATAATTTTATACTCTAGTTTCATAGGAAAATTTCAATAATAGTATCCAGGAAAGGTAATCAAAGAAGCTAATTTTGTTAAGTTTATAGGAGGGAGGAAACAATAAGAGTTTATATTATAGATGTGTGTTCCATAATGAACAATGAGTACAATATATATTGGAGTACAAAGGGACTCCTACTAGGTAATTATCTCTAAAAGATATCTTATTCTAATCTTAATCAAATACTTATTGGAAATATTCATAACATAATATATTCCTAAATAATAATATATCCTAAAGATATTATCATATCTTTATGATACCCTAATATTCCTAATACCCTCCCGCAATCGTATTGGCAGTAACACGAACGTTACAATTGGAGAAATAAAAAAAACATTGAAGTCAAGATCAAACAAATATATTGAACGGGAACATCATTATTTTTGAACCCGCAAATTGCTTCTTCTTCTTGATGAGAACGCCAATCTTTTCGAACTCACCAAATACTTTAACAAAACGGGAACGTCATTCTTTTCGTACCCGTAGTGTTTAGGTTTTTCTTGAGCAAATCACGCTCACAACTGATATTGACTTTTCTTGAGCAAAGTCGAGCTCTCTTCAAATGCTGGTTTTCCTGAGCAAAACTGTGCTCACAACATATTAAATTAAATCCATGTCTCATGGCACAAGGAGAACCAAACTTTGTCTCACGGTACAAGGAGAACCAAGTCCTGTCTCACGACACAGGGAGAGTCGAAAAATCAATTCAACCAGATCTGATGAAACTTCTAATGGTCGCATGAACACTTCAAAAACAAAGAAGTGGCTCAAACATATTCTAATATTGCACCATGTGTAAAGCTTCTAAGAAGTTTGCCAACAATCAACTGATCGGCAAGTGCAAAGTTGGATTAAATTAATGGATTGAATTTTTTTTTTTTAGAAAGAAAAGAAAAAGAATAGTAAGAGGAAATTTTCTCCAGGAAGAAGACAAATTGATTTTGTCAGGAGCTTATTATAGCAGATTATAGGAGCCGAGGATAGATCATCATAAACAAATCAAACCTTTAGAGTTTAGCGGAGGCGGAAGCATTAAAATATATATGACAACCCGCCGGTGGACAATATTGAATCCATGCCCACCGGCAGGAGAATGGGAATACGTGTTTTGGCCCTCAAAAATCGTAGAGCTCTGATACCATGTTAAGTTTATAGGAGGGAGGAAACAATAAGAGTTTATATTATAGATGTGTGTTCCATAATGAACAATGAGTACAATATATATAGGGACTCCTACTAGGCAATTATCTCTAAAAGATATCTTATTCTAATCTTAATCAAATACTTATTACTTATCCAGTTGCATGACAAATGCCCAATATGAAAGGCCCAACAACCTAAGCTCTGATACCATGATAAATTTGATATGATTGAAAATGGGCTTGAGTTCGGTCCACATACAAGCTCAGAGGAGGTTCCATACTAAAACCAATTGGCAATAGTAGGAGTAACTCCTATAGGTTATATTGTGGTACTATCTCTCCTCTTTCTCCAATGTGAGACAACTCACATGTAGACAACATATATGGGGTTCAACATAATTAGACAGAAATTTACCTTGATCTTAGTGCCTTCAGCAGCAAAACCGAGAGCAGCAGCTGCAATACCTAAGAAACCAACAATTACGTACACCAAAATATTGGTTTCACCCATCTTAAATATTTCTCTGAACTGATATCTGTGTCCAAGCTGCTTAGCTACTTTATATTACTGTATAACTCACAATTTATAATTGAATTTCTTAGAAAAGGATAAGAATACAGAAAAAGTCCAAGTCGGTTTGATTTCATTTTCACTTGTTTGTTTTTCTAATTACTAGTACTCGTTCCATATTGTTCCCTCCTTGGTAAAATAATGAACTTTATTTTTATTAATTTGGGATGTCTCGAAATAAAGCTATTTATTAGGCTATTATTATTTTTTCTCCAGTCAGACTTCATCTTTGAAGTTGAGTGCCACATTCATCAACCTACTTTTATTATTTTTTTATTTTCTTAAATTGATTAATCTCTACACATAAAAGTATGTATTCACTTGTATTGAAAAAAAAGAAAGCAAAGAACAAGCTTTGTTCTTTAAAGTTTTCTTACTCAGCGTGGCTTATCTTGCTTGTCCTTTTAATTGTTTTTTCAGGTAGCTTACTAGTTATTCTCATAGAGAACTAGTTAATTTATTTAAGCAAAATAAATTTGACTGATTATTTATCATTTACTATATTATAGTAGCTTTGAATGGCTATATTAGATATTACCAATAGATGGACTAAATTCCACACAAGTTATCCTCAGATGTATAAGTAAGCATCTTAGTTTAAAATACGAAAATAATACAAGAATAAATAATACGATTATACAAGCATTGAACATGTCAATACTGCTCTTAGGCATGCCGCCATTCAATTGCAAACCATTGAAACCAGAGTTGCACGGTTCATATTGGTATGTTTGGAGTATGTTGGAGCATTACAGCCTACAGGTGTATGTAAAATCTCTATTACTCCTTATATTTATCAATAAACTGATTCGTTTTTTAGTATTTTGTATTGGATTTCGGTCCTTGTGACTTTATTAAGATACTCTTATCATCGCAATATGATTTTGGTAGAAGTATTATATAAAGAGGGAGCAAGAGGAGGAAAAGAGTATAAAGTAGATTTGAAATCCATTTTTTTTCGATACGAATCTACTCATTCTGTCACCAATTAATAAGCAAGAAGGCTATTGCAATTTAACAATCTGGACAAAAAAAAACAGTTTAATGAGCTGGGGAAGTTAAAATCAAATTATCCTTAGCAAGGATTATAGACCAAACTGGAATCGGACCGATTTGGTATATGGTGTAACCTAAAAGGTTTGGTTATGCTCTGAGCCGAATTCAACACACCCCTAACGGCTAACAGTGACAAATATTGATAATGATTCTGCAATAAAAAACGATGTTCACAACTAGCTAGCATGAGTTTGCTAAATAATTAACTAAGACGTATTAATACACCAGGTGGTACAATGATGAAACAATTATGGCCTGCTACAGCAGGACGGAAGGGATGATTGTTGATATTAGCACCAGTTATTACTAATAAGCACTGACACGCCTAACTACCCTACGTTTCGCGTGTCAGAAACGTTTCGCGTGTCGAAACGTGGAAAGACGTGTCAGACACGCGCCAAACCGTGTATTGGGAATTAAATATAAAAGTCCAAACCCTATTTATTTAATACTGTACCGCCGCATTAAATTCCAAACTGATTGAAGAGTGAAGGGATAGTACTTTTACCACCGTTTCACACTACTTTCACATCTTAAAGGTACCTTTTTACAGCTTATTTATTTTTTTATGTCAATTAATGTCTGTGCCTCTGTGGTAACTGGTACGTCAGTCCTCAATCAATCTTGTACTAATAACTTATTAGGAGACCGATCGCTATAAGAGAACAAATCCTGTAAAAAATAAATTATAATGAAAAACAGAGTCACTAAACTATCAAGTTATTTTTATGTTGTAGATTGAAGATTGTTCTTACTAAGATGATAAGTCAATTTATTCAAAATAATACAGATTTGCCAAGACATTGCTTTGTTATAAGCTATGACAAGAAGTTTGGTAGAACCTAAGTACGTCGTGAAAATTTATTCGAGGAAAGCTTATGATTCCATTTACTAAGGTGGTTTCTTCATGATGAGATGCTTTTTAAGCTCAATTTTTCTCTAAAATGATTATGGTTATATTATCTTCCCCATGTAATGGAACTATGGAAAGGAAACTTACATGGTTAATTATTTCCTTGTAAAAAAAAGGGCTTAACAAGGTTATCCACTTTTCAGTTTGCTATTTGTAATTTGTATGAATTTAATGTCTACATTGCTAGCTCACATAACATAGGTCAGTACTTGGTTTAGACCTCTTCTATCATATCATCCAAAATGAACAACCTCGGAACTGCGCCACTCCACTCATGCTCCTTAGCTAAAATGGGTCCGTAAAAGATGCGATATTCCCAAGCATTATTCAATTCATTTTGCTAGTTATTGATGTAGTATATAGCCTTCAATGTATTGGTTAGTGAGGTTAAGTGTGGGTTTAGTCCCACATAGAAGGAACATAATTTGTTTGGTCCTTATATCGACTCTTATGCTTTGCAAATTAATTTGATTAGGGCCTAACAAGTTGGGCCAAATGGTGCATTGAGATTTGGGCTTGGAGGTACTTATAATTTGATTATTAATATGCTTATATCTAAGTCTTCTCTTATCCTCACTAAGAGTCTTACTCGTTTATTTTATTATTGTGTTTACAATGCTTTAATTTGGCCTGACTTCCCCAGGATATATAGAGCTCCTTACTCGCTTATTTTATTACTGTGTGTATAAGGTGGTATGCTTTAATTTGACTTCGTTTCCCAGGATAGTCTCATATGAAAGGCTATGGAAGAGAATTGTTGTGCCTAATCTCGAATGATGACAACATATTGTTATGTGCTTTGGCTGCCGAGGTTTGCAGTTTATGGACTGCTAGAAAGGGAGATTTTGAGAATAATTGTTTCTATAGTGGACTACCTGATAATTGGAAATGAGATAGCGCCTAACGTGTTTGATACGTATCGTTTACCGTACACAAAATAATAATTTATAATATCTATCTTGACCTCAAAAATATAAACACGTAGTAAAAGGGTAAGAAAGGGTCGAGCCCATGAGAAGATTATTAAAGTTCCTAACTCTCAAAGTTTAACTAATAACATAAACAAACCATTATACACATAAAGAATATAAACATTAATATATACATTATTTACTCATATAAGCATAGAATGGGGGGTTTGAAAATCATACTAGAGTGTCTAATAATCTAAATTTATTAACTAATGACTAATAAAGATATGTACAAGTGACAAACAAGCAAGCCAACATAACTGTTCGATAATTAATTAGTTAGACAATTAACAGTTGTTTAATACCTATTATCTAGTTCCCTTTAATACTCGAATTAGCAATTAAGTTGGTGAATTATAGCCGCGATAAATTATTGTCTTGCTCACTAGGAAACTAGAATCTTACTAGACATATACAATCATAACAAACTTGTTTCATTAGACCAATTCATATACTAATAGAATTGAGGTGAGCCGCTCACTTTAATAATATTAAGTCGTTAACTCTAATTAACCATTAAATGCAGCGCCTAATAACTACTTACCATAGTTTAATTACTCTCCCATTGTAACCATGAGCACAATCACAAGCAAAGAGATTAATTTATATATAAGAACACGATAATATGAATTGAATAATTACTAAATCAACTATTACATCTTGACTAATGCCGTGTTCAATTATGTGAACTAAAATATAATAAGAACATCAAAACAACTGAAAATTATATCTAAAATTAAGAAGTCATGAATACAAGAACACTAAAAAAAACTAATTAATTGAAAAACTCATATATTGGAGTTACATCGATGCAGCCGCTACCCTCAATTTCACCCACAAAGAATGATCGTTCACCTTCATAGGCCTTCAACATCATAGCCTAAATCGAACTCGCACCATCTTCACTATCTCACAAAACCCTTACATATATAGTGTATGTACCTGTGTCTCTTGCAGTAGAAATTAGGGATTTATATACCCAATTGATAAGTTCTCCCAAATTATCATAATTAGTAAAATTACTTAATTAGGAGAGGAAAAGAAAAAATATATTTTTTCCCATATTATTGATATTAGACCCCTGAATTAGTACCATATCTTTCCTCCTTGCTGCCTTCTTGCGTGGAATTGGGAAAATAGGAAAAACTTGCTATTTGTGTTTAAGTGGGCTAAGGCTTCGATTTCTTCTTTAGCTTTCAGTGGAGTAGGATATTAAAAAATTCTAATTTTCCTTTGCTTTGCTCACGTGTGTTTAAGTGGGCTATACATTTCTTCCTCTTCTTTTCTTCTTTCTTTTAATCTATTTGTCTTTATTTACCCATATGAACTTGTAAAGTACCTATAATAAATATAATACACTATTTAAACTAATTATTCAATAAAATATAATAAGAACATAAATAACCCACTACTAATAAAAGTCGATAAAAATTATAAAATAACACATAGAAGACAACTATAAGACTTATTTTAGGGGTAAAAATATAGATTTATATACACTTATCATTTATTGCTAACAATTGGATAGTTCTTACTTGGATCAAAGGTCTTGATCTTAGAATTTGACAGTGTGTGGTTGGACGCATTGTCACATACTCCCTCCGATTCCAAAAGATCTTCCCTCTTTCCGTTTAAGTGCGTTTCCAAAAGATCTTCCCTCTTTTGCTTTATTCCTTATTTGGCAAAATAAATTTCCCTATTTACCCTCTCATGTCACTATCATATGGGTCCACAATTGCACTTTATTATACTTTTTTTTTTGAGGGGAAACATCAAAGCTAGCATTACTCATGGGACAAATTGTCCATCAAAATGTAAGGAGCCACTTCCGAAGGAGAGTGGTTCTCCCAAACCTGTTCAACCCCAAAAGGGATTAGCCTAGCTAAATGATGAGCCACATAATTTCCGTCTCTCTTAATATGAGACCAAACTAAGGAAGAAAAACTAGAACAAGAAGCTAAAATATTAGACAAAACATTATCTAAATCCGAGAGGTAGATAGCATTTCTCAAAAGCCTGTTGATGACCGTCTGACAATCAGACTCAATTATGACATTATGCAGCCCATACTTCTTACTCAAACGTACCCCCATTTCGAGAGCCTTTGCCTCAGCGATTTCGGGAGCCCAGGTAGCTCGGACTCTTCGTGTAGCTGCAAGCAGCACTCCACCCGACGAGTCACGCACAATAGCGCCCAAACCAACCCAGCCCTCTTCCGCAAGCGAAGCATCCACATTTACCTTCCATATACCTGCTGGTGGGGGTCTCCAGTACTTCGTAGCTGCTGCACTGGTCTGAGCATGACGAGTGTAGATGGCCTTCGAGTACTTCCCTTGCTCGTCCACATAGCGCTCAATGTGGTTCAAAAGGACAGTCATGGGGGTGGTTTTATTGTTGAACACTTTGTTGTTACGTTCTCCCCAAATGCACCACATCAAGAAAGCACTCTTAACTCTCAACTTCATATCATGACTCCTCCACAGCTCCATGTTATGACACATAGGAACATCAGCATTCCACACTCCTAGTGCAGCACATCCACTCTCACGCCACAACGCTTCAAACCACGGGCACGTAAAGATAGCATGACCATCAGTTTCAGTCACACCACAACCCCAGGGGCAACTAGCATCTTCAACAAGGTGTCTACGTTGCAGCAGCCCTCGAACAGGAAGTGTGTTGGCACTTTATTATACTTTATTACCCTCACTCTCCTCTATGATCTTACTTTATTATACTTTATTACCCTCTCTCTCCTCTATGGTCTTACTTTATTATACTTTATCCACCCTAGACCCCACATCAATGAATCCTCCTTGGTATCTGTAGGAACAGTAACAAGGAAGATCTTTAGGAACCGGAGGGAGTAGGATATTTAGGTTGTTACTAGTCTCCTAAATTCGAACAAAATCTAGCTAAGGTTTTAAACTAAGTAAAGTGGTAATTAAATAATAAGGGTATTCTTCCACAAGGATTAAGGAACACCAATTTATATTGATCTAAACAATAAGTTAGGCTTGAATCAAGTTGAAAATTGTCAAAAACCAACTAGAACGTACCAAGCTAAGCTAAATAACATATAAATAAAATTGGGAGATGGGATTAGACACCAACTAATCATAAGAATATAATATCAAACATAGAGATAATGCATGAACACTACATGAATTAGTTATTGACTCAACATACTACTATCATCCAACTCTCCTGGGTAGAGAAATTTTCATAGACATCAAATATGGACTCTTGTCCTTTACTAACATATCTCGAGATTCAAATCAATCGAAGTCAAAGATAGAAATCACTAGATCACTCTCTCTTGTTAACCTAAGTCAATCTATACCAATCTAATACAACATTCAAGTGATTAAAGAGAATGCAACATAGATTAGAGTAACTAAATCAAGCAATAATAATAATAACCCAAAATCTCTAAATTAATCTCAGATACCCAATATAATTCAATCATGGTTGGGTTTTCACCCAAACCCTAACTCACTAACTACTCCCTGCGTACCATACTATATACTTCTCGTATTCCATTTTGGGTGTCCCAAAATGTTCTTCCCATTTCCTTTTTTGATTCCACATTTATTCTTGATTTGCCTAGAAAATTGTACGATGATCATTAAATTTCACCTTGGAACTAAGTTTTTTCTTTGTTTATTCAACAAAAGTTGAGATGTTCATACACTTAACGCTCTTCTAGCCAATACTCTCCATTCTCTATCCCAAAGTTAATTGTTTTCCATAACATTAATTGTTTCCCCATAACATTAGTTAATTCCCCATAACATTAATTGTTTAGCTAAAATAAGCACAAATTATGACTTTAGGGTGATTTCTCTTCACTTTATTTTTTCTTAAATATTGTCAACTTTTCTTATCTTTTCTGAACATGTGTTTTTCCTTTTTTCTGAACTTCTTTTATCTTCTGAACCTTTCTTATTTTTTTTCTGAATTTTTTTTAAAAACTTTTTCTGAACTTTTTTGAAAATAAGCAAAAATAAGATGAAGAGACATGCCCTTAGTCTTAGAATGAGCGCTGCAAATAATTGACATATATAGTTTCTGAATATTTATAGTTATACGACCTTGGGGTGCTTATCGCACGAGACGATCCCGAACGGTACTGGGTTTGGCTCGTTTATCTTTTAGCTCCGCTCGGCTTGGCTCAAGCTGGTGAGCTTCTTTCAAGGCTCGAGCTCGGCTCGGCTTAGCTTGAGCTCGATCTCGATTTGAGACAAATTAAAAATAAACTAACACAACTAAACCAAACAAAAAATTCATATTATTCGACATTTAAAAAAATTGTTGACAATAGAATTATAGACTAAATTTAAAAGGTAATATGAATAAAGATATATTATTTTTACATGTTAACCAAATAAATTACTTACAAATATACATAAAAAAATCGACAAAATAGATCTAAAAGGGTACAAAAAAAGTAATGAATTGTTCAATGTAAAAAATTGTATAAAAGGATAGTATAATAACTTTTTTTAAGTATTTTAGCCTATAATAACTTTTTTAAGTGCTTTAAGTTATAATAATTTTATACATAGAATAACAATAATCAAGCCTGTTCATGAGCTTCTCGGGCCGAGCTTCGCCTAGTTCGGCTCAGATCGTTAAGGTCTCGAGTCGAGCTACCACGAGTCGAGATTTGACCGAGCTTTGACCGAGTCGATCCCGAACTGTTCACGTATGTCTAGCTTATCATCACCCCTAGTTCTACCTGGTTTGGGGAACCTCAAGGATTTGCATCATATCTCCGTCAATATTGGTTTCCTGATGATATACTTCAGGTCATTTGTGTGTATTACGATAGCATATCTTAATATGTTGCATGGCTTTGGTACACTGGTGGACCCCACCACTATTTACCGAACTCAGAAAATAGGGGGGATCAATCGCCCTAGGAGAGAGGCAGTGAGAATTGAACTGGGTTGTGGCTGTGGAAGGTGGAACACTATACCACCCTACCCCCATCATGATTCTCGTTGCACGATATTGATGACTAGCCTAGGATTACTATAATTATGCGATGCTTACACCTTGCAATAATCCTATTAATTAAACGTATGAAGATGCATACTATTTCATGATGTATTGTGCATTGGTTTTATGTGGAGAAAATTGTTGTGACCGAGACAATCGACAAGCAAAGAAAACAAAAAAGAACACCACACACAAATTTATCGTGGTTCATTAATAATGCATTATTTACATCCATAGACAAGAGAGAAACTAACTTTATTATCTTTATGGTGAGAGAGTACGTACAGAATACAAGATGTAGGAGATCTAGCCAACCGTGTCATACAATTTGAACAAAATTCAAGTAATTAAATGTTTCATATAGGTTGTAAGCAATCCCAAAATGTTTGACACTGAATTAAGAACATAATCCTTATCAAGGACTATAGACCATACTTGAATCCAAACGATTTGGTATTGTTTGACCTAGTATGTCTGGTTATGCTCTAAACCGAAATTAACACATCCCTAACAAGAATGATATCACCTGGTGTAGTGTGGAACAGGTTGAGTCTTTCTAAGCACATGTTTATCACCTGGTTAGCAGTACAGCAGAAACTCCAGACAACAGCCAAACTGGCTCAATATGGTATCAGTTCAACTGATTTATGTTTGATCTGTGGTAATGCTACTGAAAGCCACCATCATCTATTCTTCTCCTGTGAGTTTAGTGTTGGGTGCCTAAGACTTATCATGAGCTGGTACAATATTAGAAGCACAACTGAAGATATGCACAGCTTGATTAGAAGCATTCAGCACAGTAGAAGATCCAAGTTCTAGAGACAAGTTCTATTGGCTGGTTTAATTGCATTAGTGTATACTAGTCTTATATGCACGCGATGCGTGCGTTAATTTAAAAACTTGTTATTATATACTCCAAACGTACTATAGTTATGATTACTCTTAAAATGTGAAAGATTAATAGTTAGATGAATCTAGATATATTAATTCGCTAATGCAAAAAACCAACAAAAGTTGTGAGTGATTTTTAATATTAAATTTTCGTAAATGAATTAAGATATATTAATTATTAGGATTTACTGAACATAGAACATTACATATACTTTTATTTTCAATAACGAACTGTGTACCTGATTAACAGTAAAGTATCTGCAATTTGAGAATGTCGTATTTGAGAATGTCGTGAAGCTCAAATCTATGAAGAGAACTGATTTTTTTTTGGTTTGGAGTTTGTGTTTGTGTTATGGAAAAAGTATTTTGAGTTTGAATTTGAGTTGTCTATGTAATGAGAATGCCGTGTATTTTCTTTTGTTATTGTCTGTGGTATTAATGTTTGGTAAGTTCTTGATTATGAATCTTTTTTATTGAATCTTTTTGATTGGCAAGTTTATGTTACTGAGCTTTTGACTATTAGAAGCTGTGTGTGGAAATTTGGAATCTAATATTTATGTTGTGGAGGGGCAATTAAGTAAATTCCACGAGGACACTATTGATCCCCCCTTGACTTATATAATAGAGATAATATGGCAAGGAAGGAATTATGTATAGTGGCAGCAATGTGCTCCAAGTATAGAAAGTAGTGTTCAATAGATTAAAAGCATACATAGAGCTAGAATATTAGCAGTTTTGCCTAAGAAAGTATCTAGGAAAGATTATACTTGGTTTGTAAGCTTGTAAATGGCTAGATAATGAGGTGTAACTGCCTTATTTTGATGTTAATTGCCTAAAGGTTAAGGGGGTCCAACCTAGTTGGTTTGCCTTCCTTTAGGTTGGTTTAGCTTGTAAATTGATGCTTCATTAATATACTTAATTACTTAGTAAAAAAAAAACAAGAATGATAAAATATTGATAAGGATTCTGCAATGCGAAACAATTCACAGAAGTACACAATCAACTAGCGTGAGTTTATTAAACAATTGAGATAGTACTCCCTCTGTATTTTTTTATCTTTCCTACTATGACTTTGCACGTTTGCCAATGCACTTATTCTACCTTAAATATCTTTTATTTTATATTAGTAAAAATTATAATAATTGAATATTAATAAACTACTCATTGAGACGAATCAAACAAGACCCCACATGACTATATTTTTTTCTTATATATTGAGAAAAATTTAAAAGATTCTCTCTACTAGTAAATAGTATCTAGATTCCAAGTGAGAAAGATAAAAAAATACAGAGGGAGTACATTACAATCCACAGTTTTGCAAAATTACAATTTTCACATTCCCTTGGAAACTTCTATAAACAACCTTATTAGAAAAACATGAGCTCAAATTCCATTAAATAAAGTGCCAAGTTACTCAAATATGTGTGTACTTTGTTGTACACTTACGTGCGCTGAACATCTCTAGACAGAAGCAAACTGAGGAGGTTTTCCCATGGGTATATCACCTTGATTTTGAAACCCTGACTCATGTTGCGGCTTGGCCTTGGACAAGGAGTAATAAGAGAATAGACCAAGGCCACAGGCGAGTAATGCCAAACAAGCACCCGCGGCAAAGAAGCCAGGGGGTACAGTATAACAGATGCCAACTTTATCAAGAAGTTCGTGACGAGTGCTGAGTGTAGCTCCTCTAATTAGGAGACCCAACCCTATCCATGAAGCAATCCTGTGACAGATAAAAACAAAAACCAAATTCATTATGCCGGGCCTTTTTGTCGTCCTATTTGTTTTCAATTTTGAATATTTTATTAGTGCTCAGTTTTTAAGATAACCATGCATCCTTAACTGAATTAAAGAAAAATATAACTTTGAATAATTTTACGCTCGAAAATTATAAGAATAGGCGATCTATCTCTAACATAAAATTAGATAAACTCAAACCTACATTCTTCTTATAAGTCCATATCATCTCACTCTAACCCAACATATCCGTAGATAGCTCACACCAACCTAGTAGCTATAGTCGTCCCTGACTCCCTTCTGTTCTCCTTCCTTTATTTCCCTTTGATTCTCGAACTATAGCAGACGATTTTCAAAAATAATCTGGCAGTCCTACTGAATGGATTAAACTAGTCATAAAATGGATCAAACTAATCATTAAATGGATTAAATAATGTGATTACTGAATGGATTAAGTTGGTCACTAAATAGATTAAGCTGGTCCGTTTTCTTCTTACTTTTGGGCTTGGGTCGTTGCCTAATATTTAACTGTTTAAAGGTAGACGGTCTCTTATAAGACCAACTTTTTTGATATTGATTATCAAGTTAATTAGTTTGGTTTAAATAGAAGATTTTGATTTATGCAGCTCTTAGGATTGCAAATAAGCATTAAATACAAATAATAAACAAATCTGTGCGGGCTTGGCCCAAAGCGGACAATATCATACTAATGGTAGTGTTGTAGCTGGACTCGTGGGCCCTACAAAGGGTATCAGAGCTGACGGTTTAACTGGGAGAATGTGCATACAATGGTGGACTCCATGGTCGGCTTGTTGGAGCACGCAGGGTGTAGAGCGGTGTAGCTTTAGGGCGTGGGTGCAAGTCTTTGGTAGTATTCTGTATTCTTCTCAAAGATAGGTGACTCAATTGGATGCACATGCGGTTGTGGAGGCATGGTGCATGAGATCTAAAGAGATGTGGGAGGCTCTCATTGTGACCTCGCGATGGGAAATATGTGCATTGTCTTCCTGATATTGTGGTGGCGGACAATATCATACTAATGGTGGTGTTGTAGGTGAACTCGTGGGCCCTACATTTCTCTCTCTCAAGAAATTCAAGGAGGTAAGTTTAGCGAAGGGGTTAAGAGTGAGGAGAGATCAAATGGTAGAAAGAAGAGAGAAGGGACATGGTGAACCCAATACTATGGTTGTACTTGTGGTGGTGGTGGTTAGTCTGGTGGTTGGGGTGGTGGGGGTGGGCGCGGTGGCGGTGGTTGAAGTGGGTGGGGAGGAGTTGAGGTTGTGGAGGGATTATCGCCGGAGGGGAGGCTTGTGGTCCTTAGTCTGAGAGGAGGATTGTCGGGTATATACATCCCAAGTCCCACATAAGAGAGATAAGAAAGAGTTATCTAGTTTATAAGAGTTAACAAGCTACATTAGTATGAGGTCTTTTGGGAAGGAGCCCAAAAACAAATACGTACGGGCTTGGCCCAAAGCGGACAATATCATACTAATGGTGGTGTTGGTTGAAGTGGGTGGGGAGGAGTTGAGGTTGTGGAGGGGAATTCTTGAGGGTGAGTTGGTGGTGGTTGACGTAGGAGAGAGAATGGAGAATGGTGAAGATGGTGATGGTTGAATTGGATCATAAGAAGAGTAAAAGTAGTTGCTACATGATGATAGATGTTCATAAAGATGGAGAGCAATTGTGCTGACGATGACAATTCTAAATCATGTATAGTTTTATTTTGATTGAAGTTCATGGGGGAGGATTTGGGTGGGGAAGAGATCAGAAGAGAAAGTAATTACTTAAGTAGGACTAATTAAGATTTAATGTAGAGTTAATTGGGCGGGCGCGGATGTGTCGTTGTTGGGCACCGCACCCGGCCAAAGATAAAATTTCTCCTACTCTCTTCTACACTAAGGTAGTATAGTGGAAGTAGGGGTCGTATCCACAGGGAAACAGGGACGAGTTTATATTTAGCGTGATTCGAAACCTAGATTAAGCTAAGGGCCGAGAAACCTAATTACAAAGGGGGGTTTCGGGTTGATAATAAACAAACTAAAACTAACTAGCATATAAACAAAATGAGAAATCAATATGGAAAGATCTTGAATCCGATTAACATCCACTTCAATTCATTATCGATCCTTGAACATCCACTCTAATTATTTCCATAATTATCTATTGTCGAGAATTAATCTCGTGTTCTCCTTATTCTTAGTTGAATAGCACGATCAGCATGGCTATAAAACCCTAACCAAAGGATAACCTAGTCCGATAGCGTCTAAGTTCAATCCAATAGCAGCAATAAACACAGAGAACCAATAGACCTGCTAACGTCATACACGCGATAAACATTCAACAGTTGATTCAATTTCCCTAAGAAATAACCAAGATGATCAGCATCTAAATTACTCCCTAGTTTGCTACCAATTGATAAAAGAATAAAACAATCCGATTCTATTCTTAAATCTAGCATTAGATTAATCACACAATCAAACTAGTAACGTTCCTAGCATAATTATGCAACAATCATAAATCACAAGCATAGAAATTGAACCATAATCAAGGAAAAGAGAAAGAGAGGAAATATCTCACAATAACGGTTGAAGCTTCATGTTAATTGATCCAAGTACAGTTCAAGCTACAATCCGATAGCAAAAACCAAATCCAACATTGAAATCCCTAAAAACTAAACTAAGAAATGAAAAACAAAGACTAAGAAATGAAGAACAAAGAGAAATGAAGAAGGAAAGATGAAAAGAGAATCATGAAGAAGGAAAGATGAGGAGTGGAGTATCCTCTCTCTCCCCTCAAGCTTGCCACTCCAAGGTCTACATTTCAGCTCTCCTCTTCGTCCTCCTCTTTGTCTCCCCTCAAAAGTTAGGTTTTAGGAGCTTTTAAACCCCGCACAAAATCGTGGCCCCAAGCCGACTTAAGCGTCGCGAGTCGCGCAACTGATCGCGAGTCGCGACGAGGACTCTGTCTCCCCGCGCACAAAATGGCTGGCACGCAGGTCGCGAGCCGCGACAGGCATCGCGAGTCGCGAGGAGCAGGGGGTCGCGAGGTGCGACAGTCCTCGCGAGTCGCGAGCCTGGGCGATGGGCGCTGGGCAGTGCGAAGCTGCTGTGCTGCCGAGCTACTGGGCTTGCGATGTTGCTTGGATGGGCGATGCTGCTGGGAAGCTTTGCTTGGTTGGTGATGACGCTGGGCTCGCTTAGGCTTGCGGTGGAGTTTGGTTGTGTTGGTTCAAATGCATTTCACCGTGAAAGCTCGGAATGCATGACATTAACACAACTTATCTCGCAAAACTCCGAACTTCCGCTAAGGGTTAAATAAAACACGAATGTTAACAATTACAATCAAACCCTTAGCAAAGTGCACCCAAAATAACGTATATACAACGTATAACTTGGGCGTATCAAATACCCCCACACTTGAACTTTACTCGACCTCGAGTAAACTCAAAATGAGGATCACCAAATAAATCTTCACCCAAATTATCAACACCAACCTCTCTCTCCACCAACTACATCATCATCACATCTTAACGAAATACACTCAAAACCTAAACGTAAGGGACGATGATTCCCCCACACTTAGATTCAAGCTACTATCATAAATACAGACGCGACAACAATAATCACCAAACGACAACCAAAATGTGAGCTCAAATCCTGAAGGATCTCAAAGGAATTGAACTCACTCCAACGCCACAATCAAAATGACAGCTCGCCTAAAACCTCAAAAGATAAACAACTACTACTACTACGACCAACCTAGATAAGCAAGCCATGGAACAAAGACAAAAAGGGATAAATTCCATGCTTACTCCCAAAAACAATCAACCAAAAGAAAGTGAAAGCCAAAACAAATCTCCGGCAAATGAGTCTTCAAAATACATAATTCTCTCTTAATCTCTCATTTTGCCTAGGAGCCCTTTCGGGTTTTCATCCTAGCTTCTCACATTTCTTTTTTTTCATCTCACCATCTTACCCGCTCAATATAAGCCACTTTTTTGCATAGGTTGCCCTTTCGGGTTTTCAACCTATCCGGGCCCCCATTTTTACCCGAGTCGCCCGCCCTTGCGGGTTTTCAACTCAGCGGGATTCATTTCATCATTTTTTTTTTATATATTTTTTTTTGTTTTTCGTTTTTTTTTTTTCAAATTGAAAGTAATAAATACAACATAGATACATGAGAATGAGAATACCCTCCCCCCTACTTAAACTACACATTGTCCTCAATGTGATGACAATGAGAAGAAAAAGGAAACTGAAAATGGGGGGGGAATAGAAAATCGAGCAAATCGAAGATCGAATGCTCAAGACTCATGACCAAACAATCCGTCAAATTCAAATTTCTTAACAACACCATCTCAAATCTCCGAAATCAACTCACAACCCTCTCCCTCAAATCACTCAAACAATTGGCAAATTCAAAAGTTTTAAATTTTTGAGATTGACATCTAGCTCAAGAGATCGAAAAGATACAATAATCTCACTCCTCTAGTGTTACCAACTCCTAGCTATTGAACTCCTCCCAACGGGTTTTCTTTTGTGGACTTGGGCTCAAAGTGGATAAAGATTTGTTGTGGTTCTTTTGAGTGAGTGGGCGGTGGGTGAAAGAAAATTTATTTTGGTGGTGGAAATTTGATGAGAAAATAAAGGAAAGGAAAGAAAATAAAAAGGGTCTCGGGTTGCCTCCCGAGAAGCGCTGTTGTTTAAAGTCGTTAGCTCGACTTAATACCTTAAGCTCAATCATTGAGATTGTGCTCCATGTGTGACAATGGTGGTTCCATGTCAATCTCCACTTCAAGTACCTGCAAAATTGATTGAGAGAAACTCTTGCAATGCATTGTTAGTGCCTAGCTTACTACATCATGGTTGAGCATATAACATCAGATTATATCCAAAACCTAGCATTAAGTCAACAACCAACATCAACTAGTAGTACTCCTAGCTAATCTAAGTCATGACCATTAATATAAATGTTTAAAGCTAGACAATAACCAAGATATAAAGTATGAGTCAATCAACCATTCCCAAGAGAGTGGCCAACCAAAAACAAAGAGCACAAGCAATACCATCCAAAAATCACGCTAAATACAAACAAGTAACACCGTTTCCCCGGCAACGGCGCCAAAATTTGGGCGGGCGCGAGTGTGTCGTTGTGCACCGCACCCGGCCAAAGATAAAATTTCTCCTACTCTCTTCTACACTAAGGTAGTATAGTGGAAGTAGGGGTCGTATCCACAGGGAAACAGGGACGAGTTTATATTCAGCGTGATTCGAAACCTCGATTAAGCTAAGGGCCGAGAAACCTAATTACAAAGGGGGTTTCAAGTAGATTATAAACAAACTACAACTAACTAACATATAAACAAAACGAGAAATCAATTCATTATCGATCCTTGAACATCCACTTCAATTCATTATCGATCCTTGAACATCCACTCTAATTATTTCCATAATTATCTATTGTCGAGAATTAATCTCGTGTTCTCCTTATTCTTAGTTGAATAGCACGATCAGCATGGCTATAAAACCCTAACCAAAGGATAACCTAGTCCGATAGCGTCTAAGTTCAATCCAATAGCAGCAATAAACACAGAGAACCAATAGACCTGCTAACGTCATACACGCGATAAACATTCAACAGTTGATTCAATTTCCCTAAGAAATAACCAAGATGATCAGCATCTAAATTACTCCCTAGTTTGCTACCAATTGATAAAAGAATAAAACAATCCGATTCTATTCTTAAATCTAGCATTAGATTAATCACACAATCAAACTAGTAACGTTCCTAGCATAATTATGCAATAATCATAAATCACAAGCATAGAAATTGAACCATAATCAAGGAAAAGAGAAAGAGAGGAAAGATCTCACAATAACGGTTGAAGCTTCATGTTAATTGATCCAAGAACAGTTCAAGCTACAATCCGATAGCAAAAACCAAATCCATAGTTGAAATCCCTAAAAACTAAACTAAGAAATGAAAAACAAAGACTAAGAAATGAAGAACAAAGAGAAATGAAGAAGGAAAGATGAAAAGAGAATCATGAAGAAGGAAAGATGAGGAGAGGAGTATCCTCTCTCTCCCCTCAAGCTTGCCACTCCAAGGTCTACATTTCAGCTCTCCTCTTCGTCCTCCTCTTTGTCTCCCCTCAAAAGTTAGGTTTTAGGAGCTTTTAAACCCCGCACAAAATCGTGGCCCCAAGCCGACTTAAGCGTCGCGAGTCGCGCAACTGATCGCGAGTCGCGACGAGGACTCTGTCTCCCCGCGCACAAAATGGCCGGGCACGCGGTCGCGAGCCGCGACAGGCATCGCGAGTCGCGAGGAGCGAGGGGTCGCGAGGTGCGGCGGTCCCTCGCGAGTCGCGAGCTCCGGGCGATGGGCGCCGGGGCGGCGCGCCGGCTCGTTGTCTTCGAGCCGCCGGGCTTGCGATGTTGCTTGGATGGGCGATGCTGCTGGGAAGCTTTGCTTGGTTGGTGATGACGCTGGGCTCGCTTAGGCTTGCGGTGGAGTTTGGTTGTGTTGGTTCAAATGCATTTCACCTTGAAAGCTCGGAATGCATGACATTAACACAACTTATCTCGCAAAACTCCGAACTTCCGCTAAGGGTTAAATAAAACACGAATGTTAACAATTACAATCAAACCCTTAGCAAAGTGCACCCAAAATAACGTATATACAACGTATAACTTGGGCGTATCATTAATCTATACAATATATTAAAAGGCGGACCTATTAAAGGAACGGTGCCACGTGACACTCTTCTCAAACTTCTAATGCACATGTTTATGATCTCATTTAAAAATATTTACAATATGTAACTAGGATTCGAACACATGACATTTAAAATGAAATATGAGAGTTTAACCACTAATCCATTACAATTTCAATGCTTAATGTTTCAAAGTAAAACATAATGATGTCTTACAATTATATGTAATTATAAAGACATAGACAAGCTTTTTGATCTATAACACTTTTATTAACTAATAACATTCTCTTACCCTTATTCCATTAAAATTGTTATTTTTATCCCCAATTCCTTATAAGTTTTTTTAAAATAATTTATCATGCCATAACGTTCATTTTCCAATTTTGCACTTGACAAAATATTACAAAAAGCTAATAAAATCAAGTATGAGATTTATGAATAATAATATATTTGATAATTGTAACCGACTCAAAGCATCTCCCGGGCCAAAATACTAGTTAGGATTTAATTAGCGTTAATTAGATTAATTTGGGTTTAATGACTAACAGAGTTGACGTCCATTAGTTAACAAGGGTATTTTAATATATTTGTATAAATTTTAACCGCACCTGGTGCATTTTTTATACCACATGGTATTTCCTGAATTTTGCAATATCAAAGGAGTGCTTGGTGAAAAATAGAAAAAAAAAATAGATGTGAAATTATTATTCTTTTCATCACATTACTTTTAATAGGATTAACATAAAACATACCAGGAAAAAACGAAAGAAACGATTGCTCCAATTGATCGAGTGTTTGAAGAATTTCTCTGGCAGCAACCACAGCTAGTTGCCACACTAGTAGTAACCTGGGCGACCAACGTGCACAGTGCTGCCATATATCCAAGTATGTTCGCTGGAGTTTTTGGATACTTGCAAGTATAACTCCAATCAACTTCTTTTACCAGCCGAATTTGTGAAAACTATCAAGCATCGAAAATGAAGTAATTAAGATTAGTAAAAACCTTCATACAAGGTGAGTAATAGTCGGGTACTTGCATTCGGACCCGAACCCATTTTAAAATTACCCAGTTCTATATTGGGACTTGGGAGATGAACAGGTCAATTTTGATTTATAATTTTGGTTTTCAGAAACATAATTGATTGGGTACCCGATTAAGCATTATCTATATGATCATTATTGGTTGAAAGGATATTTCATAGAATTTTTTTTAAGGTAAGATGAAGGGGACTCACTTGAGGGATATAAGGGGAAATCCTCAAATGAGTCCCATGATGTTTGATCCCTAGACCTCAGGGATATGAGGTGGAAAGCGATGTCACTACTCCACCACCTCAACCTCATATTTCATAGGAATGGGAGTGTCCCATAATGGACACGTATAATATACGAAAACTACTCATGTCGGACATTCCCCAATATGTGTCAAACACTCCAAATGACATGTTTTATAACTTTCTTCCCCTTTACTGTTCCTCCACAAACTAATGAATATTATTAATGTATTGGTAGTGGCCAGTGGGGTTGGATGATTACTTTATGTGGAGGAGAGAGAGTGTCATTTGTAAATATCTCTATTATATAAGCCAATGCGAAGCTATGGTGTCTACCCTATGAAAAGACTTATATACCCCTAATTTGAAACATAAAAAACCTATTTAAAATTTCTCATTCATTTCCTAATTTACAATTATGCATAATAAGAAAAGTTTTAAAAAGAGAAAACTAACATAAAAAAGTTTAAGACGATTGCCATTAAAGAATACTTACGATGAGGAATCTAACATAACAAAGAAATTTTCCAACAATTGTAAAGCCAAAAACACAAAGTTTTCTTTTACCTAAATATTCATTAACAATTACAAAGAACATAAATTAAAAATTCATAAAATTACCGAGAAAAAAAGAGTATAACTCATCTTTTTATTTTTGGTGTTTCACAATTGTCGCAGCCAAAATGTCATTCAAGCGAAATAGTTAAACCTGATGAGAAAAAGTAAGCATATGTTTATTTTTCGCATTAATATTAATGTTTTTTACGATACCGAATATCAGTTTTAATACTAATATATTGTCGCACGAATCACGTCCATACGAGGCTAGTTAAATTATAAACTTAGAAGAGAGTGTATCATATTGTGGACAACTTGTGGGTCATATGCAAATATGAAATTATTATAAACTTACCAAATATGGAATAAAATAGAAATGAGAATAACTTTATGAAACACTTTTAAATGGAAAGTGAGAAGAACATTATGGAACGCAGGGAGTATATTTTAAACTCTTAAAACATACATCTAGATATCTAGAACACTTGCAGGAAATGAATTTTTTTAGTAATATGTTTTATCTTAATAAACCTTTTTCACTGTTACAACTAAATTTTAAAAAATGGTTTTATAATGTGTTTTTTATAACTTAGAAAGTGATATTATAATTTTCCTTTATATCCTTTGTCGTGTGTGTCCTTAATTTTCATGATAATGTTATCTTATGTTCATATCGTCTTTGTATAATCCACATCGGATCCATGGGTCCTTCACACACGTGAATGTTCTATTTTCACTTAAAGAAAAAACATCAAAAAAAAGTAATGGTTTTGATATATGCAGCCCTAAGTGTCAAAAATAAGTATTAAATATATCTTACAGAATAGTATTGGTATAAAATAACACGTCAATTGATATAATTAATGCATTTTAATATTTTCATTTTTAGCTTGTTATATGTTGCCCTAAGGACTGCATATGAGGGATGCATATATCATTTTTCAAAAACATTTTCATTTTTCAAGAATTATATATATATATATATATATATATATATATATATATATATATATATATATATATATATATATATATATATATATATATATATATATATATATATATATATATCAATTGAAATAATTATTTGTTACTTCACATCTTAACAAATTTTACTTGTTCTCATAAAAACAAATATGAGATTATTTACTAATTATGATAGTAGACTGTCACATATTAGCTAATTTTACTTTCTCCTCATAAAAACTTGATCTTGATGGCAATGGATCTTAAATCTAATCCAAAATTTCAACAGACTTGAATCCTATGAAACAAATTCAGACTAGGCTCAAGATCCATTATCATCCTATATAATTAAGGTGTTAGAGGAAAGATAATAACAATATGCTAGATAGTTTTAGTATCTCCTTGTGATAAATTTGATATAACTGAAAATGGGCTTAGGCAACCCAGTAAGGAGGAGGAGAGTTCGGTCTACATACAAGCCCAAAGGAGGTTCCATACTAAAACTAATTGGCAATAGTAGGAGTTAGCTCCTCTAGCTTATATTGTGTTATTTTCTCTCATCTTTCTCCAATGTGGGACAACTCACATGTGCACAACATATATGGGGTTCAACACTCCACCTCACATGTGAGTGTCCTTAGAACTATAACATACTGGTAAGGTACATAATAATAATAATCCTCATTGGGAATGATCATCCAATAGAGGTCCTTACCAGTTGCTTGACAAATGCCCAATATGAAAGACCCAACAACCTAGGCTCTGATACCATGATAAATTTGATAGACCTGAAAATGGGTCTGGGCAACCCAATACGGAGGAGGAGAGTTCGGTCTACATACAAGCCCAATAGGTGGTTCAATACTAAAATCAATTGGCAATAGTAGGAGTAACTCTTCTAGCTTATATTGTAGTATTTTCTCTCCTCTTTCTTTAATATGGGACAATTTACATGTGCATAACAAACATGGGGTTTCAACACTCCCCTCACATGTGAGTGTCCTTAGAATTAGAGCACACTGGTAAGGTACACATTAATAATCCTCATTGGGAATGAACGTCCAATAGAGGCCCTTGTTTAGTTGCTTGACAAATCCCCAGTAAGAAAGACCCAACAACCTGGCTCTGATACCATGATAAAGTTGATATGACTGAAAATGGGCCTGGGCAACCCAATAAGAAGTAGGAGAGTTCGGTCCACATACAAGCCCAAAGGAGGTTCCATACTAAAACCAATTAGCAATAGTAGGAGTAGCTCCTCTAGCTTATATTGTGGTATTTTCTCTCATCATTCTCCAATGTGGAACAACTCACATGTGCACAACATATATGGGGTTCAACATCTTGAAATAAAAATGAGGGTGTTAATATGTTGGGTGCAGTAATTCTTTAAAATGTTTGCATTATTAGTCTTAGTCCGAATAATACCCCACTTATTTAAAAAAAAAACTAGGTATATATAAAAGATGAAGGACCCTGCTAAATACTTTGCAGGTAAAACTCGTCGGGAGTGTGAGGGGAATGGTAAATGAATCTCTCACCTCTAATTTTGGGGATCCTAGACGAAACAAGAGATTAGGATCCTTTCTAAAATGTACTTTTTTATTGAAAATATATTATTCAACAAAATGTAAAAGTTTACTTTATTAAATCAATAATTAGACAAGTTAACTGAATAAAAAAGTGCAACAAGATCTTCATTCAACCCACTATAAAGTATTTTGTCTCCCCCAGAATTCTAAAAAGTAAACCTATTCCCAATTCTCACCATCAATTGATAATAAAAGAAATACTCACTTAATAATTAGGAATCTTTAGGGGATGGAGAAGTATTAGACTACTGATTAGTACTTTGCATCTAAGATTGTTTAATTTTCTCATTTCGTGTTTAAATTCGATATTTTAGACTATCTAATAATATAGACTCACAATCCATAAGATAAGTATTCTTTGCCCTCAAACATATAGCACTATACAGGCTAAGATTTCAAGTTCGTAAATCCATGTTGGGATTTGTTTTCCTTTCAAATTGTGCAAACAAGAAATAAAAAGTTTCAATTATTTGAGAAACTTTATAAAAAAAATTATAAATGAGAAACATATTTCTTAAACATATAACACAATTAAAATTGACATTGAAGATGTGCAAGATGAAATCAACTACTGGGAATCTTCCATTATATGTTATGTGGTGGGTGCAAATCCACCATTTCCCATAATGGATGGATTTCTGCGCAGAATTTGGGCAGATAAAGGAATTGATAAGATTGTAGTTGTTAGTAAAGGAATTTTTCTTGTCAGATTTCATAATCTTGAACAATGTGAGAAGGTGTTGATGGATGGATTTCAATTTTTTGACAAGAAACCTTTAATTGTTAAAAAATGGAACCCATATATGGATTTTAAGAAAGATGATCTTAAAACGGTGCCCATTTGGATTCATTTGCCTGCTCTTGATTTGAAATACTGGGGGGAGCGTTGCCTATTCAAGATTGTCTCAGGAATTGGGAAACCCTTGAAACTCGACCAAGCAACTCAATCTAAGGATAGAGTGCTTTATGCTAGAATCCTAGTTGAATCTAGATTGAATCAAGATTTACCAGATTACATAGAATTTGAGAATGAAAAAGGCAATGTTGTGCACCAGAAGGTTGTTTATGAGTGGAGGCCAGTGCAATGTAGTCAATGCAAAGGAATTGGGCATTCTACAACTGATTGCAAGAAGAATAAAAAACCTATTGTACAAATTCACTAGAGGAAAAAAGTCCAAGGACTGCGGTCAAAAGGGGTCCAAGGGCTGCGTTTTTTGACCGCAGCCATTGGACTAGCAGCCCTTGGCATTTAGGAAGGGCTGCGGTTTTTAACCGCAGCTCTTAGTGCGTTAAGGGCTGCGGTTAAGGGCAAAAACCACAGCCCTTGGTGGGATAAGGGTTGCGGTTAAGGGCCAAAACCGCAGCCCTTGGTGAGTTAAGGGTTGCGGTTTTGGCCCTTAACCGCAGCCCTTAACCAACCAAGGGCTGCGGTTTTTGTCCGAACCGCAGCCCTTGTGACCCAAAAAAATTAAAAAAAAAATCTTTTTTTTTTTTACATTTTTTAGCCCAAAATGACCCCCAAACAATTATATATATAGAAAAGTATCATTTTTCATTACAAATATATAGGAAGTTACAAAAATATGGTACTCCAGCTGAATTCAATTTGATAGCTTCATATTTTCTCTTCTTGAGGAGCAGCATCCTCTTGTACAACCCATCCATATCTTTTTCTTCTTCACAAATTCTTAGATGCAAAATTTTCACATTGTTTGAGGTGCAACCGCACAAGAGCTTAACTAAAGCAATAAACAACCAACAACCACTTAGTCCTTGATAGCTTTGATACTGCAACCAGATTACCAACCTTCACATCCATATATTAAATATAAAGCAAACGACATCACATATACCTTAAATTTTGTGGCAACACTCAACTTTTGTGAATCAGCTCCCCCGGACTTGAATAAGGGACCAACAACAGGTTTTTTTCGACTGTACCAGCATACTTGAAGCAAAATTTCTAAGGAAGGAAAGTCTCACAAGAAGACAAAAGTTGAACAGAGCCAAAATGCATCAGGTCTCTGTTATTCTCCTAAAACCTTGTTGTGTCATACATAACCTGAAACAAGTAGCAGTGTCCCACCATAAAAATTATTGAAACATATCACAAGTAAACGACAAAAAAATTAAGTATCCACGTACAAAACTTTAAGCAAGTATTATAGCTGGAAAACTTTCCAAAACAATCAGCAATTTAGCAGCACACATGGGCATGTTATACATCTTGAATTCTATAAGGATGCGTTATAGTCTCAGAAATTGAAATTTCAAACTTCACGCTTGCCATGTACAATAATGCAACTGAAGCTAAATGTGCTTCCAACAGTAGTCATAAATTATCTGAAACAGCAGGACACAAACACATCGCAACTGGTCTATGTTCGCGTTGGCCACCAATAATTCGAAGTAAATAACAGAAAATCAACCAATAAGCGACCAAAACTGGAACTATAATAAACAAAAAATTTAAGTGATTCAAGGAACATAGAACTAAGATCACAAAGAAAAAGAAAAAGAACTTGTATGCATTGACAAACATTGTTCAAAGAACGAAACAAAAAACATCTTCATCCAATTGCCCCAACACCTTTATACTAACAAAACAAGTCTAAGAAATTCTACACACCTCTCCACACACCTTTTCACACACCTTTTCACTGTAGGCATAGCCTTGATACGATTTAAGTTTAAAATCTGAAAATTTGAATATAGCAAAGTCCATCTGAAAAGAAATTTTAATGGGTAAGTATGATGGAATCTCCAGTAAACACACGGGTATTATGAAGGCGACAAAGTACAAGGGAGTATTAAGTACGACTATATACTCCCTCGTTTGAGTACTAGTTCAAATTGCACTATCAAAGTGAATACTACATCCAAATGAAGGGGACCTGGTTTGATATGACGAGGAGGCAGCTTGCTAGAGAGTGATAAGCTGCGTATGCAGGTTAAAAATCCAGCTCAAAAACATACAAACACACCACCAGAAAATTACTTTAGTTAAGCTGGTAAGATGCCAGATGACAGTAAAGAGTAGCTTGTTAACACAATTTGCAAATGTTCTAAATTATGTACATTGCCCAAAATATAGCGATTACGTAGCATCATACTTACTCGGGAGACAAATCGATCAAAATGACTTACAAAACAACAAGGATAATCATTCGGGTAAAGTTAGTAGAAACATAAAGTAGTAAACTACTTATTCACACAACTTTCTCCAACTCCCGCACCGCTACGACCAAACGTTGAGTTTCCCCAAGATAATCCGACTTGACGTGCAGCCCTGGATGCATTAATCCCAGCCACCTTTCTTGTTGTTGCTTCCATTGCCCCAAGACGAGTCCCCTCTCCACATCCCACTTGCACACACACCCACCTCCACACACCTCCACACATATCCAGCCTTCCCAAACCCCTGCCAGTGACCCCTTCACATCTCCCCCAGCCCCCCCCACACACACACGGCCCCCTCTAGAGCCCACTTGCACATACAACCCCCTTCCCACATGAACACTTGCATAGCTAATTCATCTAAAATTTACAACTTTCACCAACCATTTCAAAACTTTTCACTTTGCACCACGAAAAAAAAACCATATAATACGAATTAAATACACCTCAAAAACAACAGAATTTACTTCAAACTTACTATTAATCAAAAGAACAGCATATTGATTACCCAATTCAAGAGGAAAAATCGATCCAACAAAATCAAAACCACGAAATAATAGGAAATTTTCAAAAACCCTAATTTTAGTGGGAGAGTAGTAATTAACTTACATGAACCAAGCTTGATCTTAATGCGCTCTCGAGGGGAAGGAAATCGATGAACACGGGAGAAACCGAAGAAGAACAGAGGAGAAACCGAAGAAGGAAGAGGAAATCGCCTCTTTTAATCTGCAACAACAACAACAATAAAAGCACGAAAAATTAAATTAAAGAGCGAACAAGAAGCACGAAATTGAATAAGAAACGAGGGTTAGGGTTTCAACGAGGAGAGAGAAGGGAGAGAACAAAGGAGAGAGAGAAAAGGGAGAGAACAAAGGAGAGAGATGAGGGGGCGCGAGGCTTGCGGTGTGCTGAGGTGGTGCGGGATAATAAAATATTACAAATAATAAAGAGAAACTGAACTCAAAAGAAGATATTTACACACAATTATTCTTGCATTCTATAGCTAAAATTACTATGCTGATAACCAAGGATGCACAAAAGAAGAATATCTCTTCAGAATTTTATTGTGTACCAGACTACATATACTCCATTAGAGAAGCTTGACTTCAGATTTACTACATATATATATGGCCCAAAAACAGTTACAAGAATAAAAATGACTAGTTGATTAGCATACTTAAAAACAAGACAATAAAATTACAAAATTAGCTGAGACGAACTCAGATGGCACACAGCAAAAGACGGATGAACTTAAGATCATTCTCCATATTTTTCATATTTCACAGTTACATAAATATAAGTGCAAGAATTAAATTATTATAAATAGCTTTTTGTCTACAGTTTTAAGTTGTATAAAAGAGCCTCAGAAAGAGAAGATGAACCACAAACATAAGTATACTGTAATCAACCACTAAAAACAACAAGACAAAAATGGAGAAATCACATCTAACATGAAATCAAAAATAAATTGCAAGCAAAATCAACCATATTAATAGATTACCCAGAAGATATCTGAGGTGGGATTAAACATGCAAACATTATCATCATAAGAAACCATCTATAAAACAAAATTAACGACATAGAAACCACCAAAAGTACAAAATTACAACCCTTTAAATCACCAAAATTAGCACTATCTATCCAATCAATAAATCATCATCAAATTAAATTGAAATTGAGCTAAAGATTACAAAACTAGACCTGAAAACATGACTACCCACATTGGCAAACGAAGGATTAAATTATCATCTAACAATTTTTTTCTTAGCACAGAACAGAATGAAACACTTTATGTAGTACTGAAGCAAGGACATATCTATTTCTAAATTCTGACAAGAACAAAAAGAAATTACCAGCAATAATAAATAAGTTTATGACTACCCACATTGGCAAACGAATGAGTAATTTATCAAGAAGTATTGAAAAAACATGAAATTTAACATGAGAATACTCATAAATGGCAGGGAAAATAGCATCAACAAGTAGATATAAAAAAAAGGCATGAATATGGAAATCTTCGAAGAAAATGGTATGCAGTTGAACATAGATCTAAAGCAAAAAAATACCTGAGTGAGAAACTGACAGGGGAAAGCGTGGAGGAGAGAGAGGTGAGTCGTGTGGTGGTGGTGCAAGAGCAGATAGATTCTCCGGCGAGCGGACATCGATGGAAGGGTGAGAAAAGCCGCGAAATCAATCATACCCACATGAAATTAATCAAAAATGACCCACAAAACATCAGATCAGGCAAAATCAATCATACCCACATGAAATTAAACACTTTTTAGATCTATAAAGTAGATAAACTCAACAAAAAAACCCAAAAAGAAATGGAAAAAACCTGATGAAAGGCGGTGAGTAGCGGCTCTGCAGCAACGAACACCAACACTAGGAGAGGAAAGGCGGCGACGGGAAGAACGGAATGACTCTGACGAAAAGCAACGTAGGGATGGAGGCCAATCTGACGGAAAGCAGTGCATGAAACACCCGTGTTGGGAACCCTCGCTGACTGGTTTGCAATTGAAGGGAGGGAGGAGAGAGAAATGGGGTTGAGTAATTAGGGTTGCTCACGTTAAAATGGGAATTGAAGCGAGGGGTTTATTTCATTGTTGGGCTGCTCAAGGGCTGCGGTTAGCCCAAAAACCACAGCCCTTTATTACTTATAGGGCTGCGGTTTTCGGCTAACCGCAGCCCTTCACTAAAAGGGCTGCGGTTTTTAGGATAACCGCAGCCCTTCACTGTTAAGGGCTGCGTTTTTTGAAAAACGCAGCCCTTGCACCGCAGCCCTTGCATTTTTTTCCACTAATGAGGTAGATAAGGAAGGGTTTCAGAAAGTCAAAGGGGTAGCTGTTGTGTCTCAAACTGCACCATTTCCAGTTGAACTTGGGAATACTTTTACTGCTCTAGAAGAAATGGAGGAGACTGAACAAAGAGAGATAGCAGTGGACTCATTGCTGATTATACATAGGGAAGAAATAGGTGTTGAGATGCATGATATGGGAGTACATGGTGAGGAGGGGGAGCCTCCTACCATGAATGGATAATTTTGTTTGTTGGAATGTAAGGGGACTAAACAACAAAGGTAAGCAGACTGAAGTGAGGAATTTTCTTTTTTCTCACAAGATTAGGTTGTTTAGTTTCCTTGAGACTAAGGTCAAAGCTCATAACCTTGGTGAGTTTTACCTTAATGTTTGCCCTGGTTGGTGCCTAACAACTAATAATATGTGTCATGGCAATGGCAGAATTATAGTAGGATGGCACCCTACATCTGTGCATGTTGACATTATCTTCTGTTCTAGTCAGATTATTCACACTATGATAGAGGTGGTCAATGGTGGCAAAAAGTTCTATTGTTCCTTTGTTTATGGCATGAACACAAGGACTGAAAGAGAGATTCTATGGAGTGATTTGAAGAAGCTTGTAGTTGACAAGCAGCCTTGGATCATCCTAGGTGACTTTAATGCAATCATGAAGCTTGATGAAAGAATTGGTCAGCCAGTTAGAGCTAAAGAGGTGGAGGATATGCAGAACTGTATGGATGGATGTGGGTTATTAGAGTTGAAGACTTCAGGGCAGTATTACACTTGGAATAACAAGCAGGAAGGGAATGATAGAGTGTTATGCAGGTTTGATAGAGCTTTGGGAAATGAATCTTGGTTTGAAAGCTGGTCAAATACAGAGGTGATAACTTTACCTGAGGGGGAGTTTGATCACTGTCCTTTAATAATCAAATCCTTTCAGGAAAGCACAAAGAAGAAACCTTTTCGGTTCTTCAATATGTGGTGTCAGGCTCCCCAGTATGAGACTATTGTTAGCAACATATGGCAGCAACAAGTAGCAGGTTGCAAAATGTATCAGATTGTTTGCAAGCTTAAAGCGTTGAAAAAAGATCTCAAAATTCTGAATACTGAGCAATATGGTGATGTTTCTATCCAATACACTAGGGCTCACCAGAAAATGATGGCAGCTCAAGAGCAAATGCATAGTAATCCAGATGATGTTCAGATTAGAAATTTGGAATGTGAAGCTAGACATCAGTATATGGCAGCACATAAGATTTACACTCAATTTCTCAAGCAGAAAGCAAAGATAAGTTGGTTGCAGGATGGTGATGACAACACCAAGACCTTTCATCAGAGTATCAAACTGAGACGAATACAGAACAGGATCAACACAATTAGAAGGGAGGATGGTACCTGGGCTCATGATTCCTTAGAGGTAGTGAATGCTTTCCTGAACTTCTACAAACAGATGTTAGGGTCTTGTGGGACTGTTAAAAAGATTGAATCCAGTATTATTGCAAGAGGGAAGGTCTGGAGTCAAATGCATCATCAAGATCTGGACTTGAGATTCACTAGTGATGACATAAAATCAGCTGTATTTTCTATTCCAGATGATAAATCACCTGGTATAGATGGCTTTTCTAGCTGTTTCTACAAAAAGAGCTGGAATACTATTGGTCAAGATGTGGTTGATGCTGTTCAAGATTGCTTCAGGCATGGGAAAATTTTGAAAGAAATCAACATTACTGCTATTACTTTGATCCCAAAGATCACTAGTCCTTCTGCAGTGGGTGATTTTAGGCCCATTGCATGCTGTTCTGTCATCTATAAGGTTATTACTAAGCTCATTTGCCTTCAGCTTGGTAAAATTCTTCCAGGGCTTGTCTCCCAGTCCCAGGGTGCTTTCATCAGTGGTAGAAGCATAATGAGTAATATACTCTTATGTCAAGACTTAGTGAAAAGGTTTGGCAAAAGAAGGAACAATGTGAAAGGTTTGATGATGAAAGTAGACCTTAAAAAAGCTTATGATTCTATTGAATGGGAATTTGTTCATGATCTATTAAAAGCTCTTAATTTCCCTAATCACTTTATTAAGTGTGTCATGGTCTGCATAACAACTCCTAGGTTTACTCTTTTCATAAATGGAAGTCCTGAAGGATTCATTGAAGCTAAGAGGGGCCTGAGGCAGGGGGACCCTATGTCCCCCCTGCTGTTTGTATTGTGCATGGACTACCTCACTAGGATTTTCACCTACATAGGGGAGTTGCAAGATTTCAGATATTTTATAGGCTGTTCTCACTTAAAGCTTAATCATCTGTGTTTTGCAGATGATTTGCTTCTATTCTGTAAAGGAGAAGCAAAGTCTGCTTATCTGCTTTTACAAGGCCTTAAACTCTTCACTGAGTCCTCTGGTTTACAGGCTAATAAAGGAAAATCTGCTCTGTATTGCTCTGCCATGGATGATGATGAAGTTACCAGAATTTCACATTTCTCTGGATTTGTGAAGGAAAAACTACCTTTTAGGTACCTGGGGGTTCCTATTAGTACTAAGAAGCTCAGTATGGCTGATTGTGATTTGTTAGTGGAGAAAATGACAGTTAGAATCAGATCATGGAGCTCAAGGAATTTATCTTTTGCAGGAAGAGCACAGCTTATCAATTCTGTGCTACTTAGCATTCATAGCTATTTGGCACATATTTTCATTCTGCCCAAGCTAGTGATTCAGAAGATTAATGATATTTGTAGATTGTATCTGTGGAGTGGCAATGCTATGGGTGGTAAAATTGGACATGTCAACTGGGCAAGTGTATGCAAACAGAAAAAATATGGAGGACTTGGCTTCAGAAATGTTCAACTTTGGAATACAGCAGCTGTAGGAAAATTGGCTTGGCACATTGGTTGTGGAAAGGATGATCTCTGGGTCAAATGGGTTCACGCCATCTACATTAAGGGAGCAGATTGGTGGAACTTTCAAGCTCCAGTAGGGGCTAGTTGGGTCATCAAGCATCTGTGCCAAGTGAAAAATGACTTACAGCAAGTAGGAATGAGTAATTGGAGTACTGATCAGCATTACTCAATTAGAAAAGTTTATGAACAGCTTCAAGGAGATTTGCCTCAGGTCAACTGGTCTGGTGGCATTTGGAACAGGCTCTCTTTACCTAAACACAGGTTCATTAGCTGGCTTGGTATTCAAGGCAGACTCAGAACCAATGACAAGCTCTTTCAGTACAAAGTTAGTACTGATAACTGGGCTGACGCGGATGTGTCGTTGTGCACCGCACCCGGCCAAAGATAAAATTTCTCCTACTCTCTTTTACACTAAGGAAGTATAATGGAAGTAGGGGTCGTATCCACAGGGAAACAGGGACGAGTTTAGTACTTAGCGTGATTCGAAACCTAGATTAAGCTAAGGGCCGAGAAACCTAATAATAATTACAAAGGGGGGTTTCAAGTAGATTTACGAATAAACTAAAAATAACTAGCATATAAACAAAATGAGAAATCAATATGGGAAGATCTTGAATCCGATTAACATACACTTCAATTCATTATCGATCCTTGAACCTCCACTCTAATTATTTCCATAATTATCTATTGTCGAGAATTAATCTCGTGTTCTCCTTATTCTTAGTTGAATAGCACGATCAGCGTGACTATAAAACCCTAACTAAAGGATAACCTAGTCCGATCGCGTCTAAGTTCAATCCAATAGCAGCAATAAACACAGAGAACCAACAGACCTGCTAACGTCATACAAGCGATAAACATTCAACAGTTAATTCAATTTCCCCAAGAAATAACCAAGATGATCAGCATCTGAGTTACTCCCTAGTTTGCTACCAATTGATAGAAGAATAAAACAATCCGATTCTATTCTTAAATCTTGCATTAGATTAATTACACAATCAAACTAGTAACGTTCCTAGCATAATCATGCAAAAATCATAGAAAGCAAGCATAGAAATTAAACCATAATAAAAGAAACTAAATAGAGAGGAAAGATCTCACAATAATGCTTGAAGCTCCATATTAATCTCGTTCAAGAACGGTTCAAGCTACAATCGGCATAGCATAAGTCGATCCCATAATTGAAATCTACAAAAACTAAACTAGAAAATAAAAACTAAAAGAGAAAACAACAAGAGAGGAGTGGAGTTTTGGAGACTCCCTCTCCTTGTGGCTGCTGCCCCCCTAGGTCCAAAAACAAGCTTTAGTATTTATACTAAAGCTCAAAAATCAGCCGACAATTAGACCGACCTAGGGGTCGCGAGGTGCGAGTCTGGTCGCACAGTGCGAAGAGTGTTCTGCCTACCGCACATTTGGCTGGGCAAGGCAGGTCGCACCGTGCGAAGCAGGTCGCGAGGTGCGACCTATCTCGCGAGGTGCGAGCTGCGCGCTGGGCAGGCTTGCTTCGAGCGCTGGGCGAGCATGCTGGGCGTGCGATGATTCGAGCGCTGGGCGTGCGATGATGGAGCGCTGGGCTGGGCAAGCGCTTGCTTGAGCGCGCGCCGGCTTACGATGATGGAGCGCGCGCGACTTAGGCTGCCGGCAGGGCGAGCATGCGATGCGGCCGTCGCTTGGGCGAGCGGATGATGCTTGGGCTTTGCTCGGCTCAAATGCACTTCACCTTGGAAGCTCGGAATACATGACGTTAACACAAATTATCTCGCAAAACTCCGAACTTCCGCTAAGAGTTAAATAAAACACGAATGTTAACAATTACAATCAAACCCTTAGCAAAGTGCACCCAAAGTTACGTAAATACTACGTGTAACTTGAGCGTATCAAATACCCCCACACTTGAACTTTACTCGACCTCGAGTAAACTCAAAATGAGGATCTCCAAATAAATCATCACCCAAGCTAACGACACCAACCTACACTCCCCATCAACTACATCATCATCATCACATCTTAACAACATCCGCTCAAAACCTAAACGTAAGGGATGATGACTCCCCCACACTTAGATTCAAGCTCACCTGAAATATATAAAGATGTAACAACAACAATAACCAGCAAATGACAACCAAAATGTGAGCTCAAATCCTGAAGGATCTCAAAGGAGTTGAACTCACTCAAACGCCACAATGAAAATGACAGCTCGCCTAAAACCTCAAAAGATAAACTAAAACTACTACTACAACAACTAATTTAAAATAGCAAGCCATGGAATGAAGACAAAAAGGGATAAATTCCATGCTTACTCCCAAAAACAAACAATCAACCAAAAGAATGTGAAAGCCAAAACAAATCTTCACAAAATCAAGGATGAATTCACCAACCATACCCGAAAACGCTTTCCACCTTATGACACCATCTCCGGCAAATGAGTTTTCAAAGTATATAATTCTCTCTTTCATTTCTCATTTTGCCTAGGAGCCCTTTCGGGTTTTCATCCTAGCTTCACACATTTCTTTTTGGTTGCATCTCACCATCTTACCCGCTCAACTAGCTCTTTTTTTGCATAAGCCGCCCTTTCGGGTTTTCGACCTATCCGAGCCCCCATTTTTGCCCGAGTCGCCCACCCTTGTGGGTTTTCAACTCAGCGGGATTCTTTTCATCATCATTTTTTTATTTTTAATTTTTTTTTCATTTTCATTTTTTTTTCAAATTGAAAGTAATATACACAACATAGATACATGAGAATGAGAATACCCTCCCCCCTACTTAAACTACACATTGTCCTCAATGTGTCGACAATTAGAAGAAAAAGTAAACTGAAAATGGGGGGGAAATTTGAAAATCGGGTAAATCGAAGATCGAATTCTCAAAACTCATGAAAAGCAATCCGTCAAACTCAAATTTCTTAACAACACCAACTCAAATCTCACAACTCAACTCACAACCCTCTCCCTCGAATCACTCAAACAAATGACAAGTTCAAAAGTTTTGAATTTGTGAGATTTTCACCTAGCTCAAGAGATCGAAAAGATACATTAACAATCTCAATCCTCTAGTGTTACCAACTCCTAGCTATTGAAGTCCTCCCAACGGGTTTTCTTTTGTGGATTTTGGTTCCAAGCGGATTAAGATTGGTTGTGGATCTTTTTAGTGGGTGGGCGGTGGGTGAAAGAAAATTTGTTGTGGTGGTGGAAATTTGATGAGAAATAAAGAAAAAGAAAGAAAATAAAAAGGGATCTCGGGTTGCCTCCCGAGAAGCGCTGTTGTTTAAAGTCGTTAGCTCGACTTAATACCTTAAGCTTAATCATTGGGTTGTGCTCCATGTGTGACAGTAGTGGTTCCATGTCAATCTCCACTTCAAGTACCTGCAAAATTGATTGAGAAGAACTTTTGCAATGCATTGTTAGCGCTATGAGTGTCAACAAAAAACAAAGAGCACAAACAATACCATCCAAAAATCACGCTAAATACAAACAAGTAACACCGTTTCCCCGGCAACGGCGCCAAAATTTGGGCTGACGCGGATGTGTCGTTGTGCACCGCACCCGGCCAAAGATAAAATTTCTCCTACTCTCTTTTACACTAAGGAAGTATAATGGAAGTAGGGGTCATATCCACAGGGAAACAGGGACGAGTTTAGTACTTAGCATGATTCGAAACCTAGATTAAGCTAAGGGCCGAGAAACCTAATAATAATTACAAAGAGGGGTTTCAAGTAGATTTACGAATAAACTAAAACTAACTAGCATATAAACAAAATGAGAAATCAATATGGGAAGATCTTGAATCCGATTAACATACACTTCAATTCATTATCGATCCTTGAACCTCCACTCTAATTATTTCCATAATTATCTATTGTCGAGAATTAATCTCGTGTTCTCCTTATTCTTAGTTGAATAGCACGATCAGCGTGACTATAAAACCCTAACTAAAGGATAACCTAGTCCGATCGCGTCTAAGTTCAATCCAATAGCAGCAATAAACACGAGAGCCAACGGACACCGCTAACGTCATACAAGCGATAAACATTCAACAGTTAATTCAATTTCCCCAAGAAATAACCAAGATGATCAGCATCTGAGTTACTCCCTAGTTTGCTACCAATTGATAGAAGAATAAAACAATCCGATTCTATTCTTAAATCTAGCATTAGATTAATTACACAATCAAACTAGTAACGTTCCTAGCATAATCATGCAAAAATCATAGAAAGCAAGCATAGAAATTAAACCATAATCAAAGAAACTAAATAGAGAGGAAAGATCTCACAATAATGCTTGAAGCTCCATATTAATCTCGTTCAAGAACGGTTCAAGCTACAATCGGCATAGCATAAGCCGATCCCATAATTGAAATCTACAAAAACTAAACTAGAAAATAAAAACTAAAAGAGAAAACAACAAGAGAGGAGTGGAGTTTTGGAGACTCCCTCTCCTTGTGGCTGCTGCCCCCCTAGGTCCAAAAACAAGCTTTAGTATTTATACTAAAGCTCAAAAATCAGCCAACAATTAGACCGACCTAGGGGTCGCGAGGTGCGAGTCTGGTCGCACCGTGCGAAGAGTGTTCTGCCTACCGCACATTTGGCTGGGCAAGGCAGGTCGCACTGTGCGAAGCAGGTCGCGAGGTGCGAGCTGCGTGCTGGGCAGGCTTGCTTCGAGCGCTGGGCGAGCATGCTGGGCGTGCGATGATTCGAGCGCTGGGCGTGCGATGATGGAGCGCTGGGCTGGGCAGGCGGCTTGCTTGCGCGCGCGGCCGGCTTACGATGATGGAGCGCCGGCGAATTGGCTTTGCCCAGGGCGAGCATGCGATGCGGCTGCTGCTTAGGCGAGCAGTGATGCTTGGGCTTTGCTCGGCTCAAATGCACTTCACCTTGGAAGCTCGGAATACATGACGTTAACACAAATTATCTCGCAAAACTCCGAACTTTCGCTAAGAGTTAAATAAAACACGAATGTTAACAATTACAATCAAACCCTTAGCAAAGTGCACCCAAAGTTACGTAAATACTACGTGTAACTTGAGCGTATCAATAACCTTTGCTGTCTGTGTGGCATTCAGACTGAAACTCACAATCATTTGTTTTTTGAATGTGAATATAGTAAACAACTTTTATGTTGCATGCTTCAGTGGATTGGAGTGCAGATGAGAAGCAGATCATTGCAGCAGTGGATAAGTTGGATAAGAAGATCCTATCATGGTACCAAAGTAAGAAAGCAGATTGTGTACATAGTTATTGCTGCTGTTGTATACTATGTCTGGAGAAACAGAAATGAAGCTTTCTGGAATTTTAAAGTACATAAGATTGATTGTATAGCTAAAGAAATTAAATGTATAGTGAAGTATAGAAGTAAACTAGGCAATTCCTCTAAGTGGAATACTAGAGATAGAGTTTGGATTGAGTCTTTGTAATTTTGGTCTTCTGTGACCAAGCTGTGTGCTTGTCTCCCTTTTGAGGGCTGTTTGGTGTATTTTTTTGGAAAGAGCAATAAATTTTACTTACTTACCAAAAAAAAAAAAACATACAACATACGTAGTATATGTAAAACAAACAAAAATAAGTCACAAGATGACAACGAAGAACAATTGATTTTAAAAATATAAGATAAAAGGTTTAAAGTTGTTAACATAGAAATAATTAAAAAGAAATTCAGACAAAGTAAAAGGTAGGAAGTAGATCAACAGAAAAGTACATCAACAGAAAAATTTCTCCTTATCTTTTTATTTTGTGTGCTGAGTTATTAGCCAGAAAAGTACATCAACAGAGTTTCTTTGGTTCAAAGGAGTTGGGTGTCAAAATTGGCAGGTCGGGTATTAAAGTTCCTTTTTTAACGTTTGCGGATGATACTTTGCTGTTTGCCAAAGCTAATCCTAATTCTTGTTATCTCATAAGGGATATTCTGGATGATTATTGTAGGATGTCTGGTCAGTTAGTTAATTATCATAAATCGACTTTTCAATGTACATCAAATGTCTCAGATCAAGATTGTGTAATTTTTAAAGATATCCTAAAAATGGATAATGCTCTCTCTTTGGGCAAATATTTAGGTTGTCCTGTGATCACAGAACGAGTTACTAAAGATACTTTTGGAGAGGTAGTAGCTAATTCTCAAAAACAATTGTCAAAATGGAAAGCTAATTCTCTTTCCCAAGCAGGTAGAACAGTCCTGATACAATCTAATTTGTCTTCGAAGGCTAATTTTCAAATGCAGAGCTTCCTCCTTCCAGCTACTAATATTGCTAGTCTTGATAAAATTAATAGGAATTTTTTCTGAAATAAAGATGTGAATAGTTCCAGTCCAAATCTTATTGGTTGGGATAAAATCTGCAAATTAAACCAAAGTCTGGGAATTAGGAAAGCGAGTGTTAATAATGTTGCCCTTCAACTAAAATTGCTTTGGCGCATTGTCAATAATCCAGAAAATATTTGGGTCAATATGGTTAGTCGTAAATACCTCAAACAGGATAGTCTATGGTCTCACTCCCCCTCCTCGTCATCGTCTTAGCAGGGGAGGAAACTTATGTCTCTCCGGTCAATTTTTAGGAAAGGTATTAGGTGGCAGATTGGTGATGGTCGTAAAATTTCTTTCTGGTTTGATAATTGGGTTTATGCCCATCCTCTGGCTGATATGGTTTCTCATAACCTTTTGGATCCTCTCCTCAAGGTTAGTGTTTTTATTTCGAATGATAATCAATGGTTATTATCGGAGCTTCAAAATTTAGTGCCGAATCATGTAGCTTTGGAAATTCAAAGCTTATTTATTCCGACAACCCCTATGCATGATAAAATGGTTTGGGGCCTTACTCCTCATGGTGAGTATTCTGTTCAATCAGGTGCAAAGCTCATTCAAGGGTATGGTATTCATTTTACACCTAAAGTTAAGTTTGATTGGCTATGGAAGATGAATATCCCCCCTAAGATCAGATTTTTCATTTGGAAAATTTGTTTAGATGGTTTGCCTACTAAAAAACGACTTGAAAAAAGGTCATGTTTTTCTCCCATAAGAATGTGTGTTTTGCAATTTCCACAAGGAAGATGAGTTTCACCTTTTTCATGATTGTTCCTTTGTGCGCAATGTCTTTAGTTGTCTCCATGGTTTGGGTAATTGACCTATGTGTCCTTCTTTTTTTAGTAATATGTCCTTTAGTGTTAATATAGCTAGGCTAAGGGAGGACTATAACCATAATGACATCTGTAAGATTTTTATCATTTGGTGGCATGTTTGGTTTGCTCGTAACAAAGTTGTGTTCTTGGAAGAAGGTTTAGTCCCTTCTAAAGTTGCTGCTTCAGTTGTCAGGTTTTTGCAGGATTGGGATCATGCTAATAATGTAGAAGACAATCTCTCTATTCCCACCTCTAAAGTGTCTAGTAGTAAGAGTAAAGAAGTGTGGTGGTCTAAACCCTATCAGAATTCTTATAAACTGAATTTTGATGGGTCTAAACTGAATAGTGGTGAATCTGCTTATGGCTATGTTATTAGAGACCATGTGGGTTCCATTGTGATGATGGGTGCTGGGAGTCTGCATAATTCATCTTCAATTCTTGTTGCTGAAGGAAGGGTTTAAGGCTGCGATGTCTCATGGCATAACAAGTTTGGTTGTTGAGGGAGATAACCTTGTGGTTATTAATTCTCTGAAGAATGTGTACGTGGAAGGTCCCTTGGGAAATTAACAATATTGTCTCTGATGCAGGGAAGGATTTTAGGGCATTTCATTCTATTTCTATCACTCACTGTTTCCGCGAGGCAAATCAAGCTGCGGATTTTTTGGCAAATAAGGGTCACTCAGTGCGGATTCCTCATCGTTGGTTTGAACTTCATGATCCTGTTTTCCTCTCTATCATCCGAAATGATGTGTTAGGTTGGTCCTATGTTAGGGGCTAGCCTAGTTTTCTCTCCTTATCAAAAAAAAAGGTAGGAAGTAGATTGCGGGAGGCAGAGTCAAACTCGCAGCTAACATAAATCAAAGACCTCCTAGGGCAGCAGGTGATAGCCTAGTGGTATTTTGGCATCACTTCCGATTCCAAAAATTCTGGGATCGAGTCTCACCCCATCCAAGGAGGGATCCCAATTTCCTCCTACTTGCAAGGGACTTCGTCTTACATAAAAAAAATCAAAGATCTCCTAATCCACTTTCTAACCATTACGCTAGAGAAATTATTTCGTCTTAATATACTTCATTTGCATTGTTACTAGGGATGGCAGTGGGGCGGGTCAAGTAGGAGACGCCCCATCCCTGCCCAAGTGGGGAGGGAATGGGTCTAGGTTTGGCGGGGATGGGGCGGGGATGGGGATTAAAATCGTACCAGCAATGGGTGGTGGAGCGGATGTGGATTTTAAGCTATATATACCCGCCCCATCCCCACCCGCCCCACCCTATCCCCGCCCCGCATATTTATTATTAAAATTCTATTTATATACATATATTATTAATAATTTTATCTTGCAAAATATAAATATGTTGGTATGACGCGGGTGCGAAAGCGGGTGCGGGTACCCATGCAGGTGGTGGGGCGGGGATGAAGTTGGTACGAAGCGGGTGCGGGTACCCATGCGGGTGGTGGGGCGGGGATAGGTTTAAATATGTACCTGATGGGGCGGGGATGAGTTTGAAATTTTCCCCCGCAATGGTTGGTGGGGCGGGGATGTGGATGGGAATTTTATGCGGGTGCGGGTGTGGAGGTACTATCCTCCGCACCCGCCCCGTCCAATTGCCATCCCTAATTGTTACTAAAATAACATATTGCAAAACCTATTTTTGGGCCCTATTTCTGGCCTCGGTCCTAGGCAATAGCACCCCTCGCCTATGCCCAGAACCGGGCTGCCTTCAAATAACTCCTAACAGAGATTGATCATGACCTTGAATTATGAGGCCAAACCATTCCAAGAGGCCAAAAGAATAATATCTATTAAAAGTTCTTTTTAAAGAAGGTTGTACCTTTTTTAATGGTATCATGCATTAGCTTACGGTTTATCTGTTCAAATTATCTTTACTTCCGGTTTATCTACAGATACTCTTAAAATTTGATAAACTAGCTACATGAATTAATTAAAATAAACTAATGAAGTTATTAAGGATACAAAGTAAAACGTTACCTTAATCTTTGTGGCCTCTGCAGCGAAACCAAGAATAGCAGCTAACAGGCCGAGAAAAACAAGTACGTAGACCACGCCCTTTCCCATCTTAGTTCTCTAAAATATGTTAGCTTTTCAGATATACTTTTCTTTTCGTTATAAGCTCACTTGTGAATATTGCCCTTAAAATAGAGAATACTTGCCCACCAGTGGACCAGCTAATTGATCAAGATTCAAGAAGTATGACAACTCAGACTAGGTTTCCTCTCACCTTATTTTCCCAATCAAAAGCCATTATTATTGTTGTTATTACTAACTCATTTGCTTTAGGCACAAAGTTTTCAGAGAAAATATATTTGAATTATATTATATTAAGGCAATAAATATTATCCCCTAAAAAAGGTAAATATTATTATTATTATTATTATGGGATATTATCTCAGATAACCCTGACATATAGCCCTTTTTCCCAAATAACCCCCACATTGTCACCCCTATCGCAGATAACCCTAAATTTGTAATTTGTCATTAAACATGATGGAATTACAAACGACGTTAACTTGGATTGACTTTGGATGTGTTTTGGCGTCATTTAAGAAGGTGGTTAATGACATTAAATGTGAAGAAACTGGTTTGGCGCCCTATTAGTGGTATGTTGCCAGCAATAAAACTCTTGAATTGTGCATCAAAACTAATGAACATCCTTTTGAATAGCCATCAACCACCTTCTTAAATGGCGTCAAACCCATCGAAAGTCAAACCACGTGTAATTCCGTCATGTTTAATGACAAATTATAAATTTAGGGTTATCCGCGATAGGGGTGACAATGTGGGGGTTATTTGGGAAAAGGGGCTATATGTCAGGGTTATCTGAGATAATATCCCTATTATTATTATTATTATTATTATTATTATTATTATTATTATTATTATTATTATTATTATTATTATTGTTATTGTCATTGTCATTGTTAACTCATTTGCTTTAAGCACAAAGTTTTCACAGAGAAATATATTTGAAATTAATTATATTGAGGAGAGAAAAAAATAGATACCATTATTCAAGATAGCTAGTGAGTAATTCCTTTATAATTGAGATGATGTTGATTCCATGAAAAAACTAAATAATTCTGTATAATAGTTGACATGTAATTCTAACTTGAAAAAAGAATTTGGCAAATAATTTTAAAAAAAATTAAAAGGGTGTTGCTAAAAGTTGCCATAATTTTACCGAGTGCCACCCTACTATGGCTCTATTTGGCAATACCAGTAGAAAATAAACTGAAATTGATAAGTTAATTGAAACTGATAATATAAAACTGAAACTGATAAAGTGTTGGAACTGATAAGGTACCTAATTAGCTTAATTGTTTGGCAAAATTAGTTGCTTAAATTAATAAATTATTTTGACAAAATTAGTTGTTATCAAAATTTTAAAAAGATTTTTCAAAATTTCAGTCACCTGATTTAGAAAAGGTAAAAAAAATTAACTTATGATGTAAGTCATTTTGACCACCTAAAATTTAATTTTAGGTACTCCCCAAACACTGCTAATTATTTTAGCACCTAAAATACGTTAGCACCTTATCATTTAAGGTAACTAAAATACTTCACCAAATAGAGTCATTGTCATTATTTCGCCAATACTATCCCCATGCATCCCTATTCCACTACCCTCATTCATATTCACCCTCCCCTTCTCTCTCTAGACATGATCTCACTCTCTCCTATCAACACCCACACACACCATACACCTCCACTACGACATCCACCACTAACACCACACACCAGTAAGTCACCACTAACAACACCGCACTACCCACAGTACAAACACCACCTTCCACCACCACATTCGCCGCTACAAGAGTTACGCCCACGTACGCTAAGGAATTACGTCGCATCGCTGCTCTTAAAAAGATCCCGCCTCATTCGTGGCGGTACCTAAAGTTTCTTTTTTTTTTAACCAGAAAGTCCATACGCACGAGAAATACATCCTCCGTTTCAAAATGGCTGCTACACTTTATAAAACACGAACTCCTAGGCAATTTTTGGAGAGGAGAGAGATAGAGAGGATTTATTTCCCAAAAAAGAAAGTGATGCATCTAATTTGAAACACCTCTTTTTAGAACGTGTAGCATCTAAAAAAACGAAGAAAATAGTACTAAAGTAAATGAATGGGTATTTGGGAAGATACTTTTTAAAGGTACTTCACTTCCTTATTTAACAAAGTGAAAAATTGTTATTATCATGTACTTTTTCGTTCCTAAATAAGTGTTATATTGAGTAAGTTGATATTATCCATCAACTAACTTTACCTCTATCTTCGCATTATTATATAAAGAAAAACATAGTCAAGTGGGATCTTGTTAGATTTATTCTTCTCAATGTGTAGTTTTAAAATATCAACTTTTTATAATTTTTACTTGTGCGCTATTAAAGACATTAATAATCAAATAAGAGCATTGGGTTATGCGAAAAAATAAATATAACACTCATTTAGAAACGAGGAAGTACATTATTAAAAATAGTGAAGTTCCAATATGCACAAGTGTTGATCGAAAGAGTACTCCAATAGTTCATGTGAAACTAAATATGTACTATCCGTTCTTTTTTAATAGTTGCACTTGACTTTTTGGGATAACCAATATAATGCACACGGAAAAGTTACATGAGAGAAAGTGGGAAAACAAGAGATAAATTATAAAAAGTACTTTAAAAAGTGCTAGATAATTTAAAATTGAGTAGGTCATATTACTTATCTTTACCCATTAAAAAGCCACAAACATGGGTACTGTGCTTAAGGACAGTGGATTGGCGATTTTGCCCTCCATACTTCACAGAACCACAACCATGCCTCCCTTTGCCACGTGCTCTCTGTTGGGGACAAGTTGTTGCCTCTGTTAGACGCATGACTCGAATTGACTGCAATTCACAACACTACTGTTCGCCTACCTTCATAGTTCATCCTCCTCCATCTGCCAAACAGTTGTACAGTTGTGCCTTCTGTTAGCGACATTCCTTAACCCTAATTCATTCAAACTATTTTTTCACAAAATTGAGCGGCCGACATGGATGGTGACGGAAGATGTTCAATGAGTTGCAGCGGCAAGAGGTCCATCTTATCATACCTTTGAAGTGGCTGATCAAAGAGGCTGCGTTCCCCTAATAAAGCTCCTTCACGAATCAGCTACTGAGGTATGTATTTTCTTTTCATCCCATTTTAATTGTCGAATTTTAGGGTTTTTTGTTTCATTTTTGCTTATATTTCTGGATCTGGAAGTTTTTGGATTAAAAGCTTGAAATTTGTGACTGATTCTTTATGTTTTTAGGGTTTCATTTTAATATAAAAAGTACGATTTGATTAAAGGAGATGATCTCACCCTTTTTCGTTTATTTTTGGGTTCATGAATTCCTTTTGATGAAGTGCCACTGAGAAGAATCAGAGGGAAGTCCAGACCAGAGGGCTTTGATCCGAATTAAAGCAAAGTGGTACTCTTCTAATTTGATATTTTTACTTGCATTAACTGTCTCTCGTAATTTGATAGATCTATTGATTTAAAAGCCTTCATTTTTCATGGTTTAGAGTCTAATTTAATTTCCTTTCCTTTTGATATGTGTATGTACACAATATACACCCAACCACTCTGACTCTGAGGAGGGAAGAGGCTGCTATTATTGTTCTTAATATCAAGCACTGCTTCTATGATGTTGAAAGACGAAGCACTGTAAGTCTCTCTTTCTTATTACTGATATTTATCCAAAGATTCAAATATTCATACTTTGGAGTAGAATTTACCTCCCAATCATCTCAAGTGCTCTTTTTTCACTCATTTTTATGCTTAAATTAAGTGGTCATTCTGCATCTTTTCAGGTTTATGGGTAATGAGTTTATAAATGTGTGTAAACTAGCTATTGTGAGTTTGTGCAGTTTGACAACATAAGGTTAATTTTGTTGTTTGTCATGGAATAAGGGTTTATGGTGAAAGGTCATAAGAATTAGTCTGAGTGGAAGCACTATGAGGTCCAAGTGAGGGATAGTTAATAGTAGGTTTACAAGAGTACTGGAAGGGACTGTGAACATAAGGGTTAGAAGAGGGATATTGTTTTTTTTATTATTAGAGAGATATTTTACTGAAGATAGAGAAGAGAGTTTCAAGAGACACGAGAAAGAGTAAGGCAAGATGGTTAAGTGGCATAGGAGGGAGTTTGAAGGAGGAGAGACCGAAAGAGGCACACCGTGATGGACGCAACAACGACGATGACAACGATAATGTCAACAACAACAACTCTCAATCGATCGAATAATGTTCTAGATCCTCCTGGGCGCAGGTTAGCAACACAATTTTCTGTTGTAAATTGTACTTGATATGAGGAGTATTATTGTATATCTAGATTTTTATCGTGGAGTTGACTAAAATGCACAGTAGTGTCCAGGGAACAAGCTGACTATCAAAGTGATCAGCAGAATTCTTATACTGATAATCATAATTATCAAAATCAAACTTATTTTCATAAATATGGAGGTGCTGAAAATTCTCATGTCCCTAAATCAAGACATCATCAGTTTTTTTTTTCCATTTATATTCTTGAGTTGTATGATTACATGATTATCTTATTTAATCTTGAATGAAATATAATCACTAAAATTACTTAGCTATGAAATAACGAAATTTATATATTTTTATATAGCTTTTTAAAAGCAGATTTGATGAATTGTGTAAATGAAATGTAGTAATTGACTAAGAATAATCAACTCACATTCATACAAGTATCTTATCTCTTTCTTCCTTTCAGGTTTTTTTCGTTTACTCTTCTTCCTCTCATGTCGTTGATGTCGATTCTCATTGTTTATTTCGAGTTTTAGGGTTACAGTTTGATGAAGTGAGATTAATTGTCAAGGAGGATCGAATTGTTGTGGTTCTATTCTGCTGGCGCTTCTCCTCTGGAGTTGGTAGACGTTGTGTTGTTACTTTTACTGCTCCTTCTATTGTCATCATGTTCTCTCGTAATTCTTCCGTATTCAAAGCGAATTCAATCCGTCAAGGTCCTAGATAATTTGTTGTGGCGGGAGTTCTTTTTCGTGTAGAATTGGCATGGTTTGCCTTTATGTGACTTTTGTAGGCTACACTGCTAGCGATTCTGCTCCCCGCTAACTTAGTGCCTAATTTTTTCTAGGTCATCCATGGCTTAATGGTTTTCACCGGGACATCAAAATCCCTCAGGATATGATAGTTTACAGGCTCCTAAGAGCTTACATATGCTCGTCTTCCTTACGGAAAACAGCTCTGGGGGGTAAGTCACTGCATTTAGTTTTCCTCCTCTAATTCAATATGTTGTTAATCGATTTTCACTATCTGCTGTTTATAGGCTCTTGCAAAGACATTAACAGTGCCTCAACTAGCTTATGTAAAGGAGCAGTTTAAGATGCTATCTCCAAGCAAAAACGGTTACATGTCAATGTAAAATTTTAAGACGGTGAGTTTAACGTGTTATTATCATTTTATTCGCTTTTATTCTAAGGCCTTCCCGTTCCTAACTCTACTGGAACTAATAGGCTGCATTGAGGATTGCTACGGATGCTATGAAGGATTCTCGATCTATGGAATATGTCAATCTGGTTCGTGCTATTTCATTCATTCATTCATCTGTAACTTACATGTATTACGCTTTTATTCATATCTATTGCTTTTGCCTTGTAAGAACAAAATGACTTATACTTGTTTGGATAGCAATCATAGATCGAAAGCTAGGGGAAGGAAGGAAAGGGAATGGAGAGGGATAAATGAGCTTGCATTTTCCTTCCAAATCTTTCCAACATTGGATGGATTTGCTCTACAGTGAGGGGACTGAAAATGAATATTTTCGATTCTCTTCCCTTCCCTTTCCTTCGCTTTTCCTTTCCCCATGTTGTATTCAAACAAAGGAAACAAAACTATCCTTTTCCCTTCCTTCCAAATTCTCCTATCCAAACACATTCTTGAAGTAGCTAATGACCTAATGATTTACGCAGGTTAGGTCAATCCAATAGAGAAAGATGGACTTTGAAGAATATTTTGCTGCTGCCACAAGTGTGCATCAACTTGAAGCAATGGATACTTGGGAGCAACATGCACGGCGTGCTTACGAGTTGTTTGAGAAGAATGGCAACAGACCAATAATGTTGAAGAATTGGCCTTGGTATTCTTCTTCTTCTTTTTTCTTTTCTCCTGTTTCCCTCATATACTCGTGGCCCTGAAGCTTTAATAAATAATGGAATGTTATCCTGGCATTTCTATAAATACTTAGAGGTGCCTTATGACTCAATCTTGATGAACTAATCTTAATTTTAGGCAATTTATACCTTTCCAGTGACTTAATTGCAAGTTGTTGTGGTTCTATTCTACTGACACTTCTCCTCTGCAGTTGGTCGACATTGTGTTGTTACTGTTGCTGCTCCTTCTATTCTCGTCATGTTCTCTGTAATTCTTCTGTATTCAAAGCGAATTCAATCGGTTATGGTCCTAATCCAACACTCTGATCTTTTTTAAAATTGAAGTCATATTAAGATTATCCATTGTTACATCTTTTTTTTTGTTTAAGTTCTGTTTCAATGGTTCTAAATTTAAATCCTAATGTATTCTTCCATGGCTCCATTGCTACACCCCTCTATTTGGATTTATCTTGATTAGTGTTTGTGTGTTTATTGTGAGGTAGGTGTGCAATCTCGGTTGCAATTGAGTTTTGGCGATCGGCTATATTGTACAAGTTTTCCTCTTTTCGGTTAGATATTCATGTATACAAGTTTTCCTCTTTTCGGTTAGATATTCATGTATACAAGTTGCAATTGAGTTTTGGCGATCGGCGCGATAGAAAAGACACGTATACAAGTTTTGTCATCTTCTCGCATGGCTCGCCATCCGTGATTCTTCTTCTTTGTTTGTTGTTGCCTCCCATGTATTATTGATGTCTTATATATTTTGGGAGATGGGGTTACTCTCATGCCTTTTCTTATTCCCAATTATAGTTTAACTTTGTTGCTACATTCGGGGTTGTATCCTTATCATCATTTATATGAGTAACTTATGTCAACTTATTGTCTTAGAAATTTGATCAGGTAATGCATGGCTAATTAAAGAACAATGTGCGAACATCGGTATCCCGCGGTCGCGCTTCCCATTGGAGTATTTGACTAAGTGAGATTGACAAAAAAAAAAATCAATTATTGCGGGGTAATTCAATTTGCGGGAGATGTGCTCTAAGCACAATATTTAGTGCGAATTGGTTCCCTGCTAACTTTGGGAATGGGGGACTTGCTTATTGTTTTGGGTAGCTAAAAAACATGTTTTGGGTGAATTATGAAAGTTTAGGTTGCTTTGTAGTATGTGTTGTTGTATTTGTTGCTAACCGGCCTACTCTCATATAAACTTCTTCACGAGATAGGTATATGCAATACTCAACAATGAAGTGCAATCCAAGCACATCATCGGCTACAACCCGAAAGTAACAAAATGCTTTTTCCTTTTATATGTATTTCATGCTTTGGTTCGTTTGGAATCATAGTGGGTAGCTTATTTTGAAATATTCTACCACTACTTATTTGCTTCCTATAAAAAATCACTACAAAAGTGTAATGCCTTAGTTAGTGGTTGTTAACATTTATTATCCTTGTATATGTAGTGTTTACTCTTAGCGTTTTTAGGTAATCTTAGGCCATATTTGGAATAAGGTATTATTAAACGGGTTAGTAGGGACTAAAATAAAGAGGTTGTAGATTGCTTGGATGTTTTGGTGCTTGATGGAAGTGGTGGCAATGAGGGATAATAAGCTGCTCCATTTCCAACTTGAGGGATTAGAAGGGCGATGTCGAGCCTCACTTTACTCGAAGGTCGACGAAAAATACCGGTTAGTTAGAAGACCGGTGATGTTGGAGGGTTATAATATTAAAGCGGGGAATATATCTAATCGGGCTATAGATAAGTGAATGGGAGGAGAGAGGGGTATCCAAATATTGTTCTACGGTTCTTATTCGATCACATTTTTATTCTATTGTTCTTCCGCTACGAACTATTTTTCTTCTTCAATTTGCTTGTTCATTTGAGCAATATGAACCCGATTATTACACCTCTTCCCCTAACAGGTTCACTTGCATCGGGAAGAAGAAGAATAAAGGCCATGTCGGGTAAGTCATTATCGAGTTTGTTGCAAAAGGACTATTCGGAAAAAAGGGGTAGCATGGGGATGCAACAAGTACTTAGGCGATTAGTTACGGGAAAGTAGTATAAATAGAATAACGGGAAATGTAATTGACATTCAGAATATTTTTAAAGAGTAAATCTAAGCATTAGGCTATTGGTTACATATTACAGGGATTGATTTGTTTGTGATGCCCACAAGCACGGAGCTCTGTCTTTATTCGTTCACGCGAGAATTTGTCTTTGAGTGAAAATTTAAAAGCTTTTGTCTTTGAGTTTTTTTTTTTTTTTTTTTTGGGTTTTCAGTTTTTGATGTGTACATGACTTCTTTTTTGCGGGTTTATTCTCAAGTGATGTCTAATTGTCTATTATAGAGCCGTGTATAGGTCGGTTGAAAGAAGCACTAGCGATCCCAGCTTCATGCCGGCTTCCTTGTCGTGTCCGAGTTGTGCCGGTGCCTTCTTGTCGCCGCTACTACTCGGTATGGTCTCTATTGGTTCTAAGATTTTCTTTTCCACTGTCATGCGTATTTAAATTCCATTTTTTCTTTTATTTCAATTCCATTTTTTCTCTATTTGGTTGTCTTCTTGACCTATGCTAATTGTCATGTTGTTCTTTCATCCTCACGAGCAAATGATATGCTACTAGCGACTATTAGATTAATAAAATGATTCTTGGGAGGTAAGCCAATGCCAATAGCTAGAGATTAGAAGCAACTCTTGAACTAATTCTACACGAGGTTGGTTAAGAAATAGACCTTTTGTTAATTATGAATAGGGTTAGTTAAACAATTAGTCCATGATCTTCTGTTGGAAACTCCCATACATTGGGTTGATTTATTTCCTTGCCAAGGTTTTAAAATTTAGATGTACTTATGATATTCTATTTCAAAACTTGAATCCTTGAAACCCTCATCCCTAGCCCTAATTTTCACCATTGATGGATGGCTAAAAAGTCCAACAAAGTCAAAACCTAGAAGGAAGTTGGTCAAGACCGAGAAATACAAAGAGAAGGAGGGGAGAGAATCGAGTGGTGTAGAGGAAAAAAAGGATGACAACACGGACATAAAGGAGATGACCGAAGTACGAAGGAGAAATTTTGTGAGGCCGAGATTGGATGAAAGCCGGAGCCTGGATGGCTCGGATTGCTCATGCCTAACATCTTTTTTAGTTTCCATTTTGCGAGATAGAATGCAATGAGACAAATGCATGGTTGTCTATGGAACTCATGATCCACTTGAGTATTCTTCCACTTACACGTCAACCGACTAATATCGGTGGCAACCTTTGGGGAAAGACTGTACAAGTTAGTGCTCAAATGACTTACTATACTCGTGTATGAGAGTGTCCTTTACGTATATGGAATTTATGTGAATGATTTATCCGCTTTCGAGAGAGCTAGAGTGCAACGGGTGGAGTATCTTCTATTACATGCTTTTCATGCAAAGAAGTATATTGTTCCTGACAAATATTCTTCTCGTGGAAAGGAAAGTAAATTGAAAAAATGCGAAGTCGACAATGGTGATGATAAAGATTTGGATCCTAAAAGTGAACAATGAGAATGAGGCTCCACATGAAGATCATGAGAAAGGAAAGAAAGGTACCGCTTATGCGGGTGGATTGGTTTTGGATCCTAAAAGAGGTTTATATGACGATATGTTGCGGAGTATAAGAGTAAGCTCGATGCTCGGTTGGAGTTGTTCATCATGCATGAACCCGACAAAGCGAACAAGACTCTTTCTATTATTGACAGTGGTATTGGGATGACTAAAGCGGGTAATGTCTTCAAATCATTTGCATTTTATCTCATGATCTCTTTATTTGAATGTTGTAGAAGAGAATCTCATCTGGTTAATTTTGTGTGCGGCTTTATTGTTTGGATTTGGAGAACCGAAATTATGGCGGATTATTAATAGAACTTTGCATGTGTAATTACGTATCATCAAAACCAATCCCTGTAATAATCTGGTTTTGATGATTTGCTTCTTTCCTTGCTCTAATTCATTGAATCAACTTATAAGGTGTGACTTTCCATTTCATTATGACTTTCTACTATGGCTTATAGTATATTGAAATCTCTCTCATATTTTCTTTGTCCGAACTCTTGTTAAGGAATCGGATGCCCGAATTGATCGTATTATCCTGTTGGTATATTTCATTACATACCGACTAAGGTGAAAAGCTCGAAAGGGTTCGTTATTTCTTTCCAATTATTAATGTGAAGTGCTACGTTTTTTTAATTAAAGGAGAGATGTCCTACAGTCAATCTGTTGATTATTAGCATAATATGTGATGTTTTAGTCCGTAAAAAACTTCTTTTGTTTTTCTACCGGTCAACGATCGGAGTTGGTTTTCCATTATATCAACTCTATATCCGAAAGCGATTCATAGTTTTGGAGCCTTACAAGTACAATGTTGATCTTGTATGTAATAGAGAGAGAGTGTGATACATGATTAGGCAGTCCCGATTCACCTTGAAGTGTCCCACCTTCCTCGGCTAGGGTTTGGACTTTTGCTTGGTAGTTGGCTACTTTGATCATAGTAGTTATTATACTTTGATCTTTCGATTCTCTTGCAAAAGATTTATTCTACTATACATTTTGCATGAAGCTGTAAAGTTAGTGCTCCGTCAGTTGGTAATATCCAAGTTATAATTGTGCGGATGCTAGAGAGTTGGTAAAGATTTATTCTACTATACGTTTCCCCGCTTGCTAATGGTGTGTGCTCTTTTTGTAGTTTTCACTGCAGGTTTACGGCCTCGAGTCTTTGATGTTCCATGAGAATCACCAATGTAAGTCTTCTTAACCTTTTTGCGGCTACGAAATGAAAATTAAATGACTGTCTGATATTATGTTTCCAAGTCTGTTATTCATGGTTTTCGAAGTCCTATTTACTAAATTACAAAATCTTCCATCAATCTTCCATGCTTATGAAGGGTGTGTAGCATTTAGCCCTTTGCAACGAAATTTACTGGAAACATCATGGAACCAGGCTAATATTTGTGTTTAATACAAACATGACATATTATAGTGTACTAAGTCCAATTTTTCTGGCATATAAGTACTTTTGACCAGTTTCTTTTCATAGCCAACATCTTCACAGTTTCAATGTGATTTTTGTCTAACAGTATTGGAATGTGTTAGCTTCCTCACTTTGGTCGGCACACGCAACTTGTCTTTGAATATTCTTCATTCTTATTCTCGTGATTTAGTTTTCTGAAATTTTTTGTTGGGAGGTCCAGTGTGGACCTCTTTTTAGGTAGTCCTTTAATTATCTAACCGAGGATTTGGATTAAGGTAATGACTTGGCTTAAAATGATGACCAATCTGGATTTTTGATATCGAACAGTGTTGTAATTAATTATTAATTTATAATTGAGGCAGGAAACCTGTGGTCTACCTTACTCAATATATCTTTGTCCCTCCCCGTGTTCTCCTCATTTTGGTCTAGAAATTGGGGTCATCTTTAAAAAAGGAGTTCTTGTCAAAGTAGTATTTTACTAATGAAACAAAACCAATAAACAGAGAACATTCAAACGAATGTTGAACTCAAATGGAGTGCTTGCGGTTTTGAAAATAACTTGGGTAACCCAAGGATTGAGACGGAGTAGCACCATGTTAGTTTGTTTCAGGATCGTTTTATTTAAAATGATCAAACCGTTTTATTTAAAATGATCACATTTCGACAAATAACACCCATGTTAAAGAAGGGTAAGAATGTTAAGAGTAAAGTAGGCCTGTTGTTACGGAAACTTTTGGCCTTGAGGAGGCTAGCTTTGAGATACTTAATTTTTTTTTTTGTTACCGAGTGAAATATGTTTGGCTTCTTCTAGCAGACGTGGTCGAAGTTGCTCACCGTCACCGCGCAAACGTTCAGCATCTCCTCGTCGAGGTAGAAGTTGTAGGCGCAGTTTCAGTAGGAGTCGGAGCTACAGGTGTGCATTCAAGCCTTTTTCTTTTATTGCAATTCTCTTTGTATGTGCACTAACTTTATCAGGCAAGTGCAGACTAAGGTTACCTATAGACGCCATGTTGATTGATACTTCCAGCCTTTCTTATAGAAGATCTTATCCGTCAATTTGAATATACAATGAGGAAAGGGTGGCTTATTATTATAGATCTTGGCAGATGCTGCCCATTGTTGCATGTGGTGTGCAAATTTATTTCTATGCTTGTATTACAAAAGAGGGTAGAGTAGTTTAGTTTTTTAGAGCTTTGGTTTGTAGTATGTTTTATAGAGTCTCTGAGTACGTTTTTTATCGAAGCACATTGCGGCTTGGTATCAAATTTGTTTCCTCTTTGCTTGAATTTGTATTGAGTTCTTTTTGGTTTCAGGCTTGAAAATTGTGCTATTAGGGTAGAGTTTGAATGCACTGATTCATGCTGAGAGCGAACTATGTTTAATGCTTTCCCCTCCCCACTTGCAGTCAGTGTAGCTCACCACCAAAGCGAGAGAGGGATGTCAAGCGTCATCGAAAGGTCAAGGAGCCCTCGTCGAAGCGAAGCGAAGGTTACTGTCATCACGAGTAAAATTTTATTAGCGTCTTATATTTATCATCTACCGATCTACGCAATAGGTTGGAACTTGGCTTAAGTATGGTTAGTTGCTTTGCCAATCGATTGCAGTCTACGTGCCGGACGTACTCGACTACATTTACGAGAAAATCAAGGCGATTTTATGGCATCTAGCAATAGTTCGAACTTGGCAAGTTGGTTCTATAAAGCATCATCATTTTTGTTCTCCCCTGTTTCATTATCGGTATTGTTCCCGGCATGTTTTTGGAATGGTAAAGGCAATTGATATCTGCTTTTCCTTTTGTTAGTGTTCAATTTAGTTTTTGTATTCCCATTGCTGCTGCTTTTTAGCAAAACTTACCCCCCTCAACCCCAAGGATCCTGTATTTTACCAACTAAGGCTTGCGGATTTCATCACCACTTGTTAGCTGTTACTACATTGCAACCATTTGCAAGCGGTCCCACCATCATTGCAAGTTTGCAACAAGATCCACTGCGGCAGCCAACACCATCACTACACCACTTCGCTTATACTGTCATCCATTCCCTCTCCACTATAAGATCTTCATCATTCATCACCATCCCCTTCCCTACCTCCATGACCACCTCCACTGTCTTGACCCTCTATCAGTTCCCCTATGCATCATCAAAACCAATCATTCCAGCCTTAGCTTTGCCTCTCTCCACTCCCCTTACCTACATCCGATGTAACCTTCCCTTGCTCAAAACCATGATGACCACCTTCCCTCACCCACTCCAGACAGTATTTGAAACCACTCGATTAGTTACAAGGGAATTTGTCCTCCAATTGTAGGTTTCGTTAAGCAAACAAAAGGTATTTAAGGAGCTGACCCACAATTTTCTTCCAACTATTTTGAAAATAACTCAAGCGCTTGGTATTGTGATTAATTAGTATTACATTTAGGCGACAAAACCCTTTCTCAATTTAATTTGATACTTTCATCTATGTGTGCCTGATGGTTATTCTTCTAAATCAAGTATCGTAGAAGGGGAGTGGGAGGTAAAATAAAAGATTATAAATAGGAACAAACTTTAGGGGACACATAGTTAACAAGGAGTATTAGGAACAAACTTTCTAAAATTTCCAAGATCGTAGAAGGGGAGTGGGAGGTAAAATAGGGCAGGAAGAAGAGCGAAAAGGTGATGAGGTTGAGGTGGGAGGCGAAAAAGAGCATTTTTAGAGACAATTTTAGAAAATAATATTGTGACAGAGACCAGTTAGGAGATACTCTCTCAAATTTTAACTAAAAAAGCAAGACAAGATAGAGGAAAGGAAGTTGGTTGGCAGGGAGCAAGTCAGGCAAGGATTCCGAATATTTTAGAAACCATTAAAGCAAACTAAATGGGAGAGAGCAAGAAGGGGGAAAGATATGAGAGCGGGGGATAGTGGAGAATGTGGGTTAATCAGGATCAAAATTGAAAGAAAGGAATAGAGTGAGACGTAATGAAAGGAACGTAAGTGGGTGGGCTAAAGGGAATGCATGTAGGAATTGACTATATAAAATTTGCAAAAACATAAAGATGAGAGAAGAAAGCGAAAGAGAGGAAAATTTAAGCGGTTTATTTTTATGTGCCATTGTTCTATGTAATGCTCAAACCTAAAAGTTGTTTAGAAGATAACGTATGTAGTTGAAACGGAAAAATGGACATTCGAGATGATTCTAGAGTTGAAATCGAAATATTTACTTTAAAATAAATAATAAGTGGAGTTGAAATAAAAAGAGCATGAGAATATGAGACGGTTTGTTTGTGTGAAATTTAAATTTCAACTCTAATGTTTATTTAATCTATAATTGCTACATATAAGTAGGCTACTTATTTGTGCTAAATGAAATCAGGGTGCAGATTGAAGAAAATCATAGATTGTTCAAGAGTCGGTACCTAAATTTTTAACTTCAAAATGTTGGAAAATTGGAGAATACAAACAACTATTAATACCATATAAAACATATTTATATCTTATTACTTATATTGGGTATATACATATACTCTCCTTGCATTGGATGTTAATTTACCTCTTTTATAGCAAATGACTAACATTAAAACCATATGAACAATGCTTAATAGTCTTGATGATAAGGACACCTTATGGGCATAAAGTAAACTCGCTTAACAAACAGTCACCCATTTTCAATAGTACCTCTTTATTAATCATCTTCAACACAATCATGCCACTTAAAATATTTCAAATACAATACCTTGGGGTACCACGTGCGTAAAATGTTATCTAGGTGGGTTTGGGTTGAGCAGGTGGTGGGGGTTAGGAATGAGTCTTGGGATTCTTATATTGCAGGGGAAATTGAAGTTGAAGAAGCAGTTGGGGCCTCGGAGAATAATACATCCACAACTGTACCGATGACGGTGGAAATCGAGCTGATCTTCGAATAAAAGTAATCTGCAACCATTTTCATAGTCGGATGGAGAGAACCTTCACTCACGATCAGCCTAGCATCTTTTGTTACTATATCATGGTTAATACTTTTATATAACAATGATCCAGGGGCGTTTTAGAGGAACATAAAGGCTCACATGACTCCTTGTCCCTGGCAAAGACCCTTATTGATTTTGTAATTCAACAATATACATATATGTTAATATACTTAGCTTATGTTCTTATCTGACTACCATGTTAAGATGCTAATGTTTTCCCTAACTCGATTGTTGTCCGCAATAATTTTTGCTACCTTCAAACAACTATAAGAACAAAATTGCGAGTATAAGCATCAAATATCTTAGTGTATAGCTTGAAGTTAAATATATTAATTACATTTAGCTTAATTTGAATATTGGAAATACTATAACTGATAACAACAATAATTTGGCTCAAATAGTTACACTATTGATTTTATTTATCAAATTTTTCTACCTTGGGGGACGGCGCTGAGGCTTTAGATTATAACCCTGATGGCTGACAGAAGATCTACATTTTATTTATCAAAGATATAAGGTGTTGTTAAGGCTTTAGATTATAACCCTGATGTGGATGAACTTGCTACACATCAGTTTGGTCATCTCATACCCGTTGGTCCTGCTGATGAACCACATAAATAGATCGTTGCACCGTCCAATCAAGAAGCCCTTTTGCTTGTTGTTTTGCTCTGCACCACCCTGATGCTTCCTGTTATCAATGTGTGCTCTCAATTTAACGACTGCGTAATATAAACTACTTTCTTTTGCTGCTATGCATGATATAGTGCTTGTAACAGATATAGTAGTTGGACATCATTTTAGAGAAGCCACAAGACCTTGTGCATGTTTTTTTACCCAAAAACTATTTGGACTAACAAAGCATTTATGTGATATGATCTGATAGCCTGATTAGCTTGCCTACATGTTCATATAATTTCACTGCTTTTAATTCATTTCATCAATATTTGCATTAAGTCATTCATAGTAGTTTTTACTTTCTTGGGGGGCTGTGCGCGATAGAAAAAACTCAATTTAGTGTACAAGTTTTGGCAACACCTTATATCTTTGATAAACAACAAATACTACGGACGATATAGGACTTTCTAATTTCTAAGTTAGATATTCATGTGGCATTTTTCTTGATGTTGGAAATTAAAAGTGATAGATGTTTTAGGGATTATGCAAAAAGGAGTAGTTTAGTTTAGGAATGTTCATGGAGATGTTCAACAAAAAAGTATGTATTCTTTTAACTTGTCTCATATATTGAGAATCAAAGTTTGCATGCTTTTGAAGGTGAAGGTATCATCAAGACACATTTAGGGGTCGTTTGGTTCAAGGTATGAAATGGAAAGGGACTGGAAACAAATAGAGGAGAAGAACGGTAACAAAAATGGTTAGCTTTATTAGGTATTTGGTTCAAGCCATGAAATGGAAATCAATTGTGAGCTTCAACCTCCCCCCCCCCCGGAATCTTTTCTAAGAAATCAATTTTGAGCGGTTATAAATAGCGACTTTTTTAGACTAGAAACACAGCTTTGTTATTTTTATTCAAGTAGTTGGCTCATTAATACAACCTTTTTCTAACTACATATAGTATCTGATTTGTCTGCTTTTGCTTGAATAAGCCAATTTGTTGATGGCAATTCTTAGTTTGTCTACCTCTGCTCAAATTTCATTAGAGATCTGGACGTGCGTGCAGGAATTGAGTTGGTGTTGAGCACAAATATGTGAAAGCTGCTATTTTTTCAAGTCATGGAAGAGTACAGGAGAAATCTTCAAATTTAACGTAGTAATCATTGCAAGAGAGTGATTACATTTGGTCCTACATTTAAAACGCCTCATTCTCCATTGTATGAGCCTTTACGCCTTTTATAATCTATCTATATAATCTATAATTGAACAATATGATGTTTGAGCTCGGCTTGTATGGCACATAATTTTGAAACTTGCTTATGTATTTTATTTACTTATTCAATGAGTTTTGATTCTGTTCGTGGATGTATTTGACTCACTTGCAACACATTATTGTGGATAAAAATCACATTAGCTAAGAATTACTCCTTTCCTTTTATTTGTTTACTCATTTTTTTGGCACAAAGTTTAAGGACACATCTTAAGCAGTTCATAGATGGGAAAGCAATAGGGAAAGGGTTCGACACTTAATTGAAGGTTTTGTGTGGGCCAAGAGAAGGAATCTGACTTTATGGTAAATATAATAATATAGAAAGACTGGTCTCATGCTAAATAAGGAAGGGGGTAAAATTTTGTAATAGATAACCTAATCCTATTATACTAAAAGTGAAATAGAACAATATTCTATTAGATTGGGTTCATTAAAGTTACCTAACTCAGATATATGTGCTTTAAGTCGTTTTATGAAGAAATGAAGTTTTTTCCCGGGATTATTGCAAGCAACATGCGCAACTGATCATTGGTCCAACGTCTCCATTGTCAAGTAGCAAGATTCTGATCTTGAAGCTAATGTTTAAGAAATATTTCGAACAAGATTGTATGAATGAATTTTCCAATCTTATCTGAATGTTATTTATGCAACTACGTGTTGTCATCGCTTACTCTCACTATTCATGCATGTGTATAATTTTATATTATAAATTGGAGATTGCAAATAGAGAATATTGATTTTATATTGATTTGTTATTGCTATAAAAAATAGAGGATATATTTTGATTAAAAATAATAAATATTGTTTTTTTAAAAACAAGGAAGTATGTATAATGATTTTACTATTATTTTTCTGGAAATAAGTATGAGCAAGTAGTTTTTCAGCTAATTGAAAGTATATTTTGATTCAATAAGGAATCCAATTGTAGATTGTGTGAGACGATCTCAAAAGTGTTTTTTTTTCCTGCAATTGTGAATTAATCTCATAAATGCATTAAATAATATAGACTGGGTATAAGGTTTAACAACTAGAAGACAACAGGCCTAACGATCGACAAGAGAAATTCCCCTGACTTATTGTTGGGATGAGAATTTAAACCTTAGCAAAGTCCTGAAATTCGTGGGGATACTCCACTGAGTTACGACCTCTTCCTCCAACAAGCATTAGCTATAGTAAGACATGATGCACTTAGGATTTGTTCGTTACGAACAACATAAAGTCTTAAACAATATGTTTTAATTCACAAATATAAACTAAAATAACATTAATCAATGTTTATTGATATAATTTTGCTAAAATAATTAAACTATTAATTGATTAATTAATTTTTACTACCTTGGGGGACCGTGCGCGATAGCGCACGGGCCAACAACTAGTATAGGAAAAAGTAACAATTGAACTATTAGAAAAAAGGAAGTAAACACTACTTGGCTAATATGTAAATAAGTATATATATCACATCTAATCAACTTACAAATATAAAATCAAACTAGATTTACCAAACTGAATGAAACTAGATAAGTTTTTTTTGGGGTACATCAGTGGGCACCGTTCCTATTTGCCTATGCCCTATCTCATGAAATAGAGGGGTCAACTACCCAGAGCAAGGGATTGGAGGAAATGAGAACCAGCACTAATGGTGGGAGTGGAAGGTAAATCCCTTACCAGTTACCACCCCACTTCGGTCCATCCTCATAAAACTAGATAAAATTGTGGAAGAAATTTTTTAGACCAAACTACTACATCCGCTCCACAAAGAATGCAACACTTGCATATGACACGGAGATTTAGGAGGTAGTTGGTCTCATATGTAGTTATATCTTTTTTCCATATATAGAAGTGTTGCATAAATTAAAGAACTCCTAAAAAAGATAAGAGTTACATTCGTTATGGAGTGGAGGAAGTATTACATAAGACGAGACATAAAAAATTCAGACCATGTCACTTTGCTTCAAATTAATGAAATTATTATTATTTTGTTACACGAGAAGAAATGGAATATAAGTCTTTAAGTTTTGTCATTTTGTGTTTACGTACTTCTCTAGTTCTCTTCCCCTTTACTTATAGTAGTTGACTTCACTTCAAGTCTTCACTTATAACAAAACCATATATCAGTGTCTCCGGAGTCCGGAGTTTATTACATATAGAGTAGAGCTGATCAACTCCAGCCCGGCCCGGTCAGGTTTTTGGGCGGGCTTGGGTAGTTTTTTTGGGCCCTCGGACGGGCCGAGCCCGGTCCGGTCCAATTTTTTTTTTTTGGGCGGGCTTTGGACAAGCCAAAAAACACTTTTTAGTCTAAATTTTGGGCCCGGCCCGTTTTGGCCCGCAAAAACCCGTCCGGCCCGGCCCGAAATACCGGGCTTTGGGCACAAATTTTTGCCCCACGGACGGGCCCCGCCCGGCCCGGACAATGGGCAATTTTTTTTTTACGCGGCCCGGCCCGAACCCCGGCCCGGCCCGGCCCATGATCACCTCTAATATAGAGTTATAGTAGTTGACTTGACTTCAAGTCTTCACTTATAACAAAACCATATATCAGTGTCTACGGAGTTCTGCCACACTGGTCCAATCTTCCCCTCTCGGCACGACGTTGCCGAGTCCTCTTGATAATAAATCCAACTGATGCACTGGTATAATAACGATACGTAATACTTTTCTTGTTACTGAATGAAAGAAGACAATATATTTGATTGGTCCCGTTACGTGACCCGTAGATTTAGTGGTGTCAAAACAGGTTCTCAAACAGGTTTTGGGTATACCCAGGGCGAACCAGGTCAGACCCGGACAGGTCAGGTTTCTGTCAGTCAATGTCCCAGGTCGTGATTGGTCAGGTTTTTGTTCAACTGGGTCGATCACATTTGAATCATGTGATTGTCGGGTGCCGAACAGGTCTGAACGTTCCATTTACAAGTCGATCCATTATCGGGTATGATCGCTTGTGGAAAATTTTTAACCGGGTTTGCGCAAGTCGTATTTGGGTTTCATGTATGCTTGGGTAGAGTCAAGTGTACTCGGGTTGAATCACTAATGACCTTAGTTCGATCACTGTGAAGCATCGGGTCCATTTGCTATTGAACGCTAATTCAACTTCAGTTGACTCCTTGTTGGGTCATTTTGATTTTGTAATGGATTTTGTAAACGAATCATATTATTAAAAGCATTAAGATCGACATATATATACATATGTAAGTGTGTGATAAATATATGGATGATAACAAAAAACTAATAAAACACTATATTGTTTATCGTGATGTTTAGTGTATTCTCTTAGTCAACTCTTATTTCGACTAATCAATTGCGTATAACCACTCTAATGAGTAAAGGAATAGAACGACTCTTCATATGTTCTAATATTATATATTATAACCAACGACAATAATAACGAGTAGACGAACAATTCTAAGGTTTATATAAATGATTTATTATTATAAGCATTATGATTGATATATAAGTTTGTAAATAGCTATGATGATAATGAGAATAATAATAATAATAATAATAATAATAAACATAAAGCGATGTTGATAATAATAATAATAATAATACAAATAATTACAATAATAGTAACAATGCTAACAATAGCAATAATAATACAAACAAGAATATGAATACTAACAATAATAACAATATAAATACTAATAGTAATAGTAGCAACAATGCTAATAATAGCAATAACAATAACAAACATAACACGGTATATATGTATTATGTTGTGACTATATATGATAAAGTATAAACAAACTATTTTATCAATATGTTTAATCAATTTAGTAGTACATTGGTATTAATATAATTATAAAACCATTGTAATACTATATTGATTATAAATTAGTACACGACTCTTGATATGTTATGATATTATAACAAATAACAATCATATATTTACAACAACGGTTCATATGAGGCCTAACCGCCTAAGTGATTATAACGAGAGTTAATATGTTGTACAATAATAACAATAAACATAACAATAGTTTATATAAGTGATGGTAAACATAACAACCATAAGTCAATAAGTTAACAATTACTTACTAGTTAGTAACGTGTTAGCAACCATATGTTAACTTAGCATTTAGTCAGTTACTCACTTAGAATTATACCAACTCAGTAACTCACTAACTTGTTCCACGATAATTGAAAGAAGTTGTTACTAGATAAGATTAACGAATGTATCAATATAGATTATAAGCTACTTCAAGAACAATACAATATTTTATCTAATAGTCTTCATGTGAAATGCATTTCGAAACTAAAAACATGTAATTGGATTGAAACAAGTTGTTATTGGATGAGATCAATAAATGTATCATTGTAAGTCGATAATCTATGTCAATGTAACTACATATAAGTTTACTTAAGTAAATATAATTATACTATTACTTAATTGAGTAATAGACTAATAGTTGTATAAGCAATGCTATAAAGAGTCTAATTAAAATTTAGAAATTCAATTCATAACTCTAATTAAATAATACTTAAACACTAATCATAATAATTTCAATAAAAATAACTAAAATTTCAAATTAATAAAATAATTGACTAATTATCAAAGTTAGAAGTTACTAAACCAAGACAAGAATTAGTAAGATTATAAAAAATATAAGATTGTCAATCATGTGATAAGTCATCAATCCATGTGCTAGATCATTCTCTTTTCCTATTGGCCAAAGATTAATGTCATGGATCATGAATTAGAACCCTTAATTTGAGAAGGATCAAAATCTAACCATTAATCTCTCAAAGACTCAAACCCATCTCCCATTTCTGATTTCCCTTCTCTCTTCCATCTCTCATTTCTAAAACCCTAATCCCCATCCCTCTCTCATCCAACCACCTCCTATTCCTTCTGTCATTCTCTCTCCTCAGCCTACCACCCCCTCAACCACCCATTCCTCTCTCGCCACACTCTCAACCACCCCACGACACTACCCCTCCTACTCCATCCTTCGTCGATCTTCGCTTGTCGTCGTCGATCTTCACTCGTCGTCGTGGATCTTCGCTCGTCGCCGTCGATATTCGCTCGTCGCCGTCGATATTCGCTCGTCGCCGTCGATATTCGCTCGTCGCCGTCGATATTCGCTCGTCGCCGTCGTTATTCGCTCGTCGCCGTCGATCTTCGCTCGTCGTCGTCGATCTTCGCTCGTCGTCGTCGATCTTCGCTCGTCGTCGTCGATCTTCGCTCGTTGTCGTAATTGCAGATTTTTTTTCGTCACCTCATCACCACCTTCTTCGTCACCTCCTCACCACCGCCAACAACAATTTGATTCTCTTGTCAAACGCCGTCCCTCGATTCCGGCCAGATCTAGTTTTCGTTCAAGATTTTTTTTCCATTTTTTAGTTTAATTTGTTAATTTTTGTGCTGATTAATTTTGTTTTTGTGTAATATCGTTCAATTTTGTCCCCAGATTTATTGACTTTTGTGTAATTTCATATAATTTCACATTTATTCTTTTTGTGTGATTTTTATGTAATTTCTCTAAATCTTGATTTTTTGTATAATTTATTATAATTGCAGATTTTTTATATGCTCATATGTTGTTGTTTAGTATAGTGTTACGAGAATTTGAGATATTATTTGGTAGAATATTAAAATGGGATAATTTGGTAGAATATTTGGTAGAAAAAATGGTAGAAAAAATGAGGAAAATTTAGTAGAATATTAAAATGGAATAATAAATTTGGGTTTAATAAGATATTTTTTAATATTAAAATGAGTATAGGGTTTAATAAGATATTTTTTAATATTATTTGAAAATAAGGACATTAGGTAATTATAGAAAATATAAACAAGTACATGATATTTAAAGTTTAACTCTTAAATTAAATGTAATTTATTTTTTTATTTAATTAATTATTAAATGTAAGAAAATTTATAAATTTATATATTTAAATGATTTTATGGATATAAAAAAATAATTTAATTTTAGTAATATCTGGTTGAGTACGACCGGGTTCGAGTTTGAATGCAGGTCTGTCTGGTCAGGTCAGCATATAATCTTGCGAGGTGCCGGTCAGGTCTGAGTAATCCCAGGTCAGGTTTCAATCAGGTCTGGAGACTGACCCTCACAGGTCGAACCAGGTTCAAGTCAGGTCAGAATCAGGTTGACCCAGCGGTCAGATCTGTTTCTGACACCACTACGTAGATTGCTTCGGTGACCGGGTTATTGAGTGTGCAATACTCTATCCGTTTTAAACCAAGTAGTAGTTGGCAGAGCTCTTACTCTAATTATTTTGTAGATTTTAGTTTCGAACCTTATTAAATAGGTAAAATTAGCCTCAACACCCCAAACTATGGCGCAGGTGCACCCAACACCCCCAACTAAGACTAGTAGCCAAAACACCGCCAACTATGGGCTTGGGTGCAACGCGTACCATAAATGACGCTGGAGCCCCAATTTCTCGCCGGCGACGGGGAATCTTATTATTTTATTATTTTCTACCCATTTTTCTCCCCTTTTCTCAAATTTTCTTTTTTTCACCCTATTTTTTTTGGCACCCAGCACGTGATCTCTTCTTTTTCCCCAACATAACCCTTTCTCCCTTTCTTCACTACTCATCCACCCCCACCACCCCACCACCATCACCACCACCTATCTGTCCACTTTTCCAGTCAACATCTTCTCTCTCTCCCCCTTAGCTTCCTTCCTCCTCCTCCCACCACACCCCACTCCCCTCTCCCTTCATCATCGTCCTCCTATCTCTCCTCACTCTCTCCCTCTTTCTCTACCACTTGCTCCTCCTCCTCGACCATCGCCGGCATACCACCACCCCAACAACCTCCTCGTCTTAATCATTCTTCCTACTAAATACTTTGTCAATTTTTATCTCCTCATCAAGAACCCTGCATTTTCTGTGCAATATTCCCCTTCTCTGTAATTGCTAATAAATGAAATACAATCCCAACTTATCAAAAAAAAAAAAATTTGAATTCCGGCGAAAATGGCGACTGATTTGCCAATGACTCCTTAAACGGGTGATGGAAGAGATGACGAAGATGGGTAGTGAAGGAGATGGAGAAGATGGGTGGTAGAGGTGGGGTGGATGAACAGTAAAGGAAGGGAGAAAAGAGTGGTGAGAAGAAGAGGAGGTCACGTGTTCATTGCAGAAAAAAAGGTGAAAAAATCAGAATTTGAGTAAAGGGGGGGAAATGGGTAGAAATTAATAAAATAATAAGATTCCCCCACCGCCGGTGAGAAATTGGGGCTCCGGCATCATTTATGGTACGCGTTGCACCCAGGCCCATAGTTGACGGTGTTTTGGCTACTAGTCTTAGTTGGGGGTGTTGGGTGCACCCGCACCATAGTTTGTGTTGTTGAGGCCAATTTTGCCTATTAAATATGGTATTGCAGTTAAGAATTATTTTATCTTTCTTCCTACTCTTAAGCATTTGGCTCAGAAACACGATATTAATAAATCAATATCAATACTAATATATTAAAAGGTGTTCCTCAACAAGGAACTGTGCCACGTGGCGCTATCCCTTATAGTTTTGACTTCATGTACTCCACATACAATAAAAAAAATTAGATTATGCATGGTATAAGATTTGATCCCATGACCTCAAGCTTGTGTATTAATGTCTTAACCATAAACTAAATAATATTTGGTGTTATAATTTCAATGTAAAATACTAATCAATGAAATATATAAGTATGTTTGTAAGAGTTAAAAACTAAACATAATGGTTCTTTTCCTTACCAATAAAAGAAAGAAATACTATCTCTAATTCATAATTCACTCACTCTATGCTTTTCACAAAATTAAAAAACCTACCAATTTTTTTTTAAAGAAACCAAAAATATAAATGCATTTATAATATGTATAAAAAATACATCTTTTACTAAAAAATGCACATGATTTTAGTCATGTCAAGGAGATAGGAAAATAAATAGATATATGGATTTTCAATCACCAATGAGTTTCTTTCTATTTAGATCTAACTTCTCCGTCATGTTAATATGCATTTTATTTACTATAACATGGGTTAGTTTTAAAATTAATATTATTTCCTTCATAGACTGAAATGTGATTCAAGATAGTTATAAGATTAGTATGTTAGAAAACCCTTCTGTAATTAGGATTTCCTAGCTTGTTATAGTTTCCTATTTTTGTGTATATCCTGATATGATTCGGTTTAGGAGTTTTAGGCAAGTTAGGGTTGTTCCCTGCTTGTATTATATATTCTGTAATTACGTTAATGAAAGCTAAGTCATTTTCTCCACAAATCTGTCAAATCTTAACATGGTATCATAGCTACTCTAGTTCTGAGTTATTTTTCGATCCTTTGTGTTCATGTTTCTTTGTTTTGCTTCCTGTGTTATTCCTTTCTGGTTCGTTTTTTTCCCCTGCATCATCATGCCTGATCAGGAGAAGTCAGTCACATCCTCCTCTCGTTATGAGCTCTTCACCCCATATTATCTTCATCCGAGTGAGGGGACCGGAGCTGTAATCAGTCCTATCTTACTCAAAGGTGATAACAATGAAGAATGGTCACGTTCTCTTCGCAATAATCTGCGTGCAAAAAATAAACTTGGGTTTATTGACAGTACTATTGCTGTTCCGGATGAAAAGTCTCCTGATTATGCTCAATGGGGTATTGTAAACTCTATGCTTGTTGCTTGGATTTTTAATACTCTTGATATTTCTGTTAGATCCACTATGCGTTTTCCTGATCATGTTAAATCTTTGTGGGATGACTTGCGAGATCGTTATTCTCTTGGTAACGGTCCACGTATTTTGGAGTTAAAAAATCAAATTCGTGATTGTAGTCAAAATAATCGACCTGTGGCTGTTTATTTTGGTGAACTTTGTCGTTTGCAAGATGAATTGTTTAGCTATTGCGAATTGCCTGTTCGTACTTGTAGTGCTGCTTCTGAGTATGTTCGGCTTCGTGAAATTGAGAAACTACATCAGTTTTATTTTGGTCTTGATTCGAAAAAGTTTGGTACTCTTGTTTCGGGTCTTTTGATGCTTGATCCTTTGCCCTCTCTTAATGTTGCCTACGCTAAAATCATCTCTGATGAGCGTAAGCAGACTGTCTCCGAGGCACAGGACTCTTCTCGTGCCACTGTTGTTGGTTTTGCTGCAAGTGGTAACGCTACTGGTCGCATCAGTAAGGGTGCTGGTGGTTCTGATTTGCGTGCTTGTGCTCACTGTGGGCGTCAGGGGCATGAGCAGGACCGCTGCTATGAGCTGCACGGTTGTCCAGTAGGTCGTGGAGGTCGTGGTGCTGGTAAGAATGCTCGTGGTGGTCGTGGACGTCCCTCTGCTGGGCGTGGTTCTGATCGCAATTTGGCGGGCAACATGGGGTTTAATACTCGTCAAAATTCAACTTCTGTTGTTGATGATAGTGACCATTCCGGTGCTCCAACTTTATGTACTGAATAATGGGGCAGCTTATTGCGGCTCTCAAGGGATCCACTCCTTCCTCTTCTTCGGAAAAGTTATCGGGTATGTATGCTTCTAATGCCTGGATAGTTGACTCTCGTGCTTCCAACCACATGTCTGGTAACTTGTCTTTATTCTCTAAATTGCGAAATATATCTTCTCCTGTTCGTTTGCCTAATGGGCAAAGTACTACAGCATCAAAGGAAGGTTGTGTTGTTTTATCAAAAGATTTAGTTCTAGACAATGTTCTCTATGTCCCCGAACTAGAATGTAACTTGTTGTCTGCGATGCAACTATTTGATATTCAGAAATTTATTATTGTTTTCTCTAACAAATTTTGCACTATTCAGGACTGCACTTTGAAGAACCTAATTGGAGTGGGGATGCCGTGTGATGGGGTCTATCTTTTCAAGCCAGTTCGTGGTCGTCAATTGCAAGCAAATAAAGTTGGTGTTGGGGATGATACTGAGTTATGGCATAGACGCTTAGGTCATCCATCTATGAAGGTTGTTTCATCTTTGCCCGGTTGTTAGTAGTAGTTTCAAACATAATTGTGATTTTGATTGTCGTATTTGTTTTATGGGCAAACAACCTCGTAATAGCTTTCCTGTTAGTTCCAACAGAGCCTATGATATTTTTGATGTGGTACATTCTGATATTTGGGGACCCAATAAAGTTTTGTCTAGTGGTAATGCACGTTATTTTCTCACCATTGATGACTGTTCTCGTGCCACTTGGATTTATTTAATGATTGGCAAACATGAAGCGAGTCAATTGATTCGTGTTTTTTATGCCATGGTTCAAACTCAATTTAACAAAAGAGTTAAAATTGTTCGTAGTGATAATGGGCAAGAATTTTTAAGCTTGGGATCCTTCTTTTCTAAAAAGGGAATTTGCCATCAAACTAGTTGTGTTGATACTGCTCAACAAAATGGTCGTGTTGAGCGTAAACATCGGCATATCCTTAATGTTGCCCGGGCATTACGTTTTCAGGCTAAGTTGCCTAAGTATTTCTGGGGTGAATGTGTTTTAACTGTTGTTCATCTGATTAATCCTACTCCTACTCCGAATTTACATGGCAAAACCCCTTATGAAAGCTTGTACGGAACTATCCCCTCTTATGAGAATATCCGTGTTTTTGGTTGCTTATGCTATGTTGCTAATCGCCCTCGTATCAATGATAAATTTGATTCTCGTTCTCGAAATTGTATCATTTTTGGTTACCCTTTTGGCAAAAAGGGATGGCGGGTGTATGATTTAGATACCGGTGATTTTTTTGTTAGTCGTGATGTCGTTTTTGTTGAAGATAAATTTCCGTATCTTGCTACTCTTCCGGATTCTGCACAATTGCAATGGGAATCCTATTTTTCTCAACCCATTTTGTGGGATGATGAGTGCCCTTCTACTGTTGTGGGCGGGTCTGATGGGCCTCCTTCTCCAGCCCCTACTGGGCCTTCTCCTGCTAGGCACGCGTTTGAATCCCCTGTTGGGCATGCGTCCTCTACTGGGCCTTCTCCTGCTGGGCGTGTGTTTGAAGCCCCTGCTGGACCTGCTCTTTCGGCTCCTCTTGGGCCCTCTTTTCCTGCTGCCCTAGCTTGTGAGTCTTCGCCATCTGTGGGTGTTCGTATTAGCAAGATCGAGTGTGCGATCTCCTCTCCTAGTTCTCCTTTGTTGATGGATACTAATGTTGAATTGGGTCGTGGTCGTCGTACTAAAGTGCCTTCGTCCAAGCTTCGTGAATTTGTTACCAATACTATTGTTCGTCCCAAGATAGACCCCTCCTCTCCATCACATGCTTCTCCTTCTCCGACACGTTCTTCAGGTAACGTTTTTGATATTGCTTGTCATGTGAATTACGATAATTTTTCTGTTCGCCATCGATGTTTTTTGGCAGCTGTTACTCAGGGTCTTGAGCCCACCTCTTTTCATGAGGCTATGCAGCACCTTGGTTGGCGTAAGGCTATGCAGGAGGAGATTGATGCTCTTGAATGCAATGGTACTTGGTCTTTAGTTGATTTGCCTCCTGGAAAACGTGCTATTAGTAGTGGTTGTGTTTACAAGATTTAGTACACCTCGACTGGTGCGGTTGAGCGACTTAAAGGTCGTCTTGTTGTGCATGGTAATCGGTAAATTGCCGGCGTTGATTATACTGAAACATTTGCTCATGTGGCCAAAATGGGCACAGTTCGTACTTTCTTAGTTGTTGCAGGTTCTCTTAATTAGGAATTACACCAAATGGACGTTTATAACGCGTTTCTCCATGGTGATTTAGTAGAGGAGGTTTATATGAAGCTTCCTCCTGGTTATCATAGTTCTTCTTCCGGGAAAGTATGTCGGTTGCATAAGTCTTTATACGGTTTAAAGTAGGCCCCTCGGCAATGGTTTGCTAAACTTTCTCGTGCCTTACTTGATTTTGGTTTTACTCAGTCCTATGCCGATTATTCATTGTTCAGTTACACTAAAGGGAAGGTTTCTCTTCATGTGCTTGTGTATATTGACGATCTTATTATACTGCTTCATCTACTGAGGCTATTCGTCATTTCAATCTATATTTGTCGTCATGTTTTCATATGAAAGATTTGGGTCATTTGAAGTATTTCTTGGGCATTGAAGTTGCTCGTAGCCCTACTGGTCTTTTTCTTTCTCAGTGCAATTATACCTTAGATATTTTGACTGAGTCTGGTATGTTAGGTTGTAAACCTATTGACTCGCCGATGGAACAAAAGCATCGTCTTGCTTCCGTTGTTGATACGCCTTATGCTCATCCCGAACAGTATCGCCGCCTTGTTGGTCGATTGGTTTATTTGTTTGTTACTCGGCCTGAGTTGAGTTATGTTGTGCATACTCTCGCCCAGTTTCTTAGTGTTCCTTAGGTTTCTCATTGGGATGCTGCTATTCGTGTGTTGCGCTATTTGAAAGGGAGTCCTGGTCAGGGTGTTCTTTTACGTCCTCTCAGTGATTTGACTTTAACAGCTTTCTGTGATAGTGATTGGGCGGCTTGTCCTTTGACCCGCCGTTCTATTACTGGTTATTTCACTAGGGGAAAAAAAGAAAGGGCTACGCTGGATGGACTGCGTTTTTTGTAAAACGCAGCCCTTCGTGTATGAAGGGCTGCGGTTAACTAAAAAACGTAGTCCTTCGTACTGTATGAAGGGCTGCAGTTTTAAGCCCTATTAATGAAGGGTTGCGGTTAGCTTAGAAACCGCAGCCCTTCTTACACGAAGGGCTGTGTTTTCTGGGTTAACCGCAGCCCTTCGCAGCCCTTCACATATTTCAGTTTTGCGCGCATACACACAGTAGCTTAATTAGACAGCCAAATTTCCCTCGCTCCCTTAGAAAAATTTGGACGAGCGAAAAACCACTCCCTCTCACTCACTCACTCACTCACTCCGAGGTTGCATCTAACCCTAACGCCCCATCACCGGACCCTCGCCTGAGCACCGACATTGACGCACCATCACCGGAACCGTCGACTGAGCAACGCACCATCACCGGAACCGCGCTCCTTCTTCTTCTCTTCTCTCCTCCACTTCACCTTGATGCCACCACCACCACTTCTGCATTGTCGGTAATTCCCCTCTCACTCTCTCTCCTCTTTTTCATTTCTCTAATTAATTTGTTTAATTTCATTTCTCTTCTATTTTGTGTTGTAAAATGTGATTGTAGGGGGTGGGGGAGGGGCTGGGGATGGTGGGTAGGGGGTGGGGGGTGATGGGCGGGGGTGGGGGTGGGGGAGGGCTGGGGATCTTTGGGCGGGGTGGGGGGGGGGGCTGGGCATGGGGCGGGGGAGGGCTGGGAATGTTGGGCGGGGGGTGGGGGAGGGCTGGGAATGCTGGCCGGGGGGGGGCGAGGGCTGGCAGGGGGTGGGGGATGGTTGGGGAGACTGGGCAAGGGGTGGAGGAAGGCTAGGGAGGGCTCGGGGTGGGCACATTATGAATTTTGTGTAGTTTATGGTTAATTAATCTAGGTTGTTAGTTAGTTTTGGTTATCTTAATTGAATTATGTGAGTGCCGTGTGTGATTTGTTAATTGTAGGAAAAAGAAGCTAAGGAAGGCAAAACTATCTCTCTTCTCATAATTGCTCCTCTTTGGTGTTGAGAGGTACGTAATTTGCCTAATTCTCTTGTTTTTTGTTAGATGTTGATGGGGAAAAATTGTCATGTGTTCCAATTTGAGTAAGATATATGATAATGTGTATGTATATTTCTTGATATGAGATTGTATGAAAACGCGATGTAATTTAGCTATGAAATCTACAAGTTGTTTGAATCGTCATCATATGCCTAGATACCCGTTCAAGACTTACTCATTAAGAGTAAGTCTTGAGTAAGATATCGTCAACCATTGCACTAACATCGATGATCTTCAAAAGGTATGTAACTTATTAGTATATGTTAGTTTAGATTAGATCGATTGGTAATAGGTATTAATTGGTTTAGAAACCAAAGTAGCACATGCATATTTTTGGGAACGAAAATTTCATTTTAGGCCTATTTTTGCCTTTTACGCTTCCAAATCGTACTTATCGAGTCATTTAACCCGAAATTCAGTTTGAACATGATAATATGAGGTATAATGTAACTATTGTGTAGATTTTTAGGCTTGCAATTGTTGTTGGTTGAATTTTGGGAACGAAAAGGTCATTTTAGGTCTATTTTTGCCTTTTCGGGTCCAATTCGTACGTATCGAGTCATTTAACCCCAAGTTCATTTTGAACATGATAATATGAGGTATAATGTAATTATTGTGTAGATTCTTAGGCTTGCATTTGTTGTTGGTTGAATTTCGGGAACGTAAATGTGATTTTAGGTCTATTTTTGCCTTTTCGCGTCCAATTCCTATTTCTCGAGTCATTTAACTCCATTTTCTTTTTGAATATGATAATATGAGGAATAATATAACTAGTGTGTAGAGTTTTAGGCTTGCATTTGTTTTTGATTGAATTTCGGGAACGTATATGTCATTTTTAGAACTACTAACTACGGTAAATGATTGAATTCTTATATTATGTGTTTATTCCTTGGTTGTTTTGCAAGGTTTATATGAATAACACACCAAGTTTGAGGGCCTTCACCATAGACGAATTACATGAAGGTCGGGATAAGTTGGCGTCCCACCTTTGTGATGATTGCTTATGATATATTTTGGTGGAATTCGTGATATAATTAGCTAGATCTACTAGTTGGTATCAATTCTATGTACACTTTTTACATTATTAAATATATATATTTAAAGTTAATTATTATGTTCAAAAACTTATCATATATTATTGCAATTTGATCGGTTCTTTTTTTGTGTCGAAGGGAGGTGTTGGGTGCGGGGTGGGGTGGGGGGCGCCATGGTGGGCTCGCTAGGGCCGGGCTAGGGGGCCGGTGGGGTGTCTTGGGGTGGCCGCAAAGAATGGGTGGAGGGGCCGGGAGGGTGGGGGTGGGGTGGGGGTGCGGGGAGTGAAGGGGTTGGGCAAGGGTGGGGGTGCGGGGGGGGGAGTGCAAGGGTGGGCGGGGGTGGGGGCGGGGCGGGTGTGGGCTGGGGATGGGGGTGGGGTAGGGGTGCGGGGCTGGGGGGGAGTGCAAAGGGGGGGGGGGGCGGGGGCGGGTGTGGGGGGCTGGGGATGGGGGTCAAGGGTGGGCGGGGGCTTGGGGGAGTGCGGGGGGGTAGGCGGGGGTGGGGGCGGGTGGCCGGGGGGGTGGGCCGGGAGTAGGGGAGTGCGGGGGTGGGCTAGGTGTGGGGGGGCGGGGCCGAGGTTGGGGGGGGGGCCGGGGGGAGTGCGGGGATGGGGTGGGGGCGGGGGCGGGGCGGGGGTGGGTGGGGGGTGGGGGGGCTGGGGTGTGCAGGGGTGGGCATGTAGGGCTGGCAGGGGCAGATTTATTTTTTTTAAAAAAAAATAGCGAATATGAAGTGCTGCGGTTTTAGGCCTAAACCGCAGCCCTTCACTTAAAGAAGGGCTGCGTTTTTAGCCTGAACCGCAGCCCTTCGTTTTGAAGGGCTGCGGTTAAAAACCGCGGTCCTTCTTTTCTATTGAAGGGCTGCTGCGGAAAGGGCTGCTGGCCAAAAACGCAGCCCTTAGGGCTGCTTTGATCGCAACCCTTCCTTATTTTTCCACTAGTGTTTGGTGTTTTAAGGGCGTTCTCTTGTTTCTTGGAAGACTAAGAAACAACCTACAATATCTCGTTCTTCTGCTGAAGCCAAATATCGTGATATGGCTGTGACTACTTGTGAGCTTAAGTGGCTTAAGTATGTTTTGTTCTCTCTTAGTGTTCTGCATCCTCTGCATATGAAGTTGTTTTTTAATAGTCAGTCTGCTCTCCATATTGCTAACAACCCTGTGTTTCATGATCGTACTAAGCATATCGGGGTGGATTGTCATTTTGTTCGAGATGAGATTGTGTCGGGTAATCTTTCTCCGTCTTATGTTCCTACCGGACATCAGTTAGCTGATATTCTAACTAAGGCCTTGGGCCGTCGTCAGTTTCAGTTTCTTCTTCACAAGTTGGACACTCGGGATTTACATGCTCCAACTTGAGGGGGTGTTAGGAAATCCTTCTGTAATTAGGATTTCCTAGTTTGTTATAGTTTCCTATTTTTGTGTATATTCTGATATGATTCAGTTGAGGAGTTTTAGGCAAGCTAGGGTTGTTCCCTTGTATTATATATTATGTAATTACGTTAATGAAAGCTAAGCCGTTTTCTCCACAAATCTGTCAAATCTTAACACTTCTTGGTCGGACAATACACAATAGAATAATTAGGAGAAGAATTACCTGATTTATTTCACTAAAAACCGTGAAAAAGAAAGGGACACCACAGGGTAATGATATGGATAGGATATATCATGATTTACAAAAAGGTCATTTTTTATTTAAAAAAAGTCAGCAAATTGTATGTGTTTGAATTTCCAACAAATTTGCACCATTATATAAATGAAAGTTGGCTAAATATTATGGGGTCTTTCACAGCTTCGCTCATATGTGCAAAACAATGCGAATTGAACTATTAGCTACAATATGAACTATATTTTTAATTCTGCAAAATAATATGAGGCTCACAAACAATGAAATATTTTACTGGATCTTTTTTTTTAACGGGCCATTTTTAAATTTTACTATTAAATTTTTGAAATATGTTATTGTATATGATATTGCCTTTTCTTTTAGATGAATTTTATCTCCTCTGTGCGTCTCATATTATTTTTGCACAACTAAGAGTACGTTCATATAATTCATATCAAATAGTTCATTTCATAAAATTTTGCACATATGCGTGAAAAGTTCATATTACTCACTCCATTTCTTTTTAATCTACACAATTTGTACTTTGACACTATTCACGTATATGTACTTCACTTTGACCATTGTTTGTGATTTGTATATAAATTTAAAGATAAATATGATCATGTGGGATCTTGTTAGTAGATTCGTCTCTAAATGTATTTTTCAAATATCAACTATTTATGATTTTTACTTGTTCGCAATTAAAGATATTAATGGTCAAAATTTTATGTTGACAAGCGTGAAACTCAAATTGTGTAGATTAAAAAGAAACAAAGGTAGTGTACTTTAGTCAATATTCCTATATGATTTAAATACAATATGTTTAGTCACTTACTTTCTTGTTTATGTCGTTTCACAAAAAAATTGCTTACTTCAGGTTTACTTTAATTTGGGATATATTCGAATCATATCATTCTCTAGCTGGGCCATTATCAAGGTTAAGTTGACTTTGGATAAGATCATATTTGGTATCATTTTATCTTGGGTGATTAGGCTACATTCGGATCATATCATTCTCTAGACCGGGTAATTATCGAGGTCGGGTTGACTTAGAATCAGATCATATCTGGTATTGGATTATCTTGGGTCGAATAGTTTTCGCTCTAATGTTGATTCGGGCTGGGCGCAATCGAGCTGTGGATATATTTGGATTATATCATCCTCGAAACCGGGTCATTATTTTGTGTGTTATGATTCAGTCTATTTGTTATATTATTAACTCGAATCATTATCTTATTTTCAAATCATTTCTGGTATTAAGGATCGTTATCAATTCCTCATCTACTCATAATGATATTGCATCCTTAACATCAATTGAATAATGGAGAATAAGATATATGGCTACCAAATCACAGGCCCGGCTCAATACCGGCCCAACTGGTTCAATGGAACAGGGCCCCAAAAATTTGAGGGCCCAATTTTGGTTGGCAAGTGGAAGGAAAAAAAAAGAAGAAGAGAGAAATCACGCAGCACTCACCCGCAAGAATGGAAGACTTTCCATCTTCTTCAGTTTTCACGCCACAATTCTCTCTCCTCTTCATAAATCAAAATCCCCAAAAATCATGATATTATTCAACTTCCCATATTAATTTTAATAATCACTTTCTTTATTCAAGGAAATTTATCACATTTCCAATCTTAATTTTAGCCAAAAAAAAACTCAATTTCATTACTCGTTCCATATTTCCAATTCTCCTGAAGAACACCAAAGATGGAGATTTCTAACGGGAAGAATTTTGTTTTGCTATTTATTTGCGATTCAGATTTAACTCCTCTAAACTCATATCCAAGTATTCGATTTTTTTTATCGTCCAAAAAAAATTCAAACGTTGGTTTACAAATTACAATACGGGAAGAACAAAGTCTTCAATTTTGATTGTGGGAAGTCCGGAGGTGAAAAATCAAGAATTGGTGGGCTAATTTATTATCAAAGTCTTCAATTTTAAGGTAATTTCACTTTCTTTTATGCACTTTTTCTAGTAGAGATGAACTTTATAATTTGAAATTAAAATTTATAATATGTAATTCTGCCTATTTGATGCCTATTTTCGATTTCATGATTTGGTCTGCAATTCTGCCTAATTATTTTTCTGCAATTTTATGCCTATTTTATTTTATTTTTTACAGGAAAAATGATGAGCTTCATTGATACTTTATTTGTTATTTGGAAATGTATCTATGAACTTTTAAAGTTTGGAAACTAGAACAGTCGAACGACGAATAGATCATGATGATTTTGTCATTTTGATATCATCATTATATTGTGATATTAGTTACAGTTTTTAATATGGTCAACTGTTTTTATATTGTGATGTTCAGTTTTTAATATTGAGAATTTGAGATCATACGAGTTATGAGTTGTAGGTGTAAAAGAAAATTGTTGTTTGTCTTTGTAATATGCTAATCTTGTATTGTCTTTCATTTTTTCTATTCTTTTGCAATTCTGCCTAATCTGCAATTACTTTGCTTGATTTTTCTTGCGAGAATGCAGTCTCATACAACTTCCGACCAGATTTGTTTTTTTTTTTTTTTTCCAAAGAATGACATTGCATAGAGGAAATTAAAAAGATTGGAGTACATGGTGTTTCTGTCTTTCTTGTTGTTTTTATATCATTAGATTCGGGTTGCTTCTATTATACATTGCATATCTTTTTATTCAAGTTCTACCATGCCTCCCAAAATTAGGAAGTATGATTGTGGCTATGAAAAACGTAAAAAGAAAAAGAGAATTGAAGAGCTCACTCAATCACAAAGAGGGCCCCATTTTGATGGATAGCACAGGGCCTCCATATTTCATGAGACGACCCTGCCAAATCATAAAAAAATTGGATGTTTACAATCATTAATTTAATAAGTAATCATCATATATATAAGTAATAACTAAGTTCAAATAACTAATTAGTCAAATAAAAGTACAAAATAGTGATGTTGGCTATTACTTATTGATTATGCACTTACATTGTTATATTATATTGTTTATTGTATGTCACAATCGTAAGTAAAAACTAGTATTAACATAGTTCAAGTAAGTCATTAGTTATACAATAATGTTCAATGACGGTCAGTAGGGCCCTGCAAAAACTAGGGTCGGACTGGACCGGACCGAAGATTCCAATCCGGTCCTCTGTCCACAGAAAACTACGATTCCGGTTTTTTGGTCCGGTCCAACTCCGGAAAATTCCGATCCGGATGGTGGACCGAAATTTCTGTTTTTTAATTAAAAAATATTAGAAAGCTAAAAACCTACTATTTATTGTCTCTAGGATTAATGTTATTAGAATTATTAATTTTTAATCCAATCTATGTTTAAATCTAAACAAAAAAGATTTTTTTTAAATACATATTCCGGTCTAATAGGTCCAAAACCGAAATGGGCTGTAATTTTTCTGGTCCGGTCCCGGTCCACAGAATTTCCAAATTCCGGTCCACCAGTTCCAGTCCGGTCCTGGACTAGTGCACACCCCTAACTGTCAAACAAGAATCACAAGTTAAGGGGTCGTTCGTTATCGTTTTTTGTTTTCAGTTTTTAGTTTTTTTTTTAAATCAAAAACAAAAATATGAAAATCAGAAAAAGTAGTTTCCAGTATTCTGTTGTCAGTTTTCAAAATTGATATTATTGGTATAAGTATGATTAATTTTAAGTTTATTGTACCCCTTATATCATATGACTTTTATATTCATAAAACCAAAAACTGTAAACTTACAGCGATGCCGAACGGGCCCTAAATCTTTTGAAATAAATATAACAAGTCAGGTCAACAACAAGTTGGGTCAAACAGGTCATGAATTGTAATAGGTTTGGTTATGTTAGTTATTTATCGGATTGAATTTATTTTAGGTTGCTATTAATTGGATTATAATCATGTCAATGACAGGCCAGGTGGAAACGAATCGGGTCAGACGGGATACGTGTTGTGATTGGCTTGCTTATATTAGTTATTTATCAGGTTGATATGGTTTTGATTTGTTGTGGGTCGGATCAATAACAGTCCGGATTGTAATCTTGTTGAGACTCCGTGAATCATATTTTTTTGGCTCGGACGCAGATTGATAGTAGTCGGGTTGTAATCGAGTTACAAAATGAATTTGGGTCGCGCTGCATGCGAGAGTTTCTGGTCACTACCTGTCGGATTATAACTGAATCGAACGTAGATCGGTTTCAATCAGTTTCACAGGTCGGGTAAGAATCTGATAGCTCTATGAACATGACATTTCTTATGGAATTTATTATAGTGCAATGTTATTTGTGACATTGCAGCCATGTCCACCACATAACACTCATTTTTGTCATACCAAAGCTCTTACCTTACGTTAAAGAATAAATTTCATTGTATTAATTTTGAACTCACAACCTTGTATTAAGAATATAAAGCTCCTACAAATGAGCCATCAGTTATGCTCATGAACTCTTAAGAAAACTCATAAAGGAACTTGTCATAAATTTTTAGATTACAAGATATATAAAAAAATTATAAGATAAACTTGACAATAAGTTCAAAATTTCTATCTGAAATACATATACATAAATTAACAATTAAATACTCACAAGTCACAACATATTCGGTCAATGAATGGGTAAATTTTTTACCCGCAATAGTATTAAAGGTAGAGATCCATTCACCACTACACTACATTTTTATTGCTTAACTTATCATAATCAAAAATGATATTATAAGTTTTTGATGAAACTAAGAGTTAAGCTATGATTTATGTATGAAAATCTAATTCTTGTATAAATAAAATAAATTACAACTTACATAAAAAATAAATTAATCCTTTTTTGTTAATACGGTTTGAAAAAATGGGGATTGCCACCTGTCCCCCTTCTCCCCATCAAATGCTTACATAAGCGTAACATATCATTTGTTCAATAACTTTACTATTACTCATAATGAAGACAAATACTTGTAAAAGGTCTTGAACCCTTGACTTGAATATGCAAATCCATTGTCATTATAAGGATAGTGATCTGACTAGATTGTAGGATTGTACGATCTTACTACGTAAATATAGCAAAATAATTCAGATCTTGTGTATGATTGGTACGAGATCATACGAGCCTACAATGTAGATCCAAAACAATGTTCAATATTTGCTAAAACCATCTATTTGAGAAAAAAGACAAGCCTAAAAATAAAAACACCTAAAATGGGTCAACATTAAGCTTAAACTTTCTATTCTACAACTTAAATATGTAAAATATTCAACTAATCAGTTGGTGATAATGTTATTTTCAACAAAAAGTAGTATAGAATATTGTTGATTTATATGTTAGCTTTAAGTTTTTTGGCATAATCTTGCATGGTTATTTTTATTTTATTAATTTCGTAGGATCTTATTACAACCCTACGATATGATCCTACTCATGTCGCCGATCCAAAGTACGATCCAAATTCTGGTAATATTGTACAAGTCATTATCCAAAAACACTAAACTATGACCTTTACTTGTGACAGAATATCAATTGTCAACACCAACAATACATCGTGTTGCCTTTAAAAAGCTTGGGCAGCGCCCACACCTAATTATCAGTTGAAACTAAAACATGTGTTTGGAGGATGAAAATAAAGGGCTTAACTAACCCTTCCAGCGGAGAATCAGGGGGGGTAAGGTGGGCCATAACCTCCCCCATTAGCCAAATCTATATATATATATCTAATACCCAGTGCAAAAATATGTCATGTTGCCACATGTACCCCTGTTCCCACACAATAAATGAGACATATTAAACAAGAAAAATATGTGTGTTCGAACTTGAACCCTTAACCTCTCATTTGAAATACAAATGCACTAAGCAACTAATCTACAAGATCATATTAGTCTATGTGGCAAAAAATTTATTTAAGGACAAGATAATATTTCTCTTTTTAAACAACTAAATACAAATTTATATATTAATACTCATTAATCTAATGCTAATAATAACGTGTATGTCCTACCTATCGGTACTTTATATCAAAAAAATATCTTAAAATTTTTATAATCTCCCTAATTGATACCCACTAAACTATTTAATTGCATCGGTTATATTCTTACATATTAACCTAATTTCAAAAATAGGATTATATTATAGTCTTTGTAATTAATTATATATTTACATATATGTACTCTCTTGAAGCCGAGGGTAATATTGATCAATAATTCATGTTATAATTTACTATGTAGAAACTCTCAGAGGAACTGGAAGATTGTTCCACGAGCACAATCCAATGCATATAAATCTTTTTTTCACTTCTCTGAAGTGTTTGATTAAACACTTCAAATTCACATTGGTAAATGATGTAGAGCATCGCCCGGGTCAACATCTAGTTTTGTTTTAAAATACTTTAAGACACTATGTTGTATTCACTATTTTGATGATGACAAATACCTAGTAGTTTGTATAGTTTTATTTTGCAAAAAATATAAAATCTCAAAAATATTGTTTTATTAATTTTTACATGTTTTATCTTGTGGAGAAAGATTAATGAGTTTTAATCTAATCAAGATATTATATGATTACTCTATTATTATATACTTTGGTATGTTTAATGGATCTAGTAACTTAGAATCTTTTGAATAAAAAGATTCTTAGTTTTTAGAATGTTTGTTGTTGTGTTTGTTGTGCGCAATAGGTTGAACAAAACGTGGCTATTAATGTGGGTAGTGGCGCATGAAATTCGCCAACTACTTGATGGGCGTTTCACTAACGACTAGTAGGATTAGCCCACATCTACAATTGCTATTTTCGTGGAGAACGTGCAATCAAGATCATGGGCCATGTAGTCCTAAATTCCAGCTTGAAGAAAATCGTGGGAAATCTAGTTGAAGCTAATAACTTACAGCAGCTATTTAAGGAGAAATATTTGTTTGAAATAATTACGACTTTCTAGCATTCAAAGTTCAAGATTTTACTTAGAAAGTTTTCTGTAATTTTCTTCTCATCTTCCATTGCATATCACTGTAATATTTTGAGCGTTTGGGTGAATGAAAAATCACAGAGTATTTGTGTAATCAAGTGAGAAAAAGAAAGAGAGAAAGAGAAGACTTCGAGTTAAGTAAAGTAAGGTTCACCAGTTCAGGGGGAACTAGGTGACTGGGAACAAGTTCCTAGAGGAACAGAGTGAGGTCCGGAAATAGGTTGTATGAAGTGTCATTTGGCCTATTTTAATAACAGAAGTATTGAGTCAAAATCCCTCGTGGTCAAGGTTTTTCTTCCTATTGGGCCTAGGAAGTTTTCCTTGTAAATTAAACTTGTGTGTATGCTCTCTTGTTTCTTTCAAGTTATTTTATTTCCGCAAATTAGTTCAAAAATTCCCCACAACTATAATTCACCCCCCTCTTGTAGTTGATCTAGTGTTCATACTAGAATAACAATTGGTATCAGAGCCTAGTATCTCTAGAATCAACTAACTCTGAGGAGATTGTACCTGGCAACATGAATACTACAGGAGAAAAACTTGATGAAGGATACTCAACCCAACGCCCACCTATGTTCAATGGCAAGCAATATCCATACTGGAAGAACCGTATGGAGATTTTCATAAAAGCAGAAAACTATCAAGTTTGGAGGGTCATTGAACTTGGTGACTTCGAAGTTACAAAGAAGAATGAAAAAGCTAAGCTGGTTCCTAAACCCCAAAAAGATTTTGATAAAGATGATTTTGACAAAATGGAGATGAACAACATGGCCAAGAAACTTCTCCACTGTGGTCTTGGTCCCCATGAGCACAACAGAGTCATGGGATGCAAGACTGCAAAGCAAATGTGGGAACTCCTTCAAGTTACTCATGAAGGAACAAGCGAGGTGAAAAGATCGAAGATTGATATGCTTATGCATAAATATGAATTGATTCAAATGAAACAAAAGGAGCTTGTTCAAGACATGCTCACTCGCTTCTCGAACATTATAAACGAACTTGAATCTCTTGGAAAAGTCATTTCTCCAGAGGAACAAGTTCGAAAGGTTCTAAGGAGTCTTCCACTGGATGAAAAATGGATGGTCAAGGTTACAGCACTGTTGGAAACAAAGGACTTCACAACATTCAACATTGAGCAACTTGTTGGTTCCTTGATGACACATGAGTTGCATCTAGGAACTCATGAGACTGAGACAGTTAGGCCTAAGACTCTTGCTCTCAAAACAGAGGAACAAGAAGAGTCAGAGACAGACGACGAAGAAGTAGCTATGATTGTTCGAAGATTCAAGAAATTCTTCAACAAGGATTACAAGGGAAAAGTCACAAGGAAGCCTACAAAGTTGAGTTGTCATAAATGTGGAAGCCTTGATCATTTTATCAAGGAATCTCCTCAATGGGAAACTGAGAAAGTCAAAGGAAAATTCAAGGAGAAGGGCAAGGAACAACAGAAACCCTTCTCAAGAACTGACATGAAAAGAGTTATGGTAGCAGCATGGGGAGAGTCTGACTCAGACGAGGAGTAGGAACATACAGAGTAAGAAACTGCCCATCTGTGTCTCATGGCAAAGACTGAGGACAAAGAGGAATCATCAAACCCAAAGGTATGTTTTAATACTATTGAGGAGGAACTTACATAACTAAATAAGAGCCAACTTATAAAACTGCTCTTAGAAACCTTAGATGACTACAAGGAAGTTTGCGTAAAAAGAGAATAAGTAGAAAACGCCTTGAGAGTCACTAAGAAACATTCAAATTGGCTAAATACTTTTAAATCAGATACTGCAAAAAAAATCTTTGAACTCTTTGACAAAAACAGAGCTTTTCAAGAAGCCTTTTAAAAAGTTTAAAATGAGAACTATCTTTTGAACATGAAATTGGCAGAACTGAAACTACTTGTTCCTGAAGGAACAATTTCTTCAACTAATACAAGAATTAATTTTGAGAAATTAAAATCTGATTATGAAAATGCTTTACTAGAAAATCTGGTCCAAAGAAAGGAACTGGATTCCTCGAGGAACAAACCTCCTGATCCAGTTAGTTGGATCCAAAAATATCAAAACAAAGGAAGGGATGGTCTTGGTTTCAATCATAAGAAGAATAACAAAAATAAAAAGTATGTAGATCTGACAAGTAACAAAATATGTTCTTACTGTGGGAACAATGGTCACATAGTGTCACTGCAAGAATCCGCACTTTTACCGACCGTCTTAATCGGTCGGTAAAACAAGAAAAACGGTCGGTAAAATTATTACCGACCGCTACACAGTCGCTGCACGGCGGTCGTTAAACGGCTCGTCGGTAATCTCACATTACCGACTGTTTAACGGTCGGTAAATTATCACCTACCGATTTATTAAATTTACCGACCGCTGGAGCTCCGTAGGTGATCACCTACTGCAGTACAGTAGGTAAATGCGGTAGGTAATCACCTACAACTTAATTGTTGGTAATTACCTACCGTTATTGTAGCCGTCGGTAATCTGAAGATAACGGTAGGTAATTACCAACGGTTTGGTAAATTTTGCCGACTACTTTTGTTAAGTTGAACAGCGTATTTAAATGTGTAAGCCTACCGTTATGCGGTCGGTAATTTGCTGTTGTTTTCTTAAAAAAAAATATCATGTTTACCATAATATAAACTAATTTTTCAATCCATAACAAAATAATAGGTTTGTTACAACCTATATTAAACATCATATTCTCCACGATATAGATCTAATAGTAATTTCAACAACCTAAATTAAACATCAGTTTTCTAAAAATATATAATATACTAATAAATTAGTCGCTAAAATGTTGTCCAAAAGGCTATAAGTCTAAGTACTACAAGGAAATCCCGATCCACCACCAGAAGGATCACGTGGTTGGGTGAAAGGGAAAGTACCTCCACATTGAGTCATCATTTGAGAATACTCTTCCATTGTCGTCTTCATCTCCTCCATGTATTTCTTTGCCTCTTCCCTTTCCTTTTCCGCTTGGAGACGTTGTGTCTCCCACTCATTTCTTTGCCTCTGAAGTTCAGCTTGTTGATCAGCTAGTTGTTGTTGATATTGCTCCACGGTAGTTGAAAGCTGAGAAAGCAAAGAAGGCGTGTAGACACTAGAAGAGCTAGTGCGGGTTGATGATTTTTTGTAAAGTAGATCACCACTTGTACCTAAGCCAGGAATCAATCCTTTTTTCCTCCCACCCACTGTCTCAAAGTACACCTCATTGGGATCTTTGTTGACTCCCTTCTCTCTATACTCATCCATTTTCTTATCATAATCATCCTACATCAAATAAATAAGTTTAGTATACATACATAATATTTCCAAGAAAAAATAGACAGAGTTTTGTTTAAATTTAGACTACAAAAAAATGAATATGTATGTGCCTGCAAACCTGCAAAGTGCAAGGGAATCCTATATTCCATCTAACAATTTAAACTACTAACTAATCAACATCAATCCCATAATTTTTCACAGACTATATAACTTCGACAACATTATAACTCAAAACTAAAAAACAAAATGTTCATATTTCTTACAGAATGAAACAAGTAAATTGTAAATTAATTTAAACAACGAACATCGAACGACATGAAAATAATGAAGCTCTAATGCTTAAAATACTTGCATTTCTAGAAAAAAATAGGCAAAGTTTTTATTGTATTTTGGACCAAAAAAAATAATTTCATGCCTACAAACATGTAAAGTAAAAAAAGATATTATATTTCATATAACAATCTCTCCAATAATCCAACCAACCATTCATCCAACCAATCATCCAACCAATCATCCAAAGAACCAACCATTCATCCAAAGAACTATCCAAACCATCTAAATATTATATTTCATCCAACCAACTATAAAAAAATATTATATTTCATCCAACCAACCATCCAAATATATTTGTAATTTGTTATTTAATCAAATTTAGTTTACTAACCATGATTTGTTTTGATTTGGACCCAATGAGTTGCTTGCCTTGGCCTGGTTGTAGTTCCTTTGAATGCGTCTGCAAGTAAATATCAGCAGCTTTTGGCAAGACTCCTCCATTTTTTGCAGCCTAGTTAAAAAAATAATCAATTTTATTATTATATTATAAGTATGAAATATTCAACTTATGAATGGTTACTAAAAGCAATATACTCACCATCCTTCTTGCATACTCGGCCGTAGAAATTGAACCTTGACAATGTCCAGGTTCCACAACACCTTGCATGGATCCTCCTCTCTTGTTCTTTTTCGCTTGTTCTGATTTTTTCTTAAACTCATCATCTTTTGTTTTTTGCATAAGTTGTTGGTGTACTTGCTCTGGCATCCATATTGGTCTTACACCTTTTTTCTTCGATGTCACCCAATGGTGCAAGTCTTTAAGTCTTTTAGCTGCTTTGCGTTCAAAACCTTCTCTTACTTGCGAATCCAACTCCGAACGCCAAGAGTATTTACGCTGTATTATGCAAAGATTAGAACTAACTAAATATTTATAGTCTTATATGTGATAGAATAAAATTAAGTTAAAGTGTTAACCTTGAAAAGATGAAACCAATGATCTTTTGTTGATTGACTTGTTGCAGTCCAATTTCTACTTGGCTCAATGTAATACTCTTTGATACATTCCGTAATAGATCGAGTGACTTTGTTATTGTCAAACCTTAGAAAGAAAAAAACAATTACAATACAACACAAAATTTGTAAAATAATTGCAATAAAAAGTTAATAACACTAAGAAAGAATTAGCATGCACTAAGATGAATATTATAAACACTAAGATGAATATTATAAACACTAAGAAAGAATTAGCATGAACGAAGATGAATAATAGAAATTATAATATGAAACATAATGGATAAAAATTATTTTCTACCATAGCGTAGTAGGGTCCAACTGATTGCTTGCAGAACGCGCGCTTTCACCCTGTTCCTCTGTGGTGACAATATCATTATTCAATGGAGGAGTCTCGCCCTCATGATCATTCCCCTGATGTGGCGCAGACTGGCCTCCTGAAGCTCTCCCTCGCCCGCTAGAAGAAGACATCTGAAATAACTTTAGTCAAATAACACATATTAGTAGAATGAATAATGTAGTATAAACTTCAAAGTTTTTTTATATCAAATTTAAGGATAAAATAAGAATCAATTTAAACTCCTTAACATATTATATAATATACAGTGAAAACAATAAGAATTATAAAACCAATCATTACTAAATCCACCAAACATAATATAATGTATCAAAATTTAGAAGTTCATAGCACACTACAAAGTTTAATGTATGATTCACGGCGTTATAACTACATAAAATCAAATTAATCTAAATCTTCTTCCGCATCATCATCATCATCATCATCATCATCATCAAAATCTTCGAAGATCTCATAATCTTGTGGATCATCTTCATCACTATCATCCTCGTCGCCATTATCAGAATCACTACTATCGTTAAGCATTATATCCTCGTTTTGTTCTTCTTCCCCGTCAAAATCATAGTCTGGAATCTCATTTGGAGCACAAAGAGTTGAAGGAACATCACTTATCTCCTCTTGAAAGAATAATGAGTCCACTGAAGCTTCAATTGAAGACCTTGCCTTAGTTTGAAACACTGCCCACTATTGCACTCTACCCCTACTTAAACTAGGATAAGAGACATAATAGACTTGGCTTACTTGGTATGATAGTACAAATGGATCATACTTTGGGTACTTCTTACTATGATTTATTTCAATGAGTTTGTATTGTTCATGTACATTTAAACCACTCAAAGAATCCATCCAATTGCACCTAAATAATATCGTCTTGTAGACTTCCAATGGACCATGGTAAACTAGTTCAATTACTTCCTCCAAAATGCCATAGTAATTAACTTCCTCGTGACTTTTAACAAACACTCCATAGTTCATAGTTGATTTGTGTTTGCCATACTCATGTGTTTGAAAATTGTATCCATTGACGAAAAACTGATTCCATGACTTCACTTGTCTAACGGGACCCATTGCAAGAGCATGAACTACATCGATATTAGTCCCCTCTTGTAGTACCTAATTTCATAATGTAGACATATACATAATTTGCGTTAGAAAAACCTTTTATTTAGTTAAGACTTATATTTTATTAATTAAAAACTCACATGGTTTCTGAACCATTTAGGATACTCAGCTTCACATTTGCTCCAGATCTCATCCAATGATATGTGTGGATGTGTCTCCAATATATATTTTTCAAATATCCTATTATTATTGACGAAAGCACAATTAGAGATGTTTTTAACTAGTTAACATCACTTAGGCATGAAAAACATTTTTACCTTTCATATTTGCTTAAGATACCACTGTTTGCAAGAACATAAAGGTGTGCACGATCATACTCTTTATCTTGCAAGAAGCGTAAACGGCCGTTGGTAGATGTACGCCCACATTCCACCCTAAACATTATAGGAACATGTCGATCATGATGGTTTTCAATGACTGAAGTGACGTTTCTACCCAAATCTCTTGTTTTAGTATCAACTTCTGGTTGGAAGTAATTCGAACAAAAATATGATATTTCCTCACATAGGTATGCATTGCAAATAGAACCCTCCACACGTGCCTTGTTTCCAACCTTACGCTTCAAGTGATTGAGAAACCTACCAAATAAATCAACATGTAGATATCGATTGTGAAAACTTCATCATATTAGAACTTCATTCTTAAAAGAAAGTATTTTTACTTAAAAATTTATTTGTTACCTTTCAAATGGATACATCCACCTATATTGCACTGGACCACCAACCTTAGCTTCATAAGCCAAATGAATTGGCAAATGCTCCATCGAGTTGAAGAATGCAGGAGGAAATATCTTTTCAAGTTTGCACAAAATTTCAGCAATATTTTTATCCAAACGATCCATATCATCAACTTGAATAGTGGATGCACATAAGTCACGAAAGAATTGACTGATCTCAGTAATTGCTTTCCAAACATGCGAAGGGAGCAACTCTTTCAAAGCAACCGGTAGTAACCTCTCCATAAAGACATGACAATCATGGCTTTTCATTCCAAAAAGCCTAGATGTTCGAAGATCAACACATCTACTCAAGTCAGATGCAATCCATCCGGGAACTTTAAGTCACGAACCCATTCACATAAGACCTTCCTTTGAGCCTTGTCAAGTGCAAAAGGGGCTTTTGGCATGATTTCGTTTCCTCGTTCGTCGTAGGTGAGCTCTAACTGTCGACGCTTACATAGACACTTCAAGTCTTTTCTTGCACTAACAGTGTCTGAAGTTTGGCCTTTCACATCCATCACTATGTGTATAAGTTGATCAAAGAAGTTTTTCTCAATGTGCATGACATCCAGGTTGTGTCGAATAACCAAATCTTTCCAATAAGGAAGCTCCCAAAAAGAACTTTGTTTAAACCAACCCTTTTTAGCTTTCTTCAAGATTTTGAGAGCTTCAAGGCCATCAGTGGCTTTAGGCAAGTCTTTCACACATTGCCACATATCATCTCCGGACATCATAGGTGGAGCTATGCCATTTTCCACTTTGTTTTTGCGAAAAGCTGTTTTATTTTTACGAAAAGGGTGATCATGTGGAAGAAACTTCCGGTGGCAATCAAACCATGAGACTTTATTGCCATTATCAAGCCAAAATGCCTTAGTTTCTTCCATACAATATGGACAAGCCTTTTTCCCAGCAGTAGCCCATCTAGACAACATACCATATGCAGGAAAATCACTTACGGTCCACAGAAGCGCTGCACGGAGCATGAAATTTTACTTCTGTGAAATATCATAAGTCATAGCACCAATCTCCCACAATTGTTTGAGTTCTTCAATTAATGGTTGCATATACACATCTAAATTACCCTTTGGATTCTTAGGACCGGGAACTAGTAAAGAGAGGAACATGAAAGGCTTTTTCATACACATTGATGGAGGCAAATTATATGGAGTAAGAATTACAGGCCAACAAGAATATTGTCCTCCAAACTTACCAAAGGGTGAAAAGCCATCAGTGCACAAACCTAATCGAACATTACGTGTCTCAGAGGCAAAATCACGGAAAGTGGTATCAAAATGCTTCCACGCCTCACTATCACTAGGATGTTCCATAGTACCCGGAACCTGACGATTTTTGGCATGCCAAGTCATTTCCTCTGAAATATTATTCGTCGCATAAAGCCTTTGCAATCGGGGTGTGATAGGAAAATATGTTAGGACCTTTTCTGGAATAAGCTTGCCTCTAGGAGTCTTCTTGTAGCGATCACACTCACATATACTACACTTGAGTAAATGTGCGTCGCCTTTCCAAAATAGCATACAACCGTTACGGCATGTATGTATCTTCTCATGTGGGAGTTGTAAGCCTTTGAGAACTTTCTTAGTATCATAGAAAGTTCTACTCATTTGGTTGTTATTTGGAATCACTTCATTCAATAAAGATGCAAATCCATCAACACACCTATGTGGTAGATTATACTCACACTTCAAAGATGTTATTCTAGATGCCATCTCCAAGACAGATACTTTGTTCCCTTCGTACAACGGGCTATCGGCAGCTTTAAGGAGCTCAAAAAATTTCTTAGATTCGTCATTTGGCTCCTCTTCGACATTATTTGTTTGCTCATTGTTTGGATTTTCTTCATTATGTCCAAGAGCATCAACAATCATGTCTCGATAAGGATTTGATGGCTCCGATGGGGGTTCGTCAACAGTTTCCCCGTGACATATCCAATCAAAATAGTCATGACAAAATCCTTTTTTATAAAGATGTTCTCTAACTATGTCAACATCAAAGAATCGTTTGTTGTTACACCGGAAGCATGGACATCTAATTTTCTCGGCATCTTTGAATTTATGATTTTGTTGTGCGAATTCAATAAAATCCCGAACTCCATTCACAAACTCAGTCTTGAGACAACGTCCCTCAAACCTATCATACATCCAACTACGCTCTCTTCGTTTCATGATACTCAATTCTACACATCGCAATTAAAATAATATTACTAACAAACTCTAAAATCAACATCATTTATTACATTAAACTGTATTACATAGAAGTATCACACATTATGTTAAAAATTACAAGTTATCCGAATAAGTCAAATTAAGGTAATTTCACCCTGATATCAATTTTTACATATACCACCATTAGTCTATCATAATTACAAAGATCCAGGAAAAATAAGAATTTATACTTATATACTTACATATATCATTAATATATTAATATGTCAAAGATAGAATTGAAGATGTAGGGGCACAGAGACATGAATGCATATGGACCCCATCACCTTGAGCTGCCCATAATTACATGCATTCAAATAGTGGACAGCAAACAAGATTATATATATTGCTCACTTTCATGCTTCTTTTTCTTTTATGTAATGTTTTAATATATTTCTATACTTATAGTTCACTCTTATTCACTAATATAGATGTGTAGTACAGTAGATGTTTTTGCACATTTAAAAAGCAATATGGATGCATGTGGAACACTGGTACTCAAAGTTTTTTTTTTTCTGAATGAAGTATAAAAAGTTTCAACATACTTCTATGATCTATCATAGCCAGAGTACATTTATCCAAGAAGACCATGAAAGAGGAAAGAAGAGAATAAAAACCTGATGTGGTGGACGCAACAAAATCCACGTATGGTGGTGGCTGTGTAGGTGGTGCGAGGTACCGGCGCGGCGACAGTAAAAGCGCGTGCAGATGAAGTAGAAAAACTGACAGCACAAGAAAAAACATTCATTCAATCATTCTAACAATAATTCACTCAAATTCAATGTTCATATGACTGTATAACTTCATTCTAGATTTGTGGTTTCGGTACGATACAACGGCACTAAAACAGAAACTAAAAGTAAAGCTTTTCTGCAATAATACAGACAAAGACAATCACATTGTAGTATATTCAAAGTAGACAATAACAGAAATTATTCACAGGCACCAGAATACAGAAGAATACATCCAGATAATTTACATTACTAACAAAATCCACGTATGGTGGTGGCTGTGTAAGAGAACTGTAGATTTACAATTGAAATTGAAAATTAAAAACAAAAAGAAACCGACGGATAAACTTCAGTCAACCACATCTTCTTGTTCTATATAATTATATTAAGAAAAAATTACTGAAAAGTTGTGCACCGTGAATCCGTGATTGGTTCTACCTATATCTGATTAAGAAATTAATCCACCTGCAAACCCACATTATCTTTCTACAAACAAACCAAAAAAATTATAACCCTCCAAATTCAAGTATTGCGCCTTCAGCAACGAAACTCGGAAACTTCAATCTCCAATCAAAACAATCCAAATTCAAGCATTGCATCACCAGCAATAAAATTCTAATTTATTCATATATAAATCAACATAATTCCTCGTCAATTACATCATCAGTAACTCTTTTTTAATTTTTTTTCCAGAGGACTATATAATCAGTAATTAAATTAGCAATTTAAGTAATACATTGAAGAAAAACTTCTTTGAACCAAAGATAATTCGAAATCCACCCTAACTGACAAAATCGTCAACCAAAACAAAAAAAATTATTTTCGCTAAATTTCGAGCTAACTCTTCGCCTGAATTCTTATCGAGTGATTGTAAAAGCCAAAACAAAATCTTCAACCAAAAAAATCAAAAAAAAAATCGCAAAATCTAAATTACGACCAAAGAACAGAAAATTCGATAAAGTAAATCGATAAACAAAAAAAAATGTCGCGAAATTAAGAATGAGGACGGTGAACTTACCGGATGATGATACAGGAGAAGCAACCGACGACGGCAGCGTGAAGATGATGATGACAGAGGAGTGGGAGGCGTCGGTTTATCCAAGGCAAATGTTAGGGTTATTTTTTAATTACTGATATAGTGAAAAGAGCAACGTGGGAGTTAAAAAAAGAAATTACCTGGTAGCGCATTACCGTCCGCTAGTCGGTCGGACCTATTGACAAGCGGTCGGTAATCACCGTCTACCACTTAGGCGGTCGGTAAAAACTAATACACGGACGGTAAATAGCGTCCCTCTTATAAACGGTCGGTGTTCTCAATAATAGCAACCGTAAATATAGCGGTTGGTAAATTCGGTCGGTAAAAGACCGGATTCTAGTAGTGTGTCAGACTGCTCCACCAGGGAAGAACGCATTGAGAGGAACACTTACATAGTTAAGCAAGTCTGGAAAGTTAAGAGTGATTCAAGTCCAATAAATGAACCCAAGCAGGACTGGGTTCCTACCACTAACTAGTTATTATGGTGCAGACTGAAGTGAGGGGGAACAACCTGTGGTACCTCGACAACGGTTGTTTTAAACACATGACAAGAAACAAATCAAATTCTCTCTCACTCTCAGTTTACAATGGAGGAACTGTGACCTTTGGAGACAATCTTACAGGTAACATTGTAGCAGTTGGTAAGATTGGAAAATCTCAGTCACATTCCATAGATAATGTATTTTTAGTAGAGGGTTTAAAGCATAGTTTACTTAGTATTTCTCAGTTTTGTGATAAGGGTAATGTAGTGAAGTTTACTAATGAGTCTTGTGTAGTCAGCAATGATAGTACATGTACCAAAATACTAGAAGGAACAAGGAAGGGGAATACCTATGTCGTAGACCTCAACCTGATTCCTAGGAACAGTCTCACATGCTTGAGTGTAATTGAAGAGGAACCACCTCTGTGGCACAAACGATGTGGTCATGCAAGTTTATCTTTGTTGCATAAGCTAAGTGGAACAGACTTAGTTGTTGGGCTGCCAACAATAAAATCTTCAAACCATGGTGTTTGTGATGCATGCGTGAAAGGCAAGCAAGTGAGATCCTCATTCAAATCCAAGAAAATGGTAAGTACACAAAGTCCATTGGAGCTCATTCATATGGACTTATGTGGCCCTGTACGAATCCAAATTAGATCAGGTAAGTGATATGTGTTGGTCATTGTAAATGATTTCTCTATATACACTTGGGTTATTTTTCTTCATAGCAAAGATGAAACATTTGATGAATTTCTAACCTTTGCTAAAAAGATTAAACGAACTAGTGGTTATAAATTGAAACATTTGAAATCTGACCATGGTAAGGAGTTTGAAAGCTCTAAGTTTGATGAATTTTGCAGCAATGAAGGGTTAGATCACACTTTCTCTGCTCCGAGGACACCACAACAGAATGGTGTGGTTGAAAGAAAGAACCGGACCCTGGAGGACATGGCAAGAACGATGATTATTGCAAGCGGTCTTCCAAAGAACTTTTGGGCTGAAGCAGTGAACACGGCGTGCTACATCATCAACCGAGTCAGGCTAAGACCAATCACATTGAAAACGCCCTATGAACTCCTTAGAGGAAGAAAACCCAATATCTCTTATTTTCGTGTCTTTGGATGTAAATATTTTGTACATAACAATGTAAAGGACAATTTAGGAAAGTTTGATGCTAGAAGTGATGAAACTATATTTTTAGGATATGCTTCAAATAGTAAGGCTTACCGAATCTACAATAAAAGAACAATGTGTGTAGAGGAAAGTGTCCATATTATCTTTGTTGAAACTAACTCCCTGCAGGAACCAAATTATGATGATAACTGAAATAGGATTGACTCGATCTGAAGAGTCAAACCATTGTGATGATGAACAAATCCCTGCAGGTAAAAGAAAAGAAGCGTGTTCCTGAACCTGAGAACCATGTGCCTGATCCTTAGGGGGAACAAGCAGAAGGAGGAACTCAAGAAGAAGGAGGAACAACTAAACCTGAAGAAGATTCAATAAATCATACACCTCAAGAAGCACCAGAAGCGACTATAGCAACTAGGAGATTTGATCCAAAGCCTTGAAAACACCAAAATTCTCATCCCTTAGAATTAATTATAAGTAATATTGAAAAGGGAACTCAAACGATATCCCAAATGAAGAATTTTTGTGCTTTTCATGCTTTTATATCAATGACATAACCTAAGGATCATATGAAAGCACTACGAGAGGCTGATTGGATAAATGCTATGCAAGAGGAACTGAATGAGTTACAGAGGAACAAGGTCTGGCACCTGGAGCCCAAGCCAAAGAACCAGAAAGTAATTGGACTTAAATGGGTCTTCAAGAACAAGCTCGATGAACATGGAACAGTAGTAAGGAACAAGGCCAGACTTATAACCAAAGGGTACAATCAACAAGAAGGTATTGATTTCGATGAAACCTTTACTCCAGTTACTAGGATAGAAGCTATTAGAATTTTGATTGCTTTTGCAGCATTTATGGGATTTAAGTTGTACCAAATGGACGTAAAATGTGCATTTTTAAATAGCTTTTTATTAGAAGATGTCTATGTGGAACAACCTCCTAGATTTGAAAATCTCGATCTTCCAAATCAGGTCTATAAGCTTGATAAAGCTCTTTATGGGCTAAAACAAGCTCCTAGATCTTGGTATGAAAGATTATCAAAAAAATTTATTTCACATGACTTCATTAGAGGAAAAGTTGATAGAACCCTGTTCCTTCGTTCAAAAGGAACAAACATATTAGTAGTTCAAATCTATGTCGATAATATTATATTTGGTGCTACTAATGATCTTCTATGTAAGGAATTTGCTGATCTTATGAGTAGTGAGTTTAAAATGAGTATGATGGGAGAATTGAACTTCTTTCTCGGTTTGCAAATCAAGCAAACTGAAAGAGGAACAATGATCCATCAACAAAAGTATGTAAAGGAGCTTCTGAAGAAATATGGACTGGAACAATCTAAAACCAACCACACTCCCATAGGAACAAGAACAAGGTTGGATGAGGACACAAATGGTAAGTGTGTAAATGAGAAGCAATATAGAGGTATGATCGGATCTTTACTCTACCTAACAGCAAGTAGACCTGATATTGCTTTAAGTGTTGGTTTATGTGCAAGATTCCAATTAAATCCCAAAGAATCTCACTTGACGGCAGTTAAGAGAATCCTTAGGTATTTGAAAGGCAGTGATGATTTATGTTTGTTCTATCCTCGTAGTGATGTATTTGACCTCGTAAGTTATTCTGATGCAGATTATGCTGGAGACTTGATTAATCGCAAAAGCACTTCAGCAATTGTCCAGTACCTAGGAACAAGCTTAGTCTCATGGAGCTCAAAGAAGCAAAACATTGTTGTCTTGTCTACTACAGAAGCAGAGTATGTGGCTGCTGTTGCATGCTGTTCCCAGGTCTTATGGATCAAGCAGCATGTAAGAGATTTTGGTATTAAATTCAAGTGTGTTCATATATATTGTGATAATACAAGTGCGATCTGTATCTCTAAGGATCCAGTACATTATTCTAGGGTCAAACATATACATATTAGGCATCATTTCCTTAAGGACAATGTTGAAAAAGGACTAGTCAAAGTTGAATTTTGTCCAACTGAAAATCAAATTGCTAACATTTTGACTAAACCTCTTCCAAGGGAAAAATTCGAAAAGATTCGCCTAGAGCTAGGGATGATTATAATTCATTGAGTATGCTACTTCTAATGACACCCTATGTTGCAAAATTACTCTAAGTGACCAGCAAAATTTTATGAATTCATTCATACAATAGACAGTCAAGGTAAAGGACTCGCATTAGTTTTCATAATACTCCCCTTATTGTCCACACGTACATATTGACTAGAATTTGGTAAGGCTTGTGTATATTTAGCTTGAACATGTAACATGCATGAGTTCAACTTTTTATTTTTTATTTTTTTTCTTATAAGTCCGTAAATATCTACTTCACATTCTTTCATTTTATCTTTTTCACAAATTTATTTTTTATTTTTCCCCTTCATTCATCTTCCACAAACTTTCCATTTTTGATTCAATGCAAAGTTTCACCAGCGTCTAAGTTCAGAACTTAAAAAATTAAAATTCAATGGATTAAGAGAAAAGGGAATCACCGCCATAAATTGCTTCACAATCCCCCATAATCTACACCCTCATAAAACCCTCCATCACATCAACTCTTTTTACATGGCAATTCTTACTTTTCACCCAAAACCATCAAACTCTGCAAAACCACTCAAACCCTCTCAAAACGTCTCATCTTCTCCAACTTTCCAACAGTTCATCAATGGCGTCCAAACGAAAGAATTCGGAAGAAACCAAAAATTTTCCAGCCGAAAAATCCTCCCCATTGGTCGAATATGATGAAAGTGACAACGAATCATCTAACTCTAATGAAGATTCAACAGTCACTCAAGAAAATTCATCTGCACATGAAATCGTTTCTCCCAAGAAAGAAGAAGAACTTGATGACGAGGAAATTGAGCAAGAAAAGGTCTTTAAGGTTCCTACCAAACGCGGTAAGAAAACGAAATCCTCAAAATTTATAATAGGGTTCTGTGTTGATCTTTCTTGGTGCAAGAAAGTTAAATGGGTAGAATTTCTTGAGTGTATTAATTTTCAAAAGTGGTCCAAAATAATCTGTGTAGATGAGGGTTTGTGTGAGAAAGAGATGAGCGAATTTTGCTCAAAATTTTAAAACACTGATGGTTTGTGCATAAGCGTAGTTCATGGAGGCTTAGTAAAATTTGATGAAAATAAGTTAAATGGGTGGTTTGATGTACCAGTTGAAGGGTACAAGGCTTATTTTAAGGGCAAAGTACAGCTGAAAGTTAATGTGGTCTCTAATGATGAAATATTGACTTTCTTTGGTGGAAATTCCTATGACCTTTCCCTTGACCAGAAAGACCTCAGTCCCTTTCACAAACTGTTATTTCAATTAGTCTGGCGTTTCATTCTTCCTCGCTCCTCAAAAAGAACTCAAGTCAATCTGATGGATCTTGCCATCATGTATTGCCTAGCCAACCACATTAAAATCAACCTTCCCTCTTTGATCATTTCCCATCTCACTCACTGCATCACACACAAGAACATCATTGGATATGGCAACCTTCTCACCTACATTTTCAAAAAATGTAAGGTTAAACTTCCCTCCAAGCCATCTTTTGATCTTGAACCAGAAAACTACCTCACAAAAGAAACCTTGACCACACTTAGTTTTCGTATTAAGGGTGGTAGTCTTGAATTTGATGTAGAAGAAGTAAAGGTAAAAGGGGAATCAGAGGTTAAAAGGAAGCATGTTAAGGACACTAGTGCTGGGGGTCCTAAGTCTGTGCGCAAGAGTCAGAGGCTAGCAGATACTAGGTTCCCTAAGGCTAAGGGTCAGGATGATGCGGTCATGATAGATTTGGAGAAGGATCCTGTTCCTCAAGAGTCTACTGCTGTGGATTTCCCTCTGCTCTCCACCACCAGTCTTTATGGTCTCCTGCATGCCATTCAGGAGTCCCTGTCCCTGTCCCTGCTGCACTCCAGGATCAAAGGTGTGGAGGCTAGAGTTGCTCGGGTGGATCTTCAGTAGGAGCAGGTCCTTGCTACAGTCAATAGAGGAGAGGCTGCTATCAGAGAGAAGATTAATTTTGTTGTCTCTTTATTCTCCATCCGCACCAAACCCTAATTCCCTTCCCCCTTCAATAAATCTGTTAAAATATTTTAATATTAGTTTTTGGGTTGTAACTAAACAATGGTGACTTGTTGCTAATTGTATCTCATTTTGGATGTGTTAAACACATCAGTTTCTTTTGGATAATTTTTTTTCTCTCTTTTCATTTCCTATTATTCCATATTTTTCCTTACTTTTCTTCTTTCCCTTATTTCCTTGAACTCTGCTTGTGCATAATTCTTGTCTACTTGCATCTGTCCAGCCTTTGAATGCTCATTACAATGTCTGGATGGCTAGTATTATTTGATGATATGCTCGAGCTACTTTTAATTGTCCATGTTGTTATTGTTAACCTCCTAGAGTGATGTTGATTTCTTTTGATGTATTTGATGATGACAAAAGGAGGAAGTAAAGTTGGCATATAAAAATAATTATGGTCTCCTTAGTTTCTACAGTGATGATATTTGAAAATTTCTCTATACATTACTTCTTGTGACTAATTTAGACTTTCTTAGACTTTCTTAGCTTTTGATTCTTTTGCTTTTGGTTTATCTTTTGTTTTTATTTTGTTATTGCATCTTTTTTTTTGTCGCTTTAATTTTTTATTTGCCTTATATTTGCCATCATCAAAAAGGGGGAATATTGTTGTATTCACTATTTTGATGATGACAAATACCTAGTAGTTTGTATAGTTTTATTTTGCAAAAAATATAAAATCACAAAAATATTATTTTACTAATTTTTACCTGTTTTATCTTGTGGAGAAAGATTAATGAGTTTTAATCTAATCAAGAAATTATATGATTACTCTATTATTATATACTTTGGTATGTTTTATGGATCTAGTAACTTAGAATCTTTTGAATAAAAAGATTCTTAGTTACTAGAATGTTTGTTGTTGTGTTTGTTGTGCACAATAGGTTGAACAAAACGTAGCGATTAATGTGGGTAGTGGCGCATGAAATTCGCCAACTACTTGTTGGGCGTTTCACTAGTGGCTAGTAGGATTAACCCACATCTACAGTTGCTATTTTCGTGGAGAACGTGCAATCAAGATCATGGGACATGTAGTCCTAAATTCTAGCTTGAAGAAAATTGTGGGAAATCTAGTTGAAGCCAATAACTTGCAGCAGCTATTTTAGGAGAAATACTTGTTCGAAATAATTACGACTTTCTAGCATTAAAGTTCAAGATTTTACTTCGAAAGTTTTCTGTAATTTTCTTCTCATCTTCCATTGCATGTCACTGTAATATTCTGAGTGTTTGGGTGAGTGAAAAATCACAGAGTATTTGTGTAATGAAGTGAGAAAAAGAACGAGAGAAAGAGAAGACTTCGAGTGAAGTCAAGTGAGGTTCATCAGTTCAGGGGGAACTAGATGACTGGGAACAAATTCCTAGAGGAACAGAGTGAGGTCCAGAATTAGGTTGTATGAAGTGTCATTTGGCCTATTTTAATAAGAGAAGTATTGAGTCAAAATCCCTCGTACGAGTTAAACTTGGGCCTATTGGGTGGTCAAGGTTTTTCTTCCTATTGGGCCTAGGAAGTTTTCCCTGTAAGTTAAACTTGTGTATCTACTCTCTTGTTTCTTTCAAGTTATTTTATTTCCGCAAATTAGTTCAAAAATTCCCCACAACTACAATTTTACCCCCCTCTTGTAGTTGATCTAGTGTTCATACTAGAATAACACAATATAAATGCAAATGTAAGTATCAACTCAGTTAGTAATGAGGTGAGCAGCAGCTAGAACACTTTCTTTCCAAAGTAAATAGGTAGATGAGAAGCTCAAAGGGGGTTGTATTGTGAAGAATGGGAGAAGGAGTTCGATTAATGAGGTGAGCAGCAACTAGAACACTCTCTCCCCAAAGTAAATAGGTAGATGAGAGTGAAAACATAAAGCACGAGTAACATTAAGAATATGTTGGTGTTTACGCTCAACACGACCATTTTGCTCACGAGTCTCTACACATGAAGTTTGAAATAGAATACCCGTACACTAGTGGAAAAAAGCTCATCCGATCCGGTCAAAACTGGGCTTACGGATCCGGTTTTGGTCCGGATCGGGTGGGCTCGCAGCAGTTCACAATGATTAACTGATCCGGTCTTAAACCGGATCAATTAATCATTTACTACTCCGGTTTTGGGCGAAAACCAGAGCAGTTAAGCAAGTTAAATGCTCCGGTTTTGACCTAAAGTTGACCACCCCAAAAAGGCAATTTTTTTTTTTGTATTTTTTCATTATTAATCGATACAAAATCAATAGTATATATCAATACTCATTTTATGAAGCATATTATGCTCAATTGAAGCATAAGCATAAATAATTAGATACATACAAATATTAGCAACTATAATTTTAACATCATACTCATAAATAATTCGATACATAAGAATGCTCTATATCATCTAGTACTCTGCAGAGGTCTCCTTGTCTCTCTATTGAACCTTGTCTCTATTTTAACATCATAAATAATTTTAATATCCTTGTCTCTATTTTAATATCATACTTATTGAACCTTGTCTCTATTTTAACATCATAAATAATTTTAACATCCTTGTCTCTATTTTAATATCATACTCATAAATAATTAGATACAAAATCAATAATCAAGAAGAAATTAAATTCATTGTCATTATTACTTTGCACAATCTTAATGGTTTGGGAAAATTGACGATCAACCATAGCAATGAAGGACATAAACATTCGAAACACCTCAGTTTTAACAATAAGTAAATAAATCCACACAGCTCTGAAATATTCGCCTACCATGGTTACAAACTAATGAACACCACAAGAAGAAACATATATGTAAGGACCCCATAGATAACAATGAATCTTCTCAAAAATCCTACTAGCTTTATTAGTACTTAATGGAAAATTATCATGAGGATGCTTAGCACGAAAACAGACCTCAAATCCCTTATTTCAACTACCCTTGCAATAGTGAACAGGAGAAAGTCATTTGACGACCTTTTCGGAGGGATGACCCATGCGATTGTGCCATAATTCCAATGTAGAAGCAGAACTAGTAACGACAACATGTTGAACATAATCCATTGCACTGAAATAGTAATAAGAGAGAGGGTAGAAAATAAGGGGATGGATGGCTGGGCCATGAGAAGGAACGCTAGCTAGATTCTTAACACATGCAGGTCGGGCGGGGGGAAGAAACGGGGTAGAGTAATTGGAAAAACTCATCAGGCTCATGTCCTGAAGATTACAGGTTTGAATCCTGTCCATCCTTCCTAACTCCCGTTCCAATCAGCTTCCTTGTGGGGTCCTGTATAGCACAAGAAGATGAGTTAATTTGGACAAAACACTGCAAATTATCAGATAATTGGGAAACCGAGAGCAGATTACAACTTAAGGTTGGAACATAGAGAACATTATGAAGAGTGATGGTGAAGATAAGCAAACATAACCAGATTTATTGGCAAGAACAATGGCTCCATTACGAAGATCAATGGAACAATCGATAATTTGAATTACATCAAACAACCATGAAGAGTTACCGGTAACATGATGTGTAGCACCCGTGTCTATAATCCACAAATTAGGAAAAAACTTACCACTCAATCAATCGTCGGGAAGTTTGGAATTACCAAGAAGAGCAGCAAGAGCATGCCACTGATTCGAAGTGAATCTAGTAGCAGACCAACTTCAGCATGAGGCCCAGCAGAGGGTGCTGACCCAGACGACCCAACAGTAGAAGTCCTAGCGGAAGCAGTAGACGCACGAGGAGGTGGGCGACCACGATTGGAGCGTGCAGTTGGCGATTTGCCACGACCAGCAGGGGGTTGATTACCAAAGGAGTCACCGAAGATTGCGTCGCCTTCAGGATGGTGCTTTATTTTCGAGCCACCAATCAGGGTGGCCATTAAGTTTGAAGCATATAGCAATGTCGTGGCCATGTTTCTGGCAGTGGGAACAATTAAGTTGTTGTTTTTCTTCCTTAGTAAGAGGACCACTCCCGCTTGACAAGGCTGATTGAATGGTCAAGCCAAGGACGTCGGAGGAGGGCGTGACAGTGAACGTGGCAGCAAGGTGAATTCTTTCGGCCTGGATAAGCAGTTGATAGGCTCGATCAAGATAGGGTAGAGGATCTTGAGCCAAAATTTGTTGGCGAATTTGGGAATAATAATCGGAGTCCAAACCCATCAGAAAATCGTGGAGCATGGTAGTTTGACGTCGGAAGTGCGTTGATCATCAGCGGTGCAAGCAGAACAACGGGTGCAAGAAATAGGAGGTTCATGATGATGTAACTCTTCCCATAATGAATTCAATTTACCATAATATTGGGAGATGGACAAGGATTTTGTTTGTTCACACAGGCGCGAATTCGTTGAATACGGGGGCCATTGACAATAGCAAATCGACTTTTTAAAGTATCCCATAATTTCTTGGCATCACGATATTTCGTGAGAGTAGATTTTACCTCCGGATCAATGGTGTTCATGAGCCATGAAATTAACTAGCATGAATAGTGGTCCAATCGGAAGGAGTGCAAGGTTATGTAGGAGTAGTGATAGTGCCATCTAAAAAAACTTTCTTCGAGCTTCTAATTGAGATGCTTTAGAACAGCTGCCCTATGAGGCTGGGAATGCATTAACAATTTCCAAATGGAAACATTAGCATTTACTTCTTTCATGCGCTTGATAGCATCATCTTCCTTATTACTATCCTCTATTATTGGTTCCTTGCCCTTTTCCTTCCTTCTCAATACCTCCAAAGGGTTTTCATCCTCCAAATGGGATGGTTTAAAATGGCGACCTGCTCTAGACAAATGGGATATATCCACGTACTCCTCATCACTAAGATCATCGAGGCAGATGGGGCGCCGGTATGTATTTGGAGTGGTGGAATGTCCTCTAGTGTTTGTCTCCACAATTGTCAAGACCGAAGAGGCATCTTCATCAGCATCAGATTCCAAAATGAAGAAGGCACCATCATAATCCAAAGTTCCACACATGTCAGAGAACGGATCTTTGTTGAGAGTGAAGCTGGGGTCTTTACAAGGCATCATTTTGACTTTTTCTTGAGTGGAGTATTCATAGACCAGGCAATTGTAACCTACGGCTATTGGCATTTTATACATTTGGGGAGTTGTCTTACGGATTAACTGGATCGGATCGCATCCATCTGAAGCAGCAGAGATGGCATTAATGGCAAATAAGAGCTTATGATTAGGAAGAGGGTTTTTTGTGATGTTGGGCTGAGAGTCGTTTGGTTTATTGGAAGTGGATCCTAAAGAGAGTTTTCCATCATCCACAAGGTTTTGAATTTCATGCTTTAGAGCCGTGCAGCTTTCAGTATTATGCCCCGGACTTTGGTGATACTCACAGATTTGGTTTGGGTCATAACCAGGGTAAGGATTTTTAGGAGGTGGACGTGGATTCAAGGGTTGAATGAGATTGGCCTTTTTTAGCTTGGAGAGAGCTTGGGAATAAGTCATGTTAAAAGGGGTAAAGTTCCTTTGTGGCCGTAACTGGAATGCAGAAGATGTGCCAATGGCATTTTAGCATTAGTTGTCTTAGAAGCTGCTGAATCATTGTTTGGAGTTCTTTTGTTATTTCCAAACTTTGCATTATAAGTAGTGCCGCCAGTAGGTTCATCTTTCTTGATGTCCCCCCTTTTCACAGCATCCTCAACTAGAGTTCCCGTAGCAATCAAAGCTTTAAAAGTCGGGAAATATTGGTAGACCATATGCTTCTGATATACAGGAAGAAGGTTCTTCACAACCATTTGCAGTTGTTCCTCCTCATTAGGCCTACTCATCATTTTGGAGGCCTTGTTTCTCCACCGAGTGATGAATGAAGAAAATGTCTCATTAAGGTTTTGAGAAGTGGTCTCCAGATCCCTTCTAGTAACATCAATTTCTTCATTATATTTGTACTATAATGTGGTCTCCAGAACTCCCTAACTATGTCAGCCCAAGTGGATTTCTTTGTGTTTTCAAGATTGAGGAACCAATGTGTTGCAGCACCATCTACATACTATTGAAAGAGTTGAGCCATCAAAGATTCTTCCACTCCCCAGGGACTCATTGCCCCTACATACATTTCCAGGAAATTGGAGGGGCTGCCGGTCCCATCAAACTTTGTCAGGTTAGGTATCTTGAAACCATGAGGTAATCGCGCCTTTGGGAAAAGTGTTAACCCATGAATGTCCATCCATGGTTCAGCCTTAGTCATCCCTTTTAAAAATTCCTTGAGCTTAACTACTTCTTCCTCGAGCTTAGTGGGAATTTCTCTCTCATTGTTCATAGGCTCGAGGTGAAAAGGTGAAGCTACTTCCGACTTCGGAGGAGGAGGAGGAGGCATCTGGGCGCTTTGGCGCATTATGCCCAACACAGTTTGTTCAATATTATCCTGTCGGTCAAGCATGGCTTGGACAAGTCCTCGGAGCTCATTCATTGGATCAGGTGGAAGGGTAGAGTTCTGTTGGTGCTCGTTGTTCAGAATTTCAAACATGTTGCTGAGACGTGTAGCAGAGAATACCGCTGGTGTGGACAAGGATGACAGTATTAATGATAGAGAACGCTCACTATGGTCAGAACTTCGGCGAATTAGCCTAGATCCTGAGCGGGCCCAGGCAGAATTCCGGTGAAATGAGATGAAGAGTTAGCACAGAAGTTTGTCAAGACTTTGTTTCTTCTTTTCTTTTTCTCTTTTTTTTTTGGTGCAGAGAATGAAAGAAATGATATCTTTGAAAAAAAAAATTTGTTTTACCCCAATTTCAGTTATCATTTATTAAAAGGTGTGAAACCTTGACTCTATCATTTGTTTTGGATTTTTCATTACATTTTTTGATTTGTTATTATTTTTTTTAGACTTGGACCTTTTTATTTTATATTTCCCTTTTTTTTAGACTCATATTTTTTTTGGGATAATACACAAACATTTTTTCTAAAATCAATTTGGTGACATCCTTCCATTTCCTGCTGTTACAGAAATAAGAGAAAAGAGGGATAACGAGGCCTGTGTCCTCATTTTGGCAAATTATAATGCCCCAGACATCGTTCTTCTTGGTGATCTGCATGTATTGATTGCTTCTAAGCGCTGAAACCATAAAAGAAAATATCAAATGCAAAAGGGGTTGTACCCGAAGGTTGCCTATGTATCTCCATAAGTGGATTTCGATTTGGGGAAGAAGTTTTTCTTGTGATAATTTTTTTTTAATGGAGAATCAGGCCCAACGTAGTTCTGATATATTAAAAATGAAACTTTACATTTTTTTTTGCAGCTGCATTCAGAAAATGAGTTGCCTATGTACCCCTTTTAGTACATTACATAGTAGAGAAAGCTAAGATAGATGCATTACATCATTGGAATTTTTTTTTTTAGGGGATCAAGCCGCACGTAGCTCTACATATAAAGTACAATATATAAAAGCAATTAAATGATTCAGGTACTTCTCAAACTTTTCAGATTTCAGTTTGCTGGGCGTCATGCCATGTATTCTCCTGTTTGAAGACGTTTGTTCCACCTTTCCTTTTTCTTCTTGACATATAAAGGGTTGTCTTCTCGGCTAAGGAGCCATGATGCCCATGCCTTGCACACAAGCATGCAAGAGGCTCTTGTTTCATAATCAATTTCATCAGGGAAGATATAAGGTTCCATGATAGATTGAATAGCAGCTACTTTGTGTGCTGGACTCTCTTCTCCTTCACACTGAACTGCCCATGATTCTTTGAAAAGCCAATGGAACTTCTTCTCAACCCTCTTAACTTCTCTCACGTCTGGTATCCAGTTCGGTTGATCAAGATCCTCCTCGGGAATAGGCCAGTAGAAGTAGTATTTTACCAGTTTGAGGGGTGGTGTCTATGTGTGACCATTGTCGTTCTCCTCATGATTTAGGTGACATATATGAGGTATGCGGGATTTTTGCATTGCCACCCCCATTGCTATATCTCCTGGGACTGTGATTACCCCATGTGGTGTTATCATCTTCATCTTTTGGTGCAATGTTGAGATGATAGCTTGGTTCTTGTGGAGCCATGGTCGTCCTAACAACAGAGTGAAAGGAGCTTCGCAATCAACGATCATGAAATTGACCTCTCGTATGACTGCCCCAATGCGTAAGAGCATGGTTGTTGATCCTATGATTTCCTATGTCGAACCATCATATGCAACTATGGTTCCTATGGAGGCTTCTCCTTGTGGAGGAGGACACCTGAGCCAATTAAGGAAACTGAGAAGACAGATATTGGTGGAAGCTCCATTATCAACCATTACCCCTTTTATATGTTTGGCACTGTGATCAACAGCGATTTACAAGGCGCTGTTATGAGTGGGGTTATCAGGCAGATCTTTATCAGAGAAAGTTACGGCCATGGTATAGGTTTCAGCCTGATCTGTGTGGAGAGGTCCTACTGGCATATTCTGAGCACAGCAAATGTCGGCGTAGGCGACGAGTTGATCAATTTTCATTGGGATAGTGTAAATAGCTTCTGAATTGGATCCTTGGGGTACTGAAGGAACATTGCTCCCCAACATGCAAGGGTTGAGAGAACCATCCTGAGGACCTGTTTCATCTTCTACAGTTGGCGGTGCGGAGATAATACTTCTTGGTCGTGTCGGATTCCCATGGATGGTTATCGTTCCCGGGGTTGTTGGGCATTTGAGTTTTCGGTGTGCAGGAGAGGCAACAACTTTGTTCGCATGGAGCCATGGTCGCCCCAAAAACAAAGAGAAAGAGGTTAAAGCTTCGACGACCGTGAAATCCGCATCACAAATCCAGTCTTTATACCTTAGTTGAAGATTGATCGTTCCTATAGCCCTCCCTGAAGAATTGTCGTATGCTCCCAATACTGTATCAGTAGGGCTAAATAATGTGCTGTTATACCCCAACTCATAAAGTGTTCCTTTGGGGCAAACATTAAGTGCCGATCCATCATCTATTAATACATTGGCCAATTCTCGCCCATTGCATTTCAAAGTGATGTATAAAGCTTGATGAGGATCCAGTTCCTTGGGAAGATCAGCCTTAGTGAAGGATACAATTGGAGGCATCCATGATGGAGGAATGAGAATTTTTCCATCTTCTATTAGCTGGTGGATGGCATGCCGAAGGTCAACACACCGGTCTGTTTCGTGCCCATACTTATGGCAAAAGTTGCAGTATAATCCCATGTTAACCCCTGGCGGTGGCAAAGTGTAACAGTGATGCTTCGGTTCTAGAAGACCCTGTCTTTTCAGACGACTGTACATGGTGTCTAGAGATTCTTCTGCATAAATTTGATTAATAGACCTCCAACGGCCTTTGCCCTTTGCTGAAGCTTTAATCTGGATTTGCTTTCCGGAATCAGACATTGTGAAATGATGCAAGTTTTAGTTTTTCCTTTATTTTTTGATGTGAAGTACCTGAAATGTACCCACTAACAATGTTAGTCAATGACTGATGAATTTTTTTTTATATGTTTATTTTAGCAGGAAATGGAAGAATCCCTTTTTAATTATCCCTTTTGATACAATTTTTCTTTATCTTTTTTTTTAGAACAATTATCCCTTTTGACACAAATTTTTTCTCTTTTTTTTTATAGACTAGGCTTCTCGTGTCTTAGACTATATGTTCTAATTCCTAAACATGACACGTTTTGAACTCGTGATTACGACTCTTTTCATTTTTCATTTTTTCAAATTTTTTGTTTTATTTTGGGATTATATTTTCAAAACAGGATTTTTTTAGAAATCAATTTTGTTTTTGGAAAAACCAATTTGAATGAAAAAAATGTGAGTTTTTTTTTTAAAATGGGTGAGCACCCACATTTTTTTTACATGACACTTGTGATAAATAAACAAGAATACTCTTAATATTTCAATAATCATTTCGGCAGCAATTCAGCTACAGTGAATGATTACTGAAATATCGACCGACTGGAAACGGATTGAGGAATTTTTGAAAGTTTTTCACATTATTCAATAACTGAAATAAATAAAGGATATTTGTGCATTGATCCTTGGGTCCTAAAAGTCAACTAAAAGGTGATTCATTTAGGGAGAGATTATGTTAAAGTGGCCTCGAGTCACTTCCATTGTGTCCATCGAGGGTGGACGCTCCTGACAGAGCCGGTCGCAATAGCTCGCGGATGCAGGTTTTACGCCCTTCATTCATTAATTTATCATTCTAGAATTCTGACCCTTGCCAATAGACAGAGGTATCAGACCTAATAAGAAAATGGTTAAAAAGAGTGCACGTGTATGGATCGATAAACTGCCAAGCACACGTAATTTTCACATAAGCATGCTATATACAAAAAATTAAATTGCGAATAGCCATGATTAACTTTTTTATTATATATACATATGGAATGGAAAATAACGCATTGCTCAGGTTTAAACCTCTTATACCTCAAGTGGAGGTAGAGTCCCCAATGGAGTCGCCAGCCTGTGGTATCCGATTTTTTACTGTCTTAATTAACGGTATGAATCCCACAAAAGTCTCTCATTGGACTATGAGTTTTAGAAAACTTTGAAGTCGCCGCCCTATTAATATCTGAATAGGGACAGATTTATTTAATAAATCATTTTAAAATCAATTTTAAGAAATATCATTTAAAACGATGATGACTTCATATGGATAAGGCTTTTTGAAAATTGGTCTTTCATACCATGAGATAGAGTTCGGGGTTTAGGTTAAGAGGTGCAAACGTCTGGAACTCGTCTCCTCTTCCGTTCTATAGAACGGGCTCTTACTAAATGCGTTATTTTCCATTTTAAAGTAAGCATGGCTATTAAAAAGAAAGAAAATCACATAGTTTGCACATATACACATAAACCATTTTTATTTAGGACCAATATATCATTTGTACATGGTAGGTTTTAGCACTGAAGTTGAACTACGTACCAATCATTGCGGGATTGGAATCCACTCATGGATCAAAACCATCGTAGTTCGATCTTATGTCTCACCCTAAATGGCCAATTCCATTGGGGGAAGAAAAGGAGAGAATAGATTATGAATAACTCACTTTAAGAATTAAAAAAATCTATTAGGAATAAGGTAATCACTCCAATTAGTGATTGAAATGGGGTTAAGATAAGCACTTTCATTAGTGATTAAATATGAAGGATTAAGATAACCACTTTAATTAGTGATTATAAATAGAGGTTAAGATAATCACCCTAATTAGTGACTAAACTTAAGAGGGAAGATAATCACGTGATTAGTGATTAACAATGAAGGTTAAGAAGTAATCACCCTAAATGATGATTATTCAAGGTTTAAGATAATCACTCTAATTAGTGATTAAATGAGAAAAATGATCGTCCTGATTAACGATCATTAAGTTTTAAGATAATCACTCTAATTAGTGATTAAGTGAGAAGTTTGAGTTAATCGCCCTAATTAGCGATTATTAAGGTGGCGGGCAGCGTTTGTCGTGTACGCCACCCAACCAAAGATAAAATTTCTCCTACTCTCTTTTACACTAAGCAAGTATAATGGAAGTAGGGGTCGTATCCACAGGGAAACAGGGACGAGCTTTATATTCAGCGTGATCCAATACCTAGATTAAGCTAAGGGCCGAGAAACCTAATAACAAGGGGGGTTTCAAGAGAGTTATGATTAAACTACAACTAACTAGCATATAAACAAAATGAGAAATCAATATGGAAAGATCTTGAATCCGATTAACATCCACTTCAATTCATTATCGATCCTTGAACCTCAACTCTAATTATTTCCATGATTATCTAATGTTGAGAATTAATCTCGCATTCTCCTTATTCTTAGTTGAATAGCACGATCAGCGTGACTATAAAACCCTAACTAAAGGATAACCTAGTCCGATCAGCGTCTAAGTTCAATCCAATAGCAGCAATAAACACAGAGAACCAATAGACCTGCTAATGTCATACACGCGATAAACATTCAACAGTTGATTCAATTTCCCCAAGAAATAACCAAGACGATCAGCATCTAAGTTACTCCCTAGTTTGCTAGCTACAAATTGATAAAAGAATAAAACAATCCGATTCTATTCTTAAATCTAGCATTAGATTAACTACACAATCAAACTAGTAACGTTCCTAGCATAATTATGCAAAAACCATAGAAAACAATCATAGAAATTAAACCATAATCAAAGAAACTAAATAGAGAGGAAAGATCTCACAATAATGCTTGAAGCTTCATATTAATCTCGTTCAAGAACAGTTCAAGCTACAATCGGCATAGCATAAGCCAATTCCATAATTGAAATCTCCAAAAAATAAACTAGAAAATGAAAACTAAAAAGAGAAGACAACAAGAGAGGAGTGGAGTTTTGGAAATTCCCTCTCCTTGTGGCTGCTGCCCCCTAGGTCCAAAAACAAGTTTGGTATTTATACTAAAGCATAAAAATCAGCCGACAATTACACCGACCTAGGGGTCGCGAGGTGCGGTACAGGTTGCGAGGTGCGAAGAGTACACTGTCTTCCGCACATTTGGCTGGGCAAAGGAGGTCGCGAGGTGCGAAGGAGCTCGCGAGGTGCGAGCAAGCAGGTCGCGAGGTGCGAGAAATCTCGCGAGGTGCGACCTGCGTTGTGGTGCTTGCTGGCCTCAAGCGCGCACGAGAGCTGGGCAGGTTTTGCTGCTGGGCGATGATGCTGCTGCTGAACTTGCGATGCTGGGCAGGCTTGCGATGCTGTTGGCGGAGTTTGGTTGTTGTTGGTGAGATGGCACAATATTGTTGAGCTACACTCATGTTACGACCTTTCAACTTCTCGAACACTTCCAAGTAGATCGCTCAATCCCATTTTACCATAAAAGCTCGGAACATATGACATTAACACAATTTAACTCACAAAACTCCGAACTTCCGCTAAGGCTAATATATATGCAAACGTCAACAATTATAATCAAGACCCTTAGCAAAAAGCACCCAAAATATAATATAAACACCGTATAACTTGAGCGTATCATAAGGCTTAAGATAATCACTCTAATTAGTGATTAAATGAGAAAAATAATCGTCCTAATTAACGATTATTAAGGTTTAAGATAATCACTCCAATTAATGATTAAATGAGAAGAATAATTATCGTCCTAATTAACGATCATTAAGGTTTAAGATAATCACTCCAATTAGTGATTAAATGAGAAGAATAATAATCGTCCTAATTAACGACCATTAAGGTTTAAGATAATCACTCTAATTAGTGATTAAATGAGAAGAATAATAATCGTCCTAATTAACGATCATTAAGGTTTAAGATAATCACTTTAATTAGTGATCAAATATGATGAAAGGTTAAGCTAATCACCCTAATTAGTGATTAAATGAAAAGTTTGAGTTAACCGCTCTAATTAGCGATTAATCGAGGATTGAAATAACCACCTTAATTAGTGATCACGCTTATGATTTTTAAGAGGTCTTAGAAAAAGAGGTTTGCTTCCTAATTTGAAGGCTTTTGAGAAATAATCTTAATTGAAGATTATTAAGTCATTTAGAGAGAAATGATCAATTTGAGATCAAATTTGGATATTGTGTTTGGCTAATCGGAATTTGGCCATTTAAAGTGATACACGTGAAACGGCCTAAAATCAATTCGGAGATCATAATCACCAATCTAATTATGTCAAATTATATGATTAATCCATTTGAATATGGAGAACACATTTTCAAAATGTAAAGATGGATCATCATACAATTTAACTTAGTTAGATTTACAATTTTTTCTCTTAATTGAGATTGGGTCATTTAATTCATATACTATGACATATTGGCCCAACATGCAAAATTTATAACATTGGTTGCTCATTTTATTAAGAAAGAGTTGTGGAATTATTTATGAAAATTATGCATAAACATCTCCATTTTTTTTAATGAGTGATATAATAACTATTTACAAAGAAATTATTATTACAACAATATGTACAAATCTATGATCTATACAAAGTCTTCAATCTTGATCTTCACCATGATGCTCCTTGATCTTCATTTCCTTGAATAGGCTTTGAATTTCGTGTTTATTTGTAAACTTGTGAAAAAAATTAGAGATTAATTAACCTCTTTTATTTGATTTTTTATGACAATTTTTATTGATTTTATTTACATGATAAAATAAGTCATTTTAAGAGAAACTTAAAAATTTCATGATTTTTAATTAACATTTTCGTGTCAAGAAGACAATTTTTTTCTTATGAAAGTTGAGTAAATCACTTCATTTTATTTTCCAGATTGCACTTTTGTTCTTATACTGACTTACAAAAATCATAACTTTCTGTAGAAAGCGTTAAACTGAGCATGTGATACAACTATGGATAGATCAGTAAATTCTTTATGTTGTGTCAAAATTTCACAAGCTTTTAGTGACAACTTGAATTATGGTGAAATTTATACTCAAACTGGTCAAAACAGGACGTTTATTCAATTTGTTTTTTGAAATCTAACTTATTGAACTTATTTTTAAGTGAATTTTATTATAAACATTCTAGACACTTTGAAAAACTAGACTAGAAATTTTCACTTAAATTGGACACTTTGAAGACCCTTTTTTAGTTTGTTTTCTTAACTGAAAACAAAATTAGTTTTCTGGAATTTAGTGATTTACATGAACGGTTTTGTAAAAATGATGTAAAATTGTATTAAATTCATAAGAACATGATTTTTATATTTTTGAAAAGCTACTGATGTTTTCTTCAAACTTGATGTTTTTAGTTTTATCTAAATGATTTTATTTTAAACTTTATTGACAGAACAAGCTTATGTGGTACTGGACAAAATCAGTTTTGCACAACAAAGTTGTATGATTTTTAATTATTTACACAAAATTTTCCAAAGCCCAGTTGCTGTAAACATCTTGCACTTCATAGGAAAAAATTAAATCCTACAAATTATTCTGATAATACAGACAAAAATGAAATGTAGTACGAAATTAAAACTGATTATAATTACAGCATCACATTTTCTTTTTATGCAGATGTTTATGCACAATTTGTCTTGAATTTTTTTATGAAAATATTTTTTGGTGATGAACAACAACTTGATTAAGGAAAATCATATAATCACATTGATTCTTAAGAGTCTCCCCATTAGAGTTGACTATTCTAGGTGGGGTGATTTAAGGTTGGGAACCTATTAGGACTTCCTCATACCCAAATCGCTGCAAAAATTAAAAAAATGATAAGAAGAAACAAGGAGAAAGTTAGTAGATGATTAAGAAGATAATAAAAAATGACAAGAGTTTAAACTTTACCTTGCTAGCTCAATGATGCACTTCCTTCTTGCAAATTTTTCTACCTTTTTTGTGATTTTCTTAATTTCTAAGGGAGTTTCTAAATCCACTTAATTACTAACTTAAACCCTTTTTGTGTTTTTTTCTTTTGATGAACTTCTTTACTTACTAATTATTTTCCTAACTTTTACTTTCTTTTTCTTGAATGAGATTTTTTAGAGGAAGGAAGTAGTAGAAAAGATGAGAGAAGTATTGAGAGAATTAGTGAAATTAAGTTGAGTTTTTTTCAACTTCTTTACTTACTAATTAAGACTTTTGCTTAGATGGAAAGATTAAGGAGGAGAAGAGTAGTAGGGAGAGAAGTTGTGAAGTTGAGTTGTGTTTTAGCTCAACTTGGTTTTGAAGATTATGATCCAACTTATTTTTCATCAATTGGAATCATTCATGACACAACCGCTTCGTACTCACCACAACAAAATGGGATTGCGGAACGGAAAAATAGAACCTTAAAAGAAATGGTTAATTCCATGTTATCTAACTCGGGTTTAGGTAACGGGTTTTGGAGTGAAGCCATATTAACGACTTGCTATATTTTGAATAGGGTTCCAAATAAAAGGAACAAGGTTACCCCATATGAACTTTGGTTTGGTAGGAGGCCTAATCTCAATTACCTTCGGATTTGGGGTTGTAGGGCAATTGTAAGATTACCGGAACCTAAAAGGAAGGCCTTGGTGAGAAAGGAATTGATTGCATATTCATAGGTCATGCGGAACATAGTAAATCCTATAAGTTTTATGTCTTAGAGCATAATGATTTTGTCTCAATACACTCGGTGATTAAGTCAAGGGATGCGATAATCTTTGATGAGACTCATTTTTCATCAATTCCTAGACCAAGGGACTTACCAAGCACAAGTTCAACCGTTGATATTGATCTTCCTAGTACTTCAAACGAAGTTGTTGATGCTAGTGAAGATCATGAAGCTCCTTCTATTCCTGAATTTAGGAGAAGTAAGAGAGAAAGGAAAGAGAAGGATTTAGGCCCGGATTTCCAACTTTATTTAGTGGAAGGGTCAAGGGAATCTCTTTGTTTTCAAACACTTTATTGTTTTAGTGTTGAGGAGGATCCTAGAACATTTGGTGAGGCTATGAAGTCTCATGATTCAGTCTTTTGGAAAGAGGTCGTGAATGATGAAATAGACTCAATAATGGGAAATAATACATGGGTCTTGGCTAATTTACCGTCCGGTTTAACACCACTCGGTTGTAAGTGGATTTTCAAACGGAAAATGAGAATCGATGGAACCGTTGAAAAGTATAAGGCAAGACTTGTAGTCCAAGGCTTTAAACAAACTTACGGTGTCGATTACTTTGATACATATGCTCTGGTGGCAAGAATTACCACCATTAGGTTGTTAGTGGCCTTAGCGGCTATTCATAATCTAGTAATTAACCAAATGGATGTCAAAACAACATTCCTTAATGGTGAATTGGAGGAGGAAGTGTATATGAAACAACCGGAGGTGATTTGTTGTCCAAGGACAAGAAAAGAAGGTGTGTAAGCTTATTAAATCTTTGTATGGACTTAAACAGGCACCAAAACAATGGCATCAAAAGTTTGATGATGTTGTCTTGGCTAACAGTTATAAAATAAATCAATTCGATAAGTGTGTAGATATCAAATTTGATAATAATGGTAAAGGAGTTATGATTTGTCTATATGTGGATGACATGCTTATTTTTGGGACTGATTTGGAGCAAGTCACTAAGACTATGGAATTTCTCTCTTTAAGTTTCTCTATGAAAGATATTGGAGAAGCGGATGTTATTCTTGGTATTAGGATAAGGAGAGAGAATGTCTCACTTTCTTTGTCACAATCTCATTATCTTGAGAAGGTGATAGAGAGGTTTATAGAGCAAAGAGTGCTCCATGTACTACTCCGATGGAACAAACCTCAAGTTGGTTCGGAATAGCGGTAACCTAGTTTCTCAATTGGATTATGCTAGTTTAATTGGATGCTTGATGTATGTTGTGACTAGTACTCGGCCGGATATAGCATTCACGGTTGGCAAGCTAAGTAGGTATACTAGTAATCCTAGTATGGAACATTGGCAAGCCTTAAGGCGAGTATTTGAGATATTTGAATAGAAATATTCATTTTAGTTTGACATTCAAGGGAGATCCTTCCGTGTTAGAAGGTTACTCGGATGTTAGTTGGATAACCAACAAGGAAGACTATTCGTCTACTAGTGGTTGGGTGTTTCTTCTTGGAGGAGGTGCCATATCTTGGGCATCTAAGAAGCAAACATGTATTACCGATTCAACTATGGCATCGGAATTCATATATAGCATTAGCCTCGGCTTGTAAAGAGGCGAAATTGCTAAGGAATTTGATGAGTGAGGTGGATCTATGGCCTAAACCCATGTCTCCTATTGCTGTTCATTGTGATAGTGCTTCCACCATCTCAAAGGCTTATAGCCAAGTGTATAACGGCAAATCTCAACACATTGGTGTGAGGCACAGTTATGTGCGTGAGATGATCCATGATGGAGTCGTTACTATTGATTTTGTACGGTCTAATGTGAACCTAGCGGATTCGTTCACTAAACCATTGCCAAGGGAAATGGTGTACAAAACATCAAAAGGGATGGGAATAAAGCCCATGTATAAGTCACAAGTGGAGAAAACTCAATTCACGTCTTGTACAACGCAAGAATTCAATGAGGATCAAACTTGAATTGTGGCTTGTAGCACTTAAAGAGAAAGAAGGAAAAGCGAAGAAGCATTGACCAAGGGCTGGTGCTTGCCACGCAGCTTTGTGCGTGCCACGCAGACAGCTGCGTGCCGCGCACTGGTTGCCGGCACCATTGCCTCTGGAAATCTTTTGATTGTCAGGAAGTTTGGTGCGCCCGCACTTGGTTGTATAGTGCACCCGCACCATAATGACGAGATACTTTGTTTCGTGAAATAAACCATGTCTCTTCGTGTGAAATGATGCATGATTTCAGTGTTTTCTACTGTAAACCTTCCCTAGTATATATAGGGAGATGTCACATATGGAATGAGGTTAGACAACATTCATACTTGTTTAAGGAGATTCATTTCTAGATTTCTCTCCTTGTTCATTGTAAAACTCAACCTTCAAGCACATTGTAGTGTATGTAGTTTGTCATCAACCAAACTCCATAGATTCTTCTTCGTATCTCACAAGAGTTTACCGTGAACCTTGTTGATACTAGTGGGTCGGTAAAATTCTTGTAAGAAAGCATATTACTACGTGCTTGGAAGTACCATCCGGTTTCCCACAAGTTACATATCCATAGACACTATATGACAAAATTTATATAAGAAAATAATCTGTTAAATTACGTTCACCTGTTCTCCAAAACTTAGCCTTGCTCCGACAAAATCTTTGCATTACTTTACAAATCAATGTTTATCCGATAATCTAAATGATTTAATATAAATTGAAGAGGCTCCAATATAGAAGTAATACGAAATGATCAACTGCATACCAGTATTCAACTTGGATGATGTGGTCAAAAGCAATTGTTCTTTTCCCAATTTGCACACTATAATATATTACAATACATCCCAACCTTTTGTTTTGCTTCTCTTTAAACATACAGGATAATAGATTACCACTTTAAATTCATAACCCCTTGAATTTTAATTAGAGCCATTGTAGTTTACTTAATTGTCTCAGTCAACCGTCAACTGTTCATGTATTTACATGATCAACATACTACGTCATGTAACTTATACTCTACAATGACTTGCACTTGTAGTTACATTGTCTTCTGGTAGGGAATCTTTCAATTACAATAGAAAAATAAACTGGAAATTAAGTGAAGGATTACCCTTTAAAATTAAATCTGATATTAGGGAGAGAGTTCACTTAACAAGACTAAGGAATTAAGCTCCACCTTAAAACCATATGGCAATAAGGGGAATAACATCTTTAATTTGTCTTATAAAGTGAAGGCATCTCTCTTCTTTTATCAATGTAGAACACTCTCATGTGTTGTGCAGTATACATCGTAGCTTCAACAAATTTTCAGTCACAAAAATGTCATTACCCTATAATATTAACTTACAAGACGTAAAATGATAATAAGGTTTAAGGCTTGTACAATGAAAAAAATTTCAACTAATTATAACTATGAAAAGCGGATAAGAGAATTAATTTTTTAATACACTATTACATATCCTCACATGGACTTGTGCCTATCTACATGGATTCCTATTTAAAAGGGTATTCCCCATCATTAATTGTATATGATCTACTTGATTTTTTTTTTCACGGTGTCTAAGATATTTCCTCCGTCTTTTTTTTTTGTAACATTTTGATTTTTATATTTGCCAATACACAATTCTGGCCATTAATGTCTCTAATAATCTATTTGTAATAATTAAAAAAATAAAAGCTTGTCAATATACATTGAGATAAATCAAACAACATCTCGCATGCTAAAGTTTGTATTATATATTAACCCAAATTCGCGATCAAAGAAAGCACATAAATAGTGCAAAAGTCAAAATATCGCAAGTAACAAAATCGAAATAAATATATACTTGAAAAATTGTAATATTGTTAATTCGAGTGGAAAACAGTACATGCTCCTAGTACCTATTTTATAAAACTAAACATATTAGAATGAATCTAACAATATTCTACCTCATAAAAATGCTTTATTAAACATTGATCATGAAAAGGCAGATCTAGTAGTATATAATTGAGGATAAAAGGAGTATCTTCTTATAATGCCGACAAAATCCAGTAAAAAATGGTAAACAATTAAGTCACCTTGCATGGTGTTGTCTATTATGAGATCTATAGCTCAGCTTGAATAGTAGTTTTGATAAATATTAATCAATAGTTTTATATTATTAACGGTTTTTTCACCATATACCCCCGACAAATTGGAAAATTCACCATATACCCTCAATGTTCCAGAAATTCACCATATATCCCTGAGTTTTCAAAACTGTGCACCATGTACCCTTTTTGCTAACGAATGTTAACTCGCCGTTAGTTTTATTTACGATTTTGCCACCATTATCTCCTAACCCTAACTCTAACCCCTAACCCTAACCCTAATGCCTAATTAACCTAACTTCCAAACACTAACCCTAATTAACCTAACCCTAACAAGTTACCCTCCCTCTGCCATCCCCCCAACCCAGCCTCCACCCTCACCCCCTCCTCCCGCCAGCCCCCACCCTCTCCCCCTCCACCCTACCAGCTCCCACCCCCTCCCCCTGCCATCCCTCCGCAACCCCTCACCCCCTCGAAGGGGGGGCTGCGGCGGAGGAAATTCATGGGGGGGCTACAGGATTTTCGAAGGGGGGTTGCGAGTTGCGGAAATTCAAGGGAGGGGCTCGGGGATTTTTGAATTTACGGGGCGGGGGGGACGAGGTAGGGGCGGCGATGGAGGGCAGGGGGACGGGGCCTGGGCTGGCGGGGAAGGGGGGCTGCGGCGGTGGAGGAGGGTGGGGGGGGGGGGGTCAAGGGGGGTGGAGGGGGGGGGTGGGTGGGGGTCAGGGCGGGGTGGAGGGGATTGGGAGGGGTGGTGGACTGGGTGGGGTGGAGGGGATTGGGAGGGGTGGTGGGGGGGGGGTGGGGTGGAGGGGATTGGGAGGGGGAGGGGAGTTAGGATTAGGGTTAGGGTTAGAATTAGGGTTAGGATTAGGGTTAGAATTAGGGGTTAGGGGTTAATAATGGCAAAATGGTAAATAAAGCTAACGACAAGTTAACGTCCGTTAGAAAAAGGGCATCTGGTGAACGTTTTCGGAAACTCAGGGGTATATGGTGAATATCTGAAACATTGAGGGTATATGGTGAATTTCGCAATTTGTCGGGGGTATATGGTGAAAAAACCGTATTATTAATCATCATCTTATAACAGCATCATGCGCGGGTGTGCAGATTCAACCTCCTCTTCACTAGTGATCTCATATCTCAATAATTAAAGTGTAAGGTATCATCTCATACCAGTCATAAGTCATAACCATGCACAACCTACAAGAAAATGTACATAAATAACAATAACAAATTAAGACTTTTCTTTTGCGATCTCATCTGTTGACCTAGCATGTATATTCTTTATCAATCTCCTTGGCTCTTTTTATGTATTTCTTCAACTTCCTCTTAGTTCATCTACCATGAAAAGCAGCCCAAAAGTCTTAGCTTTGGCTGTTGTTATCTTAGAAATAATATTTTGCTTCATAATCTATTGTGGCTGTGCATGCTATCGCCGAAGGCGGCGGCGGCAACAGCACAATCAACGGCAAACGAGCAGAGTTATCACCGACGACGACGCCAATATTTCCACGCCGGCCGCAGAGTCTATCTTGGTGTTCTTTCCTTACTCCATCGCCAAAGCTTTACTTGGTGAAGCAGTGGTGAGTCTAAGGTGCGCCAATTGTCTAGATGAGTTTAAGGAAGAAGATCGAACGTTGCGTCTGATTCCCAAGTGTGGTCATGTGTTCCACCCTATGTGTTTGATCGACCCGTGCTCAGCCGCATGCCCATATTGCCCGGCTGGACTCGATTCGATTGGGCTCGACTCAAATCTGGACCCGGAGGACGGCTTGGCCAACGCCACTGAGGACGACGAGAGTAAGAGTGAGGTTAAGGTTAAGGTTGAGGTTGAGGAGTTAAAGGAAAAGGTGTACGAAAAGAAAGTGGAGGAGAATAATATGATAAGCTTACCTGATGATCTAATAGAGAAAATAATTGTCCACGCAAAGTTGGTTTTGCCAACGGGGAAGCTTTGTTCACCAACTAAGTTCTTACGTAAATAAACTTTTCTGTTTAGTTTCTTCTACTATGATGTGTACTACTTGTTTTTATTGGTTCACAAATCATGATAATTTTAAGATTTTGTTATATAGATATTATAATGGAAACTTACAGGCTACATCATACATAAAAGTGGGTTAGAAATTCAAGTACGCATGAAACACAGAGTTTTGAGTATGGACTTTAAGACGTGTACTTGCAAATTACCACAGTTAAAAATTCAATATTTTTGAGGTAAATGCTCGTTATATGTTTTTAGATGATATAACACTAATATACTTCTTTTTTTCATTTTATAATCTATGTAACATTTGCTTTTTGCCGGTCAACAAGATATATTAGAGCTATACGTTGAGAGAAAGCTTTTCTCATGATTGTTATGATATTGTGTCCTATGAGCTCATTATCGTTGTACTCGAAGAATCAGTTGGCAAGAGGGAAACAACTAAGTGAGTTGCTCAAGCAGCCCCAATATTCCCCTCCCATAGTAGATGAATGTGTAATGACTATTTATATAGGAACGACTGGTTATCTTGATTCATTAGAACTTGAGTAAGGAAATATCTTGTTTAATTTGATTATGTATGTATAAACGAATGAAATAGAGTTACAAGAAACTATGTGGTCTGCGAAGATCTTTATAGAGAAATAATAGAGACCCTTTTGAAAAAGAAACAAAAACTATTCAAAAACAAATGGAACACTTTCTGCCTCAAGATCAAATATAACTAAAGAACATGTTGGAGTTTATGGTTTATTAGGTTGTTAGTTATTAGTTGTTAAGCATTAGTTTGTTACAATTGTAATTAGTTAAAGTAGTATCAATACATTAGCATCGTCACTGTTTTATTTTGTAATCACTTTTATCATAATAATACAAAATATAGACATGTCATTTTTCTCTCTATGTCCTCTCTCTCTTTGTTCGAAACTCAAGCCATCAACAATGGCAGATTTTCCACCTTCTTCTCCTACAATCTTCTACTTTTTTCCTCCCTAAACCTTCAATTTCAACAGAACATAATACTACTTTTAAGTTCAATTTTTACAATCTTAACATGGGTTGAACTTTCTTTGAGTTGAATTTGCTTTAGATTAATATTAGCCCTATATGCAGGCGATGCGTGAGTTAATTTCAAAACTTGTTATTCTATTAGGGATGGCATTGGAACGGGTCAAGTAGGAGACCTGCCCCATCCCCACCCAAGTGGGGTGGGGATGGGGATTAAAATCGTACCCGCAATGGGTGGTGGAGCGGGTGTGGATTTTCTGCTATACCCGCCCCATCCCCGCCCGCCCCGCCCTATCCCCACCCCCTCTCACCCCCCATATTTATTATTAAAATTCTATTTATATACTTATATTATTAATAATTTTATCTTGTAAAATATAAATATGTGGGTATGACGCGGGTACGAAGCGGGTGCGGGAACCCATGGGGTGGTTGGACGAGAATGAAGTGGGTACAACACGGGTGCAGGTACCCATGCGGGTGGTGGGGCGGGGATGGGTTTAAATACGTACTTGGTGGGGTAGGGACGGGTCTGGAATATTCCCCCGTGATGGGTGGTGGGGCGAGGATGGGGATGAGAATTTTATGCGGGTGCGGATGTGGAGGTACCATCCTCCGCACCCGCCCCGCCCCGCCCAATTGTCATCCCTAATATATATATATATATATAAGCCAAGGGGGAGCAATGGTGTCCCCCATGAAATTTACTTAAATGCCCCTCCACTACATAGATTTGACGTTTCAAGTTTCCACAATCAACCTCTGTAATCAACTCCAAACCACACATTAACTTACCAAAACTAAAAAATCAACCAAATCTCTAATCAACCCATCCACGCATAAACTTGCCAAAACAAAAAAAATCAATCAAATCTCTAATCAACTCATATCATTTTCAATTACATAAAATTGCCAATAAAAAAGATTCAATCAAAAAGATTGATAATCAATAACTTACCAAACATTAATACCATATACATAAGAAAAAAAAATTACACGGCATAACAGCCTCGCAAATCAAATTTTCCATACCACAAACTCAATTACAAACACAAACTCCAAACAAAACAAAAAAAAATCAGTTATGTTCATAGATTAGAGCTTCACGAGTCACGACATTCTCAAATACGGAACTCTCAAATTTGCTGATTCATTATTGTTAATCAGGTATGCAGTTCAGTATTGAAAATAAAAATTATGTGTAATGTTCTATGTTCAGCGAATCTTAAGAATACTATGTTTGAGTAAAATTAAACTCAAATTACAGTATCTATTACTAATATGTGTTGTTTTAGGTTTTTTATTTTTTAAAAAAGTTAACTTAAATTACAGTTTATTTGAAATTTAATTTGAAAATAGTTGAAATTAAAATTAAAATTACATCATAAATGGTCGGAAAAAAAAATTCATCAAAAACAACTTCAATGTTCGTGCCCATATATTGAAAAGAATTATTTTTGTGCCCATATATTGAGAGAAAATATGAGAACACGAATTAAATTTCAAGAATTTGAGAACACAAATTATTTTTGCGCCCATATATTGAAAAGAATTTGAGAAAAAAATACTTAAACCCATATATTAAAATTAAAAAAAATGTCCCCATAACCGAACTTCAACACATACCTTAATTTGGGGGAAATTGAATTTCAAGGTAAATTGTACAGCTTGCGTCATGACCGCAAGCAAGGTTGGCGCGCGATCCATGACGGGTTGAGCTAATGATCGACGGTCTCAATTGAAGAGAGAGATAGAGAGAGAAAAATCGAGTGTGTAGTTTGATTTCGCATTTGGTGAAAAAATCGGTCTCAATTGAAAAATCGAGAGTGAGAGAAATATCACAATGAAAAATCAGATATTATGGGTTTGGGAATTGGGCGAGTAGTAGTTTGATTTGGGGAATTTGATGAAGATGAAGTTCAATTGAATGGGGGGAGTAGTGTGATTTGGTGAAATTGATAAAAATGATGTTCAATCGAATTGGGGAGTCGTGGTTTGATATGGGGATACTAGACCTGTTCAATAGGTCCGGTCCCCAAAAAAAGCCCTTGACCCGACCCTAGGGTCATGACCCGACCCAATTAAAATAGGGTTGGGTCGTATAGGGTTTGACCCTAGTAATGCATTACCGGGTCGGGTCAGGTCAAAAAAGGGTCACTTGTATTTTTGTAGAGGGTCCAACCCTCCTTCAATTCCAATTAAAATACCCTAGCTATTCGAAAACAATAATAATCACATTATTCCAATCCCTCGTAATTATTTAAAAAAGAAAAAAAAAACATCATTTTTCTACAAAAAAAAACACTAGATTATTCCAATCCCTCATAATTATTTAAAAAAGAAAAAAACATCATTTTTCTACAAAAAAAAAACACTAGATTCATATCAAAAGCACTTCTAAATGGCATTAATTATTAAAATTCTGATTGGAAACATGTATAATTCCGCAATTACATTAATATTCACCGGTAAATTGAATTCGAAATCCAAAATTGATAGAAAATCACAATTATCATACAATTAAAGAAAGAAAAGAAAAAAAAATACCGAAAAATTGAGATGATGATTATGATGATGATGATGATGATGATAGCATGAATGGTGTGGAGAAAGGGATTGATGGAAGCGGAAGCCGGAAAGAGAGAGAAGGATGAGAATTGAAGGAAAGTGAAGAGAATGAAAGGGAAGGAGAAGGAGGAGAGAGAATGAAAGGGAGGTTTCCTAAAATGGAAGAAAACCCACAACACGCCATTTTTCTTCTCTAACCTCCCACTTCTTTTTCTTTACTTCGAGTTTTGCTATTAGATTTTGGAAAGCTGATTCAATTTTACTCTAAAAAAATAGGGTCAGGGTCGGGCCAGCCCTTGACCCAACCCGACTTGTTAACAACGACTCCCGACCCGACCCGACCCTTATACAACATGATCCGACCCGACTCAGCCCGTTGAACAGGTCTAGGGGGTACTATGGGTTTGGAAAATATGTGTTCAGTAGGTAAGAGTTGAAGAGAAAGAAAAATGAGTAGCTAACGAGTGAGAGAGATAATATGGGTTTGTTAGTGAGAAACTGAAAATGAATGACAGTAGAAGGTTAGTGGAATTGTAGCATAGCTTTGTTTGAGAGAGAGTGAGTGGGGTTGGACTTCAATTGCTAAGTCTGCTCACTCTCAGTGCCTCGGTGCACATATCACAAGTGTATAGAGGAAATCACAAGTGTTATACATAAATATTTACTCTATCATCATCTTATATAACTAACGTGGCAAGACCTCATATAATGAATATGCGTTTTCTTTTCATTATATCAATGATTTAGATGTGTTATATATTATGTTAAAGTTTTAAATGGAAAAAAAACCCACAACACGCCATTTTTTTTCTCTAACCTCCCACTTCTTTTTCTTTACTTTGAGTTTTGCTATTAGATTTTGGAAAGCTGATTCAATTTTACTCTAAAAAATAGGGTCAGGGTCGGGCCAGCCCTTGACCCAACCCGACTTATTAACAACAACTCCCGACCCGATCCGACCCTTATACAACATGATCCGACCCGACCTGGCCCGTTGAACAGGTCTAGGGGGTACTATGGGTTTGGGAAATATGTGTTCAGTAGGTAAGAGTTGAAGAGAAAGAAAAATGAGTAGCTAACGAGTGAGAGAGATAATATGGGTTTGTTAGTGAGAAACTGAGAATGAATGATAGTAGAAGGTTAGTGGAATTGTAGCATAGCTTTGTTTGAGAGAGAGTGAGTGGGGTTGGACTTCAATTGCTAAGTATGCTCACTCTCAGTGCCTCGGTGCACATATCACAAGTGTATAGAGGAAATCACAAGTGTTATACATAAATATTTACTCTATCGTCATCTTATATAACTAACGTGGCAAGACCTCGTATAATGAATATGCATTTTCTTTTCATTATATCAATGATTTAGATGTGTTATATATTATGTCAAAGTTTTAAATATAGCTCATGTGATAGTAAGTACTAAGTAGAGCATTTAATTCACTAACAAATTTGATAATAATAGTCACCCTTCTTTACCTAAGTTATAAAAATTTGCACTTTCAAAAAAAGTTTAGTAAAAAGTTTCTTATATTGCGAAGGATATGTGTGTATCTTTTTAAAAATGAAAGTGTATATCGTTTGAACTGGATATTTTAGTTTTTGAGCTGGAAGTATTTTTTCTTCAAACAAAAATATATATATACAATTCAAATGCACAAATTAACAGCACTATACATTTTTTTTGCAACTAAACGTCTAAACCAATCAAAATTTGCAACTAAAAAAAATTATACATTGTATGTCTAATGTTCAAATTTTGATTCTTATGCCAAAAAAACCGAGTTTCCGTCTCGAAAAAATCCAAGCACGCATCGCGTGAAAAAAATGCTAGTATATATATAAGCCAGGGGAGGAGGTATGGTGTCCCCTTTAAAATGACTAGAATACCTTTTAATAATTTAAAACAACGTTTTATTTTTATAAAAAAATTAAAAAATGAGAATATATGCAACTTGCCATATGGAATAAGTCAAAAATGGAATACGCAATCACCAATTCACCATTAAAAACTTGACAAAATAGATTGTCACAATCAATTCACGAAATTAATTAGAATCTTCAATCAAAAAAAGTTAGCGATATATCCTAACAACATAATACTTTATATTTACAAAATTCAAACAATATGGTTTATTAACATTTACAGTCGTTAAAGAACCATACCGAAACTGCTGACAAGGAATTATTAAATCATCGACCAAATTTTTCATTGACGGTATTGAACAGTTAAAAATCGGTCACCTTTAATTTAAAAAGATAATGACATCTACAAAAGAACCTCAATAATTTACATCACTACCAAAATAATTTTAGATTAAAAATATATGTCCATTTGTACATATAGCTACATAAGGTTGTTGACGCACGCATCTCGTGCATATGCGACTAGTATATATATAAGCCAAGGGGGGGAGCAATGGTGTCCCCTTTGGAATTTACTTAATTGCCCCTCCACAACATAAATATTACATTCCAAAAACTTGACATTAAACCCTTCTATATTGCAAAAACTTATCAGTTTCAATAAAATTCAATTGGCCTTAATTAGCAGCACAATCAATGCAAATTGTACAATTATCTTTGACCAAAATAATAAAATCAAAAACTTACCATAATAAAATAGGATACTGAAACAAAAAAAATACACAAAAATATTGTTGAATTGAACAACACAGCAATCAAAGGTGCTTCTTTTTAAAAAAATATCAATTTCAAACACAGACTCAAAAAACACATTAGTGTTCTTGAGTTGCTTGCAACATCTCAACACTCTCAAATTCTGAATACTACACTTTGAATCAAGGTACGTACTTTGTTTACTTATGTTTTTGCTCAATAGCACATGCTTCTCAATCTATATTTAAAAAAAAAAGAATGAGTTAGATGAGAAAATAATGGTCCTCATAAATGTTACAACTATGAATAGCACTTAGAAATGTTAAGTGAAAACCATGAATAAAATTTTTATTTGATAGTCATGAAAAAAATTTCCCATTTGTGCAATAAAATATACCAATCGAAATACAAACAGCCGATAGAGGTCGGTAATCCTAGTAATACACTTTTTTAGTTGTAAAATTAAATTTTAAAGAAAAGAGTATAAGCAACAAATTTTGGAAAATACGTAGAACTCGATGATACCCATTGAATTATTTAAAAATTAAATTAAATATATATATATATTAATAAGAATTGTAAAAATTAAATTAAAAAAGTCCTAATTCCGGTAAAAAAAAAGTCCTAGATAAATACAATCGAGTTTGAAAACTACAATAAAAAAACGAATCTACAAGGAAAAATTTCTAAAAATTTCTTTCAGTTACATGAAAATTATAATTTTAAAATATAAATTTTAAAAAATTCAATTTTTCTTATAGCATTAATAGAGGAAAGAGATCATATTGATGAATAAAAGTATAATTCACAAAAACACAATTGTAAAATTGAAGCTAGATGCACTATAAAATTAGGAAACAAATAATAAATTGTTGCAAAGATTACCTAACAAAAATAAAATAAACACATGTAAATCATAGATCAAGAGTTCTACGATTACCTTCCACTTTATCAAGTTTTCTTGATTACACAAGCATTTTAAATATTAAGCTTCCATGAAGTGTCAACCATTCTTCTTTCGTAGTGGGGAATTGTCATTGCCAGACCAAAATTAAACAAACAAAATATTAAATAGAAATATTCTACAGAGATATTCTACAAACTAACTCAAAAAATCCAAGGATGAAAAAATAACCAAAAAAAAAAACAGAAAAGCTCAAGATCCCCAAAAAACCCGAAAAAGTTTGTTAATTTTGAAACTCAAAATGAAAAAAAATAAACCCAAGAAATCCGAAAATCAAAAAATCAAAAGGAACCCAGAAAAACTAACCATAAAATCAAAGATCCCATAAATGAAGAAAACCTTAGAGTGAAAAAACCAACAAAAACGTAAAAAAATTGGTATATATAGATTTGCGAGACAGTTTAGAGTATTATTGTATTGTTTTTAATTGTAAAGAAATTTGGCGAAAAATTGAAGAAAATTGCAATTTTTGGATGGTAGAAATAGTACAAAATTACGCGCGGTCAGAGTAAAATTATGAAAATAAGAGAGAGAAAGTGATGGTATGTGAGTGACAATGAGGATTTTAGGACCAAATAAGAGGTATAGGTATGATGAATAAGCTAATTAAGGATGGTTGATTAAGATTTTTATGTAAAATATAAATTGGTTTATAAGAGGTAGACTTAGGGTGATGGGTAGAACATGTAAGTATTTCAATCTTTCTTACTCACAAAATGGAGGAGAACTTAGATACGAACTTTCGTTTTTGATTTGTTTTACTACTCAATAATAGTTATGCCTAAAATATCGCTGCACGCATAGCGTGCACAAAAAACTAGTCTATTATATAAGGGAAGGGGGGATGAAGATGGTGTCCCCCCTCTGAAAATATTAAGTTGCCCTTAATGATCTAATAGAATGAAAAAATTACAAAAGAAGACAATTTAAGAACTCTTAGCTTTCTCATTTCAACTTGCCATTCTAAACAAGTTAAAAATGGTATATGCATCAAATATTTCAATCAAAAAATTAAATGGACAAAATATCTTTAATTTTTTTTTATAAGAGAAGATGGTCTACATGATGTCCACCTGAAAAGTCTGGAACACTCACTATCTCTAATTTAACACTCTTTAATTCAGTCAAACCAACTCGTTATGTCTATTCTTTTTGTTCAAAATTCATTCACAAAAAATTAATATTAAAAATCACTGACAACCTTTGTTAGTTTTTTACATTAGCGAATTAATATATCTAAATTCATCTAACTAATAATCTTTCACATTTTAAGTGTAATCATAACTATAGTACGTATGGAGTATACAAAAAGTCTGATATACCCTTAATGAATTTAAATTGCCATAAATATTAAATAATATTTTCTTCTTCCTACTTGTCATATATATTGAACAAGTTAACAATGTAATTTAATTTGAAATTTTAATTAAATATTAAATTAAGGAGAATGATTTCTTCTTCTTACATATGAGTGAAAAACTTTGATAAAAAAAATTAAATTGACAATATAACTTGATTGACACAATCAGATAAAAATATAAAAACTTGATTTTCATATTAATAATTGTATTAATAATATTTTAAAACCTAAATGTTGATTATTGTTCGGTAATCTCAATTATAAATCAAACTCTTCCACTTTATTTATATTTAATTATTGAATCTGATACACAAATTCTTCCACTTTATTTGAGCACAAGCTTTCTTCTGCTTTATATTTCCTTCTCTCAGTACTATTTTTGAATTATGATGAACAAATAACTAAATAACCAACGAAACGTTGATTTAAGACAAACATATTTAAAAAATTAAACATAATTAAAAATATTTGTGTGAATCAAATATATTGTAATATTGATGAATAACTAATTAGGAAAAAAAGTCAATATGACACGCACGCATAGCGTGCAAAAAATGCTAGTATATATATAACCCAAGGCAAAAACATGTCATGTTGAGACATGTATTCCCCCCCCTCCCCCACAGAATCAAACGAGACACATTAAACAATAAAGATGTGTGTTTTAAGACTTGAACCTATAACCTCTCGTTTGAGATACAATTGCACTAACCAATTACTCTACAATCTCATGTTGGTCTTTTGGGGAGAGTGTAGACACCAAATTTTGAACCCCTTTTCGGATAAATAAAGATTTTGAAAAGAAATAAGAATAACGAAAACCGTCATGCATCGTGGAGCGCGCGCCCCGTCAAATGCGTGTTTCGCCCCGGAGCGCGAGTTTCATTCCGTCGTATGGTTTTTCATTTTTGCGTACTAGTCATGCATTTTCGGCTTAGAAATATAATTTTCCGTGAGTCGTAGTCAATAACTACAACCACCGTTTTAATAAAATGATTCGTAGTATAATCACGCTCGTTTGTACTAATTTGATGAGTTAACGTTGTTTGTTTTAAGATTAGTTTTTTTGAAAAACAGAAAAACGAGTCGCAATTAGGCGTCGGAATTTTAATCGTATCCCAAAACCGGTAGTAATCAGTTTTCTTGGCATTGTTCATTGAATAAAGAATAAGAATATATTCTTTCTCCACTAATCACATCCTTTATCCATTAGTTAGAGAATAAGAATCATGAAAAGGAGTGAGAATAAGAATCCAATCCCATGTGTAAGAGGCAAGAATCCGGATTTTTTTCGGTGGATTCAAGTTGTGCGCCAGGCACATGATCATGCGCTCGACGCATAATTGTGCGCCTAGCGCACAACAGCATCCTGCGCCAAACGCATGGCCCTGCGCCTAGCGCACGGAGCTATGCCTAGCGCAGGCTTCTGCGTTTGGCACAGTGATCTAATTATTTACGTATTAGGATGTATTTAGGAAATAATATTTTCTGAAAATCTGATTTTGCCTCATTGATGAGAAAATCCAAGAAAAATAGGAATATTTGTGTTTTCAAATAGATTTGATGATGTCATTAGGGTGAGGTCATTATAGTGAAGTCATTAGGGTGATTAAGGATGGAAAAAATCAGATTTTTTTGGGTTAAAAATCAGATTTTTTTGGGTTAAAAATCTGATTTTCTACTTCTTTGAAACCCTAGTTCATCTATCTCATTTCCCTATAAATACCCTCCTTTTTTTACTTCAAACCAAGTTGAGCTAAAAACAACTCAACTTCACAACTTCTCTCAATACTACTCTCATCTTCTCTACTTCCTCTAAAAAATCTCATTCAAGAAAAAGAAAGTAAAAGCTAGAAAAGTCATAATTAGTAAGTAAAGAAGTTCATCAAAAGAAAAACACAAGAAAAAGGGTTTAAATTAGTAATTAAGTGGATTTAGAAACTCACTTAGAAATTAAGAAAATCACAAAAAAGGTAGAAAAATTTGCAAAAGGAAGTGCATCATTGAGCTAGCAAGGTAAAGTTGAAGCTGTTGTTATTTTTCTTAATTATCTTCTTAATCACATACTAACTTTCTCCTTGTTTCTTCTTATCATTTTTTAATTTTTGAAGTGATTTGGGTATGTGGAAGTCCTAATAGGTTCCCAACCTTAAATCACCCCACCTAGAATAGTCAACTCTAATGGGGAGACTCTAAGAAAACAATGTGTTTATGTGATTTTTCTTAATCAAGTTATTGTTCATCACCAAAAAAAGTGTTTTAATAAAAAATTCAAGAAGAGTTGTGCATAAACATCTCCATAAAAAAGAAAATGTGATGTTGTAATTATGGTCAGCTTTAATTTCGTACTTCATTTTATTTTTCTTCTGTATTATCAGAATAGTTTGTAGGATTTAATATTTTCCCTATAAGGTTCAAGATGTTTCCAGCAACTGGGCTTTGGAATTTCTAAACAATGAATTTTGTACAAATAATTAAAAATCATACAACTTTATTGTGCGAAACTGATTTTGTTCAGTACCACATAAGCTTGTCTTGTTGATAAAGTTTAAAATAAACTCATTTAGACAAAACTAAAAACATCAACTTTAAAGAAGGCATCAGTAGCTTTTCAAAAACATAAAAATCATGTTCATATGAAATTTATACAATTTTATATCATTTTTACAAAAACGTTCATGTAAATCACTAAATTCCACGACACTGATTTTCTCTTCAGTTAAGAAACTAAATAAAAAAGGGTCTTAAAGTGTCCAAAACTTGTGAAATTTTAACACAACATAAAGAACTCACTGACCTATCCATAGATGTATCACATGCTCAAATTAACGCTTTCTACAGAAAGTTTTGAATTTTACAAGTCAGTATAAGAACAAGAGTGCAATTTGGAAAATGAAATAATGTGATTAACTCAACTTTTATAAAAAAATTTATTTTCTTGATACGAAAATGTTAATTAAAAATCATGAAATTTTAAGTTTCTCTTAAAATGACTCATTTTACCATGTAAATAAAAATCAATAAAAATTGTCATAAAATCAAAATCAAAGAGGTTAATTAATCTCTAATTTTCACAAGTTTACAAATAAACATGAATTCCAAAGCCCATTCAAGGAGATGAAGATCAAGAGTGAAGATTTGTATAGATCATAGATTTTGTACATATTATTGTAATAATAATTTCTTTGTAAATAGTTATTACATCACTCATTAATAAAAAAAACATGGAGATGTTTATGCATAATTTTCATAAATAATTCCACAATTCTTTTTAATAAAATGAGCAACCAATGTTACAAATATTGCATGTTGGGCCCAATATATCATAGTATATGAATTAAATGACCCAATCTCAATTAAGAGGAAAAATTGCAAATCTAACTAAGTTAAATTATATGGTGATCCATCTTACATTTTAAATTTGTTCTCCATCTTCAAATGGATTAATCATATAATTTGACATAATTAGATTGGTAATTATGACATCCGAATTGATTTTAGACCGTTTCACGTGTCTCGCTTTAAATGGCCAAATTTCAATTAGCCAAACACAAATCTCTAGATTTGATCTCAAATTGATCATTTTTCTCAAAATAACTTAATAATCTTCAATTAAGATTATTTCTCAAAGAGCCTTCAAATTAGGAAGCAAACTCTAAGACCTCTTGAAAATCATAAGTGTGATCACTAATTAAGGTGGTTATTTCAATCCTCGATCGATTAATCGCTAATTAGAGCAGTTAACTCAAACTTTTCATTGAATCACTAATTAGGGTGATTAGCTTAACTTTTCATCATATTTAATTACTAATTAGAGTGATTATCTTAAATCTTAATGATCGTTAATTAGGACGATTATTATTATCTTCATTTAATCACTAATTAGAGTGATTATCTTAAACCTTAATAATCGCTAATTAGGGCGATTAACTCAAACTCTTCATTTAATCACTAATTAGAGTGATTATCTTAAACCTTGAATAATTACCAATTAAGGTGATTACTTTATAATCTTCATTCTTAATCACTAATCAAGGTGATTATCTTTCCTTAAGTTTAGTCACTAATTAGGGTGATTATCTTAACCTCTATTTTTAATCACTAATTAAGGTGATTATCTTGATCATCCTTCATATTTAATCACTAATTAAGGTGATTATCTTAACTTCATTTCAATCACTAATTGGAGTGATTACCTTAATTCTAAAGGTGAGTTATTCATAATCTATTTCCTTTTCTTCCCCAATACTTCAGTGCTCAAACCTACCATGTACAAATGATATATTGATCCTAAATAAAAATGGTTGATGTGTATATGTGCAAACTATGTGATTTATTTTCTTTTTTTAATAACCATGACTACTTTAAAATGGAAAATAACGCATTTAGTAAGAGCCCGTTCTGTAGAACGGAAGAGGAGACGAGTTCCAGACGTTCGCACCTCTTAACCTAAACCCCGAATCCTATCTCATGGTATGAAATACCAATTTTCAAAAAGCCTTATCCATATGAAGTCATCATCATTTTAAATGATATTTCTTGAAATTGATTTTAAAATGATTTATTAAATAAATCTGTCCCTATTCAGATATTAATAGGGTGGCAACTTCCAAGTTTTCTAAAACTCATAGTCCAATGAGAGACTTTCGTGGGATTCAGTCCGTTGATTAAGACAGTAAAAAATCGAATACCACTGGGAGGAAATTATTTAAAGACAAGATAATATTTTTACTTTAAAACAATGAAATACAAATGTATATATTAATACTCATTAAGCTAATGCTAATAATAGCATGTCCTACCTTTAAGTGCTCTTATATTAGAAAAAAAGTTCTTCAAATTTTTATAACTTCCGTAATTAATACTACTACACCATTTAATTACATCACGTTATATTGTTACACATTAACCTAAATTTCAAAAATAAGATTGTATCATATTCTTTCTAAGTTATTATATATCTATATATATGTACTCTATTCAAACTGAGGGTTATATTGATGAATAATTCATATTATAATTTATTATGTAAAAAAATTAAAAGGAACTGGAAGATCATTCCCTGAGCACAATCTGATGCCTATAAGTCTTTTTTCCCAATTCTCTCAAGTTTTTGATTTAAGACTTCAAATTCACATTGGTAAATGATTCGGGACATCATTCGCGCCAACAACTAGTATATATCTCAAACCCAAGGCAAAGAACTATCATGCTGTCACATGTAAACTGTTAGTCTCCCCCATCCCAAACAAAAGTGACAATAAAAAGTGTGTGGAAAAACTCAAACCCATGACCTCTCATTTGAGATATGAAGACATTAACCAACAAATCTACAATCTCATATTGGTATTTGTGGGGAAAAAAAAAATATTTAAAGACAAGATAACATACACCCCATAATTATTAAATTCAGTAACCGGTAAACAAATAGAAAACTCACAATTATATTTCATTATCCTAAAATGACAATTTCATATATCTTAAAACACAAAACCAAATAATATCTTGTATGAGTATTGTTCTTTTCAAATGACTATGAATCGTATATTTAGCTTTCATCATCATGTTTAATTGAAATTTTGACTGTATTTGCAGATCAGTAACAAAAAATGGATACAGCATAAGCTACATGTGCTTTTTAATTAACTACAATTCTGCAAGTATGTATTAAATTGACTTATCATCATTTCTTTGTTGTTGAAAGGTTTTTGTTTGGTGATTGTCCCATAAAATTAGGATCTGATTTTTCTTAGTAATGGAAGATGGCTAATTGGTTTAAGTTAATGTAATCACACTACTGGAACTATCACAAAATATAATGTTTCAGGATTATTTTTTTTGAGGGGAATGTTTCAGGATTATTTTATAATGATATAAAATCTAAAAAATCTCATACATTAGTAAATAAAATTATTCGGGGCATTGTCCAAGTCAACAACTAGTTTTTTCTTTTAAAAACATCAAACAGTCAACTTGGCACTTGGAACTTCCAATCATCCAATGGTGTACTTAAAAGCCATAATTGCAAAAAAGCTCTGTCATGGCTGTCAAGGAGACAATACTGAAAATAAGTATTATCTTATCAGAGAGCTCAACAATATAAATATATAATATAGGACACTGCTCCTATTATAAATTGGTCAATTTAAAGTATCAAATAGAATATGAAATGCTAAACATCGCCCCAAAATTTCTTAAAATCACCTCGGGCCCATCAAACATTTCCAATTTAACCCTTCCTCTTTTTTCTTTTCTTTTCTTTTCCCAACCACCACCTCCCGCCACCACCATCCCGATTGCCACCTCCTCCAGCCCCACCACTATCACTTGCCACCACCCAATAGAATAAGTGATTCACTATTGTGCTGGGCGGGCGCGGATGTGTCGTCGTTGGGCACCGCACCCGTCCAAAGATAAAATTTCTCCTACTCTCTTCTACACTAAGGTAGTATAGTGGAAGTAGGGGTCGTATCCACAGGGAAACAGGGACGAGTTTATATTCAGCGTGATTCGAAACCTCGATTAAGCTAAGGCCCGAGAAACCTAATTACAAAAGGGGGGTTTCAAGTAGATTATAAACAAACTAAAACTAACTAGCATATAAACAAAATGAGAAATCAATTTGGAAAGATCTTGAATCCGATTAACATCCACTTCAATTCATTATCGATCCTTGAACATCCACTCTAATTATTTCCATAATTATCTATTGTCGAGAATTAATCTCGTGTTCTCCTTATTCTTAGTTGAATAGCACGATCAGCGTGACTATAAAACCCTAACTAAAGGATAACCTAGTCCGATCTGCGTCTAAGTTCAATCCAATAGCAGCAATAAACACAGAGAACCAATAGACCTGCTAATGTCATACACGCGATAAACATTCAACAGTTGATTCAATTTCCCTAAGAAATAACCAAGATGATCAGCATCTAAATTACTCCCTAGTTTGCTACCAATTGATAAAAGAATAAAACAATCCGATTCTATTCTTAAATCTAGCATTAGATTAATCACACAATCAAACTAGTAACGTTCCTAGCATAATTATGCAATAATCATAAATCACAAGCATAGAAATTGAACCATAATCAAGGAAAAGAGAAAGAGAGGAAAGATCTCACAATAACGGTTGAAGCTTCATGTTAATTGATCCAAGAACAGTTCAAGCTACAATCCGATAGCAAAAACCAAATCCATAATTGAAATCCCTAAAAACTAAACTAAGAAATGAGAACTAAAACTAGGAAATGAAAAACAAAGAAATGGAAATGAAGAACAAAGAGGAACGAAGATTTTGCAGGTACTTGAAGTGGAGATTGACATGGAACCACCATTGTCACACATGGAGCACAACCCAATGATTAAGCCTAAGGTACTAAGTCGAGCTAACGACTTTAAACAACAGCGCTTCTCGGGAGGCAACCCGAGACCCTTCTTATTTTCTTTCTTTTCTTTTATTTCTTATCAAATTCCCACCACCACAACAAATTTTCTTTCACCCACCGCCCACCCACTCAAAAGAACCACAACAAATCTTAATCCACTTTGAGCCCAAGTCCACAAAAGAAAACCCGTTGGGAGGAGTTCAACAGCTAGGAGTTGGTAACACTAGAGGAGTGAGATTGTTGTATCTTTTCGATCTCTTGAGCTAGGTGTCAATCTAAAAAATTTAAAACTTTTGAATTTGCCATTTGTTTGAGTTAGGTTTTAGGAGGCTTTTAAACCCCGCACAAAATCGTGGCCCCAAGCCGACTTAAGCGTCGCGAGTCGCGCAACTGATCGCGAGTCGCGAAGGGGACTCTGCCATCCCGCATGATTTGGCTGGGCAAGAGCATCGCGAGCCGCGACAGGAATCGCGAGTCGCGAGGGGCAGGGGGTCACGAGGTGCGACAGTCCTCGCGAGTCGCGAGCCTATGCTGGGCATGCGTGCTGGCTGTGCGAGCGCTGGGCTGTGCGAGCTGGGCGCTGCTGGGCGATGCTTGCGATGCGGCTGGATGGGCGAGGCTGCTGGGCAGGCTTCGCGAGCTTGCGATGCTTGTGCTGGCTTGGCGATGATGCTTGGGCTTGGCGATGATGCTTGGGCTTGGCGATGATGCTTGGGCTTGCGGTGGAGTTTGATGCTTGCGGTGATGCTTGGGCTTGCGGTGATGCTTGGGCTTTGCTCGGCTCAAATGCACTTCACCTTGGAAGCTCGGAATACATGACATTAACACAACTTATCTCGCAACATTCCGAACTTCCGCTAAGAGTTAAATAAAACACGAATGTTAACAATTACAATCAAACCCTTAGCAAAGTGCACCCAAAGTAACGTAAATACTACGTATAACTTGAGCGTATCATGTGCAAAGTTCAAAAGAACATAAAGCAGAACATCAGCTGATAGATGACTCTCTTTGCCATTACATGAACAATAAAGTAATATGAGAAGCAGGATTTGTTCTCTTTTCAGTTTTTCCTGTACATATTACTCAGATTTGGTCTCAGAAACAATGAACTCTCAAGCAAAATCAAATCCATAGATCAAAAGATAACAAAAAAAAAATCCTAAACTGCTAGAGACTGAGAATTGAGAAGATGAAGCGAGATCTCAACAAATTGAGTGATTAAATTGGGCCAGGCCCAGCAAGGCAGACAAATACTCCGGGAGTAGTACTAGGCCCGGCCAGAGCATTATGGAGGCCCTGTTCTAATGTTAAAAAATAAACCCCCATATAAAAAAAATTCAAAGGCAAAATGGTTTCAACAATAAATTAAGGGAATTTACTCTAACCTACTTATCAGAACCTAAAATTGTTAAGCGATTAAGTGTTTGTTCATTATCATTTTATGTCTTAGCTTCAAGTATTCTTTTTTATTAACATAAAAAAACACAATATGAAAATCAGTTTAAGTAATGTAGGGCCCGTTCGGTATTACTGTGGTTTTCTGTTTTTTGGTTTTTTGATTTTCAAAGTCATATGATATATGTCCTATAATGAATAAAAAATTAATCAAATTTATTAGGAACATGATGATTTTGAAAACTGACAACTAAAAAGTGAAAACCACTTTTTCTGGTTTCCTGTTTATGGTTTTTAGTTTTCAAAAAAACTGAAAAATGAAAACAAAAAACAATAACGAACGGGGCCGTAGCTTTCACTTTCCCCTTGTCTGTTTTTAAAATAGGAATAACTAAAATAAGTATAAATAATCATTCCTGTCAAAAAAAAAAGTATAAATAATCATAAATTCTATATATAATTTATGTTATATGACTTCAATATTTTAAGAACCATAACCTAAAAACACTAAACTTTTGTGTTCGGGCTTGCCTAGGCACTTTGATGTGCTCACTTAAATTAATTTCTATGTGGGAATGTGGGATTCGAGGGACACGTTACAAACTTCAATAGACAACTTGATATCATCTTTTTTATAGACTATAAAATAACATTTTAGGATATGTTTCAACATGAAACATGCTAGCAATTTTTCTTTAAGGAAAATTGACATTATATTAAAAGCATCTTCTTAGCTCTATTGTTAATGTTTTAAGTAATGATATATGGTAGGTTATGGCCAACCAAAAGTGTTTGCCAGTTGGTTAAGGGATGGAGGTTTAATGTTGTCGTAGTAGAATATGTAATTTGATGAAGGTAAAGGTGACTCCCGAGGATGAGAAGTGTGAGCGTGGTCGAGGCGATGAACGATTTTCATGGTTGGGACATGTGTTTTCCGGTTTTACAAACCGGAGGTGTGTTCGAGAGCTCAATTTGTTTAGCTTTCTTCTTAGCTTGACATTGATCTTAATGGTCCTTGCCTTGAAAAATTCAAATCTGAAGGCGGCACCCTAGTTGCATCTGGTGGTTTTCAGCACGCCCACTCAACTGCGTTTCTCCTATCTAATGGAGAAACCTGCAACACTCTCGAGAGAGAGTAATGAGTTACCCCGGAACGTGACTCTTCAAAAGATCATGAGCCCAAAATCCCAAGAGATAGCAGATTGTTGGGATTGCTCATGCGGCGAGATGCGAAGCTCGCGTTTGGTTGTTCGTTGTCTGGATCGTGAACGATATTCGCTTCTCCTACCACTTCCATTAGCCATCAGAGGTGTGACTCCACCATCACAAGCATTGACCAGCGGCGCCCTCCTTAACATGCGACTCTACGGTTTTTCTTGTTTTTGTTTTTTATGGCATGTACTTCCTCGTTTAATTAATGCAAGTTTTCTCGTTGTAAAAAAAAGAGTAATGATATATGGTACGTATCCTGTTGGACTTCTCTGAAGGGGAAAAAAAGCATCTTAATCCCCTACTTTTTATAATGAAAATTTGTTAGAAAATACCTTTAAAATGCCAGTTCTAGTAAGGAAGCACTATATAAAAAAAGAAAATGGCATGAAACCATCTTTTATAATTTTTTTAGATGAAACCTGTCATTAGATTCTAGCTATTAAATTCTATTTTCACTCGACACAGCTCGTTGAACCCACTTACCCCCCCCCCAAGTTTCGTGTCCGGCTCCTCTAGAGTTACTAGAGAACTCTAGAGGTAGAGTTGGTGTAATCTCAGCCCTTTATCTAATTTTATTCATCTCAGCCATCCATTTGAAAAAGGAAAATCAACAATGATACCAAAAATCCAAATACGTTTCTCCTCAACTGTTTCTCTCTCCTCCACCCTTCTCCTTTACTGTTTCTCTCTCCTCCACCATTCTCCCTCCAAATCTGTCCCCAAAATCATCTCTCCATTGAAACTGTGAAGATCGCTTGCTCTTTCTATGACTTGCGCAAGTGAATTATTACTCTCAATTTGTCCCCAATTTAGATAATTGAACAATTTAACAAAAATCGCCAAATTCAACCTTGAATTCCCAATTCTTACCTAGCAGCTTCAATCTCTTAAATTTGTCCTCAATTGCGTCGATTCTTCCACAAAAACGAACATCTCCATTGAAAGTCGCCATAAATCTGCATTGAAGCAACTCTGAAGATTGTAATTTCGAATTGTCGTGCTTTTTCAGGTTTTGAATTTCATTTATATGGTTCTCAAATTATGGTTGTGTTTCAATGTTGATTTTAGTGTTGATTTTTTTGCCTTTTGCAAATCTGTTCGAATGGATTTGGTACTTTCTTGCTATTGCACAGGATTTATGCTTTGTGCATTCTTGAATATGCTTATTGGCAGAGCTGCATCATTGTTCGCCACTAATGCTCATAGTTAATGTATTCAAATTGCTTAAGCTTGTGGGAGGTAATTAGTAAAATTCCCCAATCCCCACCATATTATCTTGGTAAAAATGCAATGGAATCAATTCAAAGGGGCACACTAGTGAATTCCCAGCTATTAGTTGTAGTTCTACTGCCACGACCCACTACCGAACTAAATGTTAAAGTTTTCAAGGCCTCAGAATTTTCTCAATGGATATTGTGCAATTTTCTCATTGTTCATTTAGCTGTAGTACGTAATTTGTGCAATTTCCATTTAGTTGCCACCTACTGCCACCTACCAAAGAAAAACGAACATCTCAATGGAGATTGTGCAATTTTCTCATTGTCCATTTTGTTGTTTTACATAAAACATGTCAATCTATGTCAATGGAATGGAACCAAATTGCTATTGTTTACTTAATTTTCGTAGGATTTATGCCTATTAGCTCAATATGGGAGAGCATTGCGTGGCAACATGTAAAGATGTAGGTTCAACTCCTACATTGGCAAGTTTATTTCAAAGCAACAATTAAGAGGAAACTTTTAGCCCTTAATCCAAACACAATTAATTGTACAAATGACTATTGGAAAAATATTTTAAGCTCAAATCATCTACAATTTTATAGGTGACCTGTGATCTTCATCTGAACAAAAAGAGGTTGCTTAGACTCTGCATTGTCTCTCATCATTTGAGGCCGCTTTCATTTTATATTTGAATGCATCCTTGCTCATCCTTTTTCATATTTTTGGAGATCAGGTGCCTACATCTTTAAACCATAGTTGCTTTTCCATCTTCTTAGATTCCTGCCAATGTTTAAGTTTTGCAATATCGTCTCCATGCTAACTCTCCTTCCTCTACAGCTAACCTCCACTTATAACCTATGTTTGAGCTTCAGTTTGTCCTTATTCCAATATCTAAATCAACTATTGGAAAGATGACTATTGGAAAAATCTTGTGTCAGCTGACAATGTTCCAATATCAAAATGAAGCAATATAAGTACCAAGCAACTCTAAGTTCTCTAACACAAAATCACAATTGAGTAAAGTAATAATTCTAACTCACAAGTAATCTAAATACTTAATTACTATGAATACTAGTTGTCAGGACCAAGACCAACCAACTTTATGAGTTGCATACATGTCGCTTCAGCTGAACATCTAGAACCAAGTAGGAAAGAACCTACAGACCTACATCCACACAGAAACAGAAAAGTTAGTATCTAGTAACCTACATACCTATATATGTTATCAAATCTATACAAGTAATAACACTTACCTAGCCAATTCACATTTGACGCATCACTCAAAGTGGTTTGGGAATTATTATGTGGACTGAACATATCCTTATTTCCCACCTACAAGAATTGACACAACTAATATAATTATCCTTATTACAATACTATCATATAACTATAAAATCGCATACCTGACTTTGACTTTGGCTTTCCTTCCACATGTAAGAACTACATTGCTCTTGACTTGCAGCTGGAGTACATTCACCCTATATAAAAAAACATAATTAGGTAATAAGAGAAATAACTAAAGATCAGAGGTCTATATTATTCATTGAAAATATTTTCTAGTCTAACCAGAAAACTTTCCCTAAATTATAATTACTGTTTCAAATGTCATACCTGAAACAATAATGGGGTCTCGTTGCACATGTATGAACCAAATTGGTCGTGACTTCCATTATATTGACCATATATTACAACACAAAGTAGAGTGTAAGAGAAAAGGAAAAACACAGACCATTTTGAATACCCTTGTTTATTCAAGTTGGTAATTTCTACCAAGAGCAATTGAGTGAAGCTATTCTCAGAGGCTTGAGGATGTTGATTGTAAGTTCTAAGTTCCATGCCATATTTTTCTACATCCGGCTTTTCAACTTGTTGTGAGGCACCAAAAACAAATGGTAATATACAATATCATATACATATAACATGTTTTCAACATTTATTTACTATACATGTGGTGGTTGATTTTCTTTACTTTGTTGACCTGATGGTGCATTCTTCTTGCTGCACTTGGTCTCACTTGTTTTAGATGGTTGAGTTTTGACATCCTTATCATGAAATTTCTCGTTCCAACTTTTTCTCCTTTTTCCTGTCTTTTTGGATTCTTTTTTCTTCAATGTAGCCTTGCTAGAAACGTAGATCTACACCACTTGGTTGAACTTGTGCATTCAAATCAGGAACAATAGAAGCAACTTGATTGCTTTGCTCTGCTTTCATGCTTGACAATTTCTTGTTAACCTCAGCAATAATATTATCCAACCCATTATCGACCAATGAGGATACTTCTTCAAAGTTATATGCTTGACAAGCAACTTTTAAAAATTTCCTACATAAAGCTCTATATCTACGAGTAGCTTCCAACCGAGGGTCCTCAAGAACAGTCCTCCCACATCTATCTTGCACGACTCTACTCCTAGCTTCTCTTGTCCAGCGTTTCAAAATATATTTCTCGGGAATCAATTTAATGTTCATGACATCAAGGACCTTCAAAGCATGAGCACATAGTATCCCCAATCTCTCAAACATTCTACAGCTACATGAAACTGTTTTAGTCGAAGCATCACCAAATACTTGGTATTCCGTATCAATAGATCTACCATTATCTAGATTGAAGACGGCAACTCTATATTCATTGTGAAGTTGACCTTCTACAACATCCTTAACATAAGCTGCAGTAGACAATTCATACTCATCTTGAAAGCTCGCAAAAATTTAAGTGTATAGTTTACCAACTTTATTAAGTAAAGGAATTCTCCTCATCTTGATCCTTGGCAGATTTTCCTTCGAATCAAACTCATGATTTATCTCGTTTTGACGTTTTATATCAAGCTGTACTCTCTCAAATTGTTTGAAAAAGCGCATAACATCCATGTTGCATTTTAGATAATCTTTTAAATCAGAATTGAAGCTTTCGCTTAATTGAGTGCTCCGCATCCCCAAGGAAAATACATTTCTCATATAACACTCTGCCCACTGTTTCTTGAAGGGATAAATGAAGTCTAACCAAGTAACCTTTTTCACTTTCCCACGCAATGTGATACGCTCACGTTATACGGTGTTTATATTATATTTTGGGTGCTTTTTGCTAAGGGTCTTGATCATAATTGTTAACGTTTGCGTTTTATTTAGCTCTTAGCGGAAGTTCGGAATTTTGTATATTAATTATAGTTAAAGTTGTAAGTTCCGAGCTCCTAGAAGCATTAGTGTTTGGAACGACTCAACATCGTTATACTTGCCAAGCGTCGCCACATGTTCCAATCAAGCATCGCCGCAAGCCGTAGCCGAGCATAGCACCAAGCCTACCGAGCAGCCAGCACCTAGCCCATCACAGCCGCACCAAGCTCTCGTGCACCGCAAGCTCGGCATCATCGCCCAGCTCTCGCGTGCGCGCTCGAAGCATCGTCGCCCAGCTCTCGCGCATGCTCGTCCAGCTCTCGCGCATGCTCGCCCAGCTCTCTCGCATCGTCGCACAGTAGCTCGCACCTCGCGAGCTAGGTCGCACCTCGCGATCTGCTTGCTCGCGACTCGCGAGATCCTTCGCACCTCGCGACTTCCTTTGCCCAGCCAAGTTTGCGGAAGGCAGAGTACTCTTCGCACCTCGCGACCTGTGCCGCACCTCGCGACCCCTAGGTCGGTGTAATTGTCGGCTGATTTTTGAGCTTTAGTATAAATACTAAACTCTATTTTTGGACCTAGGGGGCAGCAGCCACAAGGAGAGGGAGTCTCCAAAACTCCACTCCTCTCTTGTTGTCTTCTCTTTTTAGTTTTTATTTTCTAGTTTAGTTTTAGGAGATTTCAACTATGGGATTGGCTTATGCTATGCCGATTGTAGCTTGAACCGTTCTTGAACGAGATTAATATGGAGCTTCAAGCATTATTGTGAGATCTTTCCTCTCTTTCTATTTTCTTTGATTATGGTTTAATTTCTATGCTTGCTTTCTATGATTTTTGCTTAATTATGCTAGGAACGTTACTAGTTTGATTGTGTAATTAATCTAAAGCTAGATTTAAGAATAGAATCGGATTGTTTTATTCTTTTATCAATTGGTAGCAAACTAGGAAGTAACTTAGATGCAGATCGTCTTGGTTATTTCTTGGGGAAATTGAATCAACTGTTGAATGTTTATCGCTTGTATGACGTTAGCAGGTCTGTTGGTTCTCTGTGTTTATTGTTGCTATTGGATTGAACTTAGACGCTATCGGACTAGGTTATCCTTTAGTTAGGGTTTTATAGTCACGCTGATCGTGCTATTCAACTAAGAATAAGGAGAACACGAGATTAATTCTCAACAATAGATAATTATGGAAATAATTAGAGTGGAGGTTCAAGGATCGATAATGAATTGAAGTGGATGTTAATCGGATTCAAGATCTTTCCATATTGATTTCTCATTTTATTTAATTATGCTAGTTAATTATAGTTTGTTTATAATCTACTTGAAACCCCCCTTATTATTAGATTTCTCGGCCCTTAGCTTAATCTAGGTTTTGAATCCCGCTAAGTATTAAACTCGTCCCTGTTTCCCTGTGGATACGACCCCTACTTCCATTATACTAGCTTAGTGTAAAAGAGAGTAGGAGAAATTTTATCTTTGGCCGGGTGCGGTGCACAACGACACATCCGCGCCCGCCAAATTTTGGCGCCGTTGCCGGGGAAACGGTGTTACTTGTTTGTATTTAGCGTGATTTTTGGATGGTATTGCTTGTGCTCTTTGTTTTTGGTTGGCCACTCATATAAAGAATTCCCTTTTTGTTTTAGTTTCTAGTTTTCATCTTCCATTGAGCTCTATGTATTTCACTTTTGTATTTTGGACAAGAAGCATGGAACTTGTTGCTTAAACTCTCTTGGGAATGGTTGATTGAAGCTTTTGACGGTTTATTGTAAGATTTACTCTATATCTTGGTTATTGTCTAGCTTTAAATATTTATATTAATGGTCATGACTTGGATTAGCTAGGAGTACTACTAGTTGATGTTTGTTGTTGACTTAATGCTAGGTTTTGGATATAATCTAATGTTATATGCTCAACCATGTTGTAGTAAGCTAGGTATTAACGATGCATTGCAAGAGTTCTTCTCAATCAATTTTGCAGGTACTTGAAGTGGAGATTGACATGGAACCACCATTGTCACACATGGAACACAAGCCCAATGATTAAGCTTAAGGTACTAAGTTGAGCTCACGACTTTAAACAACAGCGCTTCTCGGGAGGCAACCCGAGACCCCTTTTTATTTTCTTTTATTTCTCATCAAATTTCCACCACCACAACAAATTTTCTTTCACCCACCGCCCACACACTACAAAAGATCCACAACCAATCTTAATTCACTTGTAACCAATTAAAATCCACAAAAGAAAATCCGTTGGGAGGACTTCAATAGCTAGGAGTTGGTAACACTAGAGGATTGAGATTGTTAATGAATCTTTTCGATCTCTTAAGCTAGGTGCAAATCTCAAAAATTTAGAAATTTGAATTTGTCATTTGTTTGAGTGATTCGAGGGAGAGGGTTGTGAGTTGATTTATGAGATTCGAGTTGGTGTTATTAAGAAATTTGAGTTTGACGGATTGTTTGTCATGAGTCTTGAGTTTTCGATCTTCGATTTACCCGATTTTCAAATTTCCCCCCCTTTTTCAGTTTACTTTTTCTTTTAATTGTCGACACATTGAGGACAATGTGTAGTTTAAGTAGGGGGAGGGTATTCTCATTCTCATGTATCTATGTTGTATTTATTACTTTCAATTTGAAAAAAAAATTTGAAAAAAAAATGAAAAATATTAAAAAAAAAATGATGATGAAGTGAATCCCGCTGAGTTGAAAACCCGCAAGGGCGGGCGACTCAGGCAAAATTGGGGGCTCGGATAGGTCGAAAACCCAAAAGGGCGGCCTATGCAAAAAAGAGCTAGTTGAGCGGGTAATATGGTGAGATGAAAAAAATGTGAGAAGCTAGGATGAAAACCCGAAAAGGTTCCTAGGCAAAATGAGAGATTAAGAGAGAATTATATACTTTGAAAACTCATTTGCCGGAGATGGTGTCATAAGGTGGAAAGCGTTTTCGGGTAAAGTTGGTGAATTCATCCTTGATTTTGTGAAGATTTATTTTGGCTTTCACATTCTTTTGGTTGATTGTTTGTTTTTGGGAGTAAGCATGGAATTTATCCCTTTTTGTCTTTGTTCCATGGCTTGCTATTCTAAGTTGGTTGTACTAGTAGTATAGTAGTAGTAGGTCATCTTTTGGAGGTTTGGGAGAGCTGATAGTTTAATGTGTCGTGAGCTGACATTTTAATTTTTGTTGGTGTTGCTGGTTAAACTTGTTGGTGTTGCTGGTTATTGTTGTTGTTACGTCTTTATATATTTCAGGTGAGCTTGAATCTAAGTATGGGGGAATCATCGTCCCTTACGTTTAGGTTTTGAGCGGATGTTGTTAAGATGTGATGATGATGATGTAGTTGATGGAGAGTGTAGGTTGGTGTCGATAGCTTGGGTGATGATTTATTTGGTGATTCTCATTTTTGAGTTTACTCGAGGTCGAGTAAAGTTCAAGTGTGGGGGTATTTGATACGCTCAAGTTATACGGTGTTTATATTATATTTTAGGTGCTTTTTGCTAAGGGTCTTGATCATAATTGTTAACGTTTGCGTTTTATTTAGCTCTTAGCGGAAGTTCGAAATTTTGTATATTAATTATTGTTAAAGTTGTAAATTCCGAGCTCCTAGAAGCATTAGTGTTTGGAACGACTCAACATCGTTATACTTGCCAAGCGTCGCCACATGTTCCAATCAAGCATCGCCGCAAGCCGTAGCCGAGCATAGCACCAAGCCTACCGAGCAGCCAGCACCTAGCCCATCACAGCCGCACCAAGCTCTCGTGCACCGCAAGCTCGGCATCATCGCCCAGCTCTCGCGTGCGCGCTCGAAGCATCGTCGCCCAGCTCTCGCGCATGCTCGCCCAGCTCTCTCGCATCGTCGCACAGTAGCTCGCACCTCGCGAGCTAGGTCGCACCTCGCGATCTGCTTGCTCGCGACTCGCGAGATCCTTCGCACCTCGCGACTTCCTTTGCCCAGCCAAGTTTGCGAAAGGCAGAGTACTCTTCGCACCTCGCGACCTGTGCCGCACCTCACGACCCCTAGGTCGGTGTAATTGTCGGCTGATTTTTGAGCTTTAGTATAAATACTAAACTCTATTTTTGGACCTAGGGGGCAGCAGCCACAAGGAGAGGGAGTCTCCAAAACTCCACTCCTCTCTTGTTGTCTTCTCTTTTTAGTTTTTATTTTCTAGTTTAGTTTTAGGAGATTTCAACTATGGGATTGGCTTATGCTATGCCGATTGTAGCTTGAACCGTTCTTGAACGAGATTAATATGGAGCTTCAAGCATTATTGTGAGATCTTTCCTCTCTTTCTATTTTCTTTGATTATGGTTTAATTTCTATGCTTGCTTTCTATGATTTTTGCATAATTATGCTAGGAACGTTACTAGTTTGATTGTGTAATTAATCTAATGATAGATTTAAGAATAGAATCGGATTGTTTTATTCTTTTATCAATTGGTAGCAAACTAGGAAGTAACTTAGATGCAGATCGTCTTGGTTATTTCTTGGGGAAATTGAATCAACTGTTGAATGTTTATCGCTTGTATGACGTTAGCAGGTCTGTTGGTTCTCTGTGTTTATTGCTGCTATTGGATTGAACTTAGACGCTATCGGACTAGGTTATCCTTTATTTAGGGTTTTATAGTCACGCTGATCGTGCTATTCAACTAAGAATAAGGAGAACACGAGATTAATTCTCGACAATAGATAATTATGGAAATAATTAGAGTGGAGGTTCAAGGATCGATAATGAATTGAAGTGGATGTTGATCGGATTCAAGATCTTTCCATATTGATTTCTCATTTTATTTAATTATGCTAGTTAATTATAGTTTGTTTATAATCTACTTGAAACCCCCCTTATTATTAGGTTTCTCGGCCCTTAGCTTAATCTAGGTTTTGAATCCCGCTAAGTATTAAACTCGTCCCTGTTTTCCTGTGGATACGACCCCTACTTCCATTATACTAGCTTAGTGTAAAAGAGAGTAGGAGAAATTTTATCTTTGGCCGGGTGCGGTGCACAACGACACATCCGCGCCCGCCACAATGCATTGAAAGCTTTTTCAAACTTTACCTCTTCTTCAATGTTATACATACATGCTTTGAATTCTCGAAAAACATCAGCTCCATTACTTAACAAGTGCTTTGTTGCATTTTCCTTGATGTGCCAAGTACATAGTCCATGCCACACATCCGGCATCACCTCTGCGATAACAATTCCTATAGCGATGTCTTGATTTGTAAATAGAGTCTTTGGATGCTTATTGTCTTGGGTTGCTAGAAAGGTTTCAAAAAGCCATTTAAAAGATTCAATTGTTTCATCATATAATAGAGCAGCTCTAAAAACAACTGTCTCCCAGAAATGGTTGAAACCGACAAAAACACCAAGTGGTCTCTGTTCTTTATTTGTGTCGAATGTAGTATCAAAGGCGACTACGTCTCCAAATGAAGCATAGTCAATGATCATTTTTGCATCTGCCCAAAATATGTTTGTTATTTTTTCTTCACAATCCAACTGAACTGAATTTTGGAAAAAAGGATTCTCCATTGTTTGCAAGTGAAAGTACCTTAACAAACTTCCAGCTTCCCCATACATCATATATCTTTGGCGTTTACTCCTTAGATAATTTTTGTGATCTCGACGGGTGTAGCCAAGATTGGATGTTCCACCCACATGCGCACCAATGAACTCATGTGCTGCTCTAGGCTGAATACCAAAATCATCAGCAAGTTCAATTTCAATGGCTTGTACTTCAGTTATTTTTCTTTGTGACGATAGTAAGTGACTAGTTTCTTGCGAATGGAGTACACGATTATGTTCGGATACAAAATCATGAACTCGATATTTTCCAGCGGCCTTATCTAATGAGATACCAAGACGAACCTTGCAACCTGTTCTTCTTTCTGCTCTAGGATTTTTTGTCAAGTTATCCCGCTTGTCAAGATAACGTAACCCTCTTTTGCACATAAAAATCTTTTAGATGTCACAAGTCCGTCCTTCTTACTCTTGTTTTCCCAATGCTGACGAACATTAAAACCTATCTTCCCCCCATAATTTAACCAAAAAATCCAAGCATCGTCCACCGAATCAAATTCCATGCGAATATGAGGGATCCAATTTTCCAAGACAATTGTTTGCAGACGAGCCTTCCATTCAAACTGAGACACATGAATCACAAGGATGATTTGAAATATCAATAACAATAATACTAATAGATACATAAATGTAAATATTTTTTAGTGATAATAACTAAACAAACTCTACTAGAACTAACTAAACAAACTCTACCAGAACTAACTAAAGTAACTTATACAAACATACTATAATGTCAGATTGTATTATCAACACCAAGTATACTGTTAGATTGTATACAAACGCCAAGTATGTTCAGATTGTATTATCAACAAATGCTCTAAAGTATACCAGACTTAACTAAACAAACTCTAATAAAACTAACTAAAGTAACTTGTACAAACATACTCAATAAATTTACGGTTTTTTCACCATATACCCCTGACAAATTTTTTTTGCACCATATACCCTTTCAACTTTTGAAATTCACCATATACCCCCACCTTTCAAAAACTACATCGACTTACCCTTTTGACTAACGGTGTTAGACTTCCGTTAGTCATTAGGCCCTAATCCTCCCCTAACCCTAATTAACTAACCTAAATCAAACCCTAATCCTAACCCTAACCCTAATCTAATACACTAACTTGGGCCCTAACCCTCACCACCACTCAACACTCACCACTCACCACCACCCCCGTCACCACCACCACCCCCTCCCCTTCCCCCGCCGACCCCCTCCCCCTTCCCCCGTTGACCCCTCTCTCCCCTTCCCCGTCACCACCACCTCCCCTCCCCTTCCCCGGCTGCGCGAACCCCCTCCCCCTCCCCTTCCCCTATTGCGCCCAACCCACTCCCTCCCCCTCCCCTATCGCGAAACCCCCTCCCCTACCCCCAGGCCCCCCTCCTCGCCACAAAGAACCCGGAAAATCAAAAATCGAACTTCGAACAATGACCCGTAAAATCGAACTTCGAACTTCAAGCCCCGGAAAATCGAACGTTTAGTGTGATTTTTTTCCGATCCGAGTAGGAGAGTGATTATTTATCATTTTGCTCAAGTTTGGTGCGATTTTTGGGCATTTTAAGTTCGAGATTTTCGAACTTTCCGTGCGTTTTTCTGTTCTTCTCCCGGGAGTTGACCGCTAAGTTTACGGGGAGGAGAAATTGAGTCGGGGGATGCAAGGGGGTGGGGGGAGGGGACTGCGGGGGAGTGGGGGGGGGGGGTGTGGTGGGGAGGGGGGTGGGCTTCGGGGGTGGTGGGGTAAGGGGGTGGGGGTAGTGGGTGGGATGTTGGGGTAAGGGGTGGGGGAGTGGGTGGGGTAAGGGGTGGAGGGGTGGTTAGGATTAGGGTTAGGGTAAGGGTATTAGATTAGGGATTAGGGTTAGGGTTTGGCATAGGTTTAGGGTAGTTAATTAGGGTTAGAGGGGGGATTATGGGTTAATGACTAACGACGTTAGCCTTCCGTTAGTCATAAGGGTAAGTTGATGTATTTTTTGAAAAGTGGAGGGTATATGGTGAATTTGGAAACTCGAAAAGGGTATATGGTGCAAAAAAAATTGTCAGGGGTATATGGTGAAAAAACCGATAAATTTAACCTCATCTAGTACATACCCCACAGACATAACAACTGCAACACCCAATAATTCTTATATACGCAGCTTAGAATTCGCTTTGGAAGACAAGTTAGTTAATCAAGCTAATACGATCAATTTTATGCCTTGTCATAATCTAGCAATTTCTGTTGTACAATCAACACAACCCCAACCTCTATACTAAAAAAGGAAAAAAAAAGTCACATGTAAGTTACCTTCTTGTTGATTACATAAGAACAAGAAATTTACATCCACACCATACTTAGCACTGACACAACCATTTACAACCAAAAATATAATTAAATACAAAATTAATATAAATGGAGTTTCATTGAACTTACATTGCTCCAAAGTATATATGGATATACACCACTCAAAATATATAATCAATCTCCTTCAATATAGTAAGCTATGAGGAATTTTTTTAAAAGAATTTGTGATTGATACAGTAGATTGGTATAGTAGCTTTTGTTTGTGATTGTAAGCTATGGCGACAAATAAGCGTCACTAGGGCGCTAATCAGTTACTTTTTTTTTTCCTCAATTAAAAATTATCTTTTTTTTTTCATATTCATATGAAGTTTCCAATATGCAAATGTGAAGCTTGGCGGCAAAGTAGAATGTGGATGAGCAGTGTAGACCACAATCACTTTCATATATATTTTTTAAAAAAATTCTTCAAATAAAAATTATCTTGTTTTGAACAAAATCTTCTCTTTTTACTTTAAATCAAAATTATCTTGTTTTGAGAGGCTAATAACCATAGACTTAAATAAAGGGTTGAGATTACACAAACTCTACCTCTAGAGTTCTCCTAAAACTCTAGAGGATCCGGACTCCCAAGTTTCTTTCCTTTTCCCCAGATTTCCGGTATTTTAATTCAATCTCCTATCTTTTGCATCTCTGAGCTTCTTCCTCTTGAAGGATCAGAGGAGTAAAGGAAAGAAATTGGAGGATTAAGTGGGTCACTTGAAGCGTGCATGCAGGTCAACGCTTGAAAACGAAAGTCAATGGCCGAGATACGACAACAAGTTTCATCTCACAAGGAAAACAAAGAAACTCATTAAAGGTGGTTTCATGTCAAAAAAAATTTCATATAAGATTATTGTTGACTAAGGTCTTGTTCTTTTAGATTGAACTAAACTAAATTCGATGTAATGGAACTGAACTGAACTGAATGGAACTGAACTGAACTGAATGAAACTAAACTGAATAGAACAGAATTGAACAGAATATGTCTAACTGAACTAAATTCAACTGAATTTCATTAATTCAGTCTAAAAGATCAGGGACTAAAACTGACATGTAAAAAGTGATTTCTCACTAGAATGTTATTGTTTTCCAGTTAAGTAATTTTCCGGCGAGAAAATTAAGTTTCTAATGATCATAACTTATAACACAATAAAATATGTTACATTTTATACAACCTCTTCCAAAACCTCCCCCTATTTCCCCCTCAAAGTTTTTCCCAAAATCTCATTCTATAAGTTATAACAGTTAAGAATTGAGAAGAGCTTGCCTTCGGTCTCTTTATACAGATTTGAGCTACTCCATAAATGATCTACTTGTTACTTTTTCCAAAATAAAAGAACCATGTTATGTTCACTATTACTTTCTCTATTCCATATTTATTGTAACATGTGTAGTTTCATTCCCCCAACATGCAACTTTTCCATTGATATCTTTAATCATCTATAAGTAAAAAGTATACAAAGTTGATCTTTTGAAAATTTATAACAAGAAAAATCGAATAATATTATATGTGATCATGTTTATCTTTACAGATAAAAGTATGATAGAGGGCCAAAAATGAGTGAAAAAATAGTGTAAAATTCCAAAAATTGCGATTAATATAGAATGGAAAAAGTATATGTATTAAGTAAAATTCACTACCTAGCAGGAGGACCGCCCAATTCACTAGTGGAAAAAACATCACCCACTGCGGTCAAAACAGGCCAACTGATCCGAAAATGGACTGGAACGGGTGGGGGGCTGGGGGCGGAGCAGTTGAGAAAACTCAACTGATCTGGTTTACAACCATATGAAATATTCTCGATCTGAAATCAGCCATCCGAACACGAATGTTGTGATCATTCCTGGAAGGTTGAAAAAGATGTCTTAATTAGAGTGTGTTTGATTTAACAATTTTGGATTTTTCTAAGAAACAGAATCAAATATCTATTCCTTTTCTTCTTTTTGGGTTGAACCTTTTCTCAATCCATTACCATTACTTGTTGGTAATGGATTCCTCTACTTTGTTACAAAATCCCTGTGTTGGTAGTGATGACTTCCCTTTCCATTCCAAAGCTTGAACCAAAACCCAGTAAAAGTAACAAGTTTTGTTACTATTCCATCCTATATTTGATATCATTCCCTTTCCATCACATAAGTTTAACCTGACATGCTCTTAATGTAATCAAGGAGTCCTTATTAGGGAGACCATTACTATATATAAGTGAGTTATCAATTATCGTATGATCATTAGCTCGTTGATTATTAGATATCTAAAATTTGAAATATAAATTACGGGATATTAATTTTTATAAGTATTGTCGTTTGGTTGATCATATAAACTAAAATTTCCTAAGAAGAAGTTTTTTCCATGTATAAGCATTTCCTAGGAAGTGCGTAATATTCTAATTTGATTGAACATGGTAAGTTCCTCTTACCTAGGGGGATCTAGGCAAGCAACTTCCTCCATTTTGTGGGAAGTGGAACTTCCTAGGAAATGTGACTTCCTATGTTTTTGTCAACCAAACACTTATACCGCTATCTTTTACTTCATAGGAAATTATACTTATATTACCATGATTTTTAATGTAGAATCATCATCTTTCTATTTCACATATAGGGTAAGCTCTCTTCACTTTTAATAGGATAAGTTCCAACACTGCTCAAGTCCAATTAAGTCTAAACACAAGGAAAATCAAGGACGAGAAAGTCAAATCAAATTTGATAAATTTAGATGAAGAAAACACCCTTAAATATCTAACGACAAAACAATGTTTAGCCTTTGTCTTATACTATTTACCCTTGATTTCGCATATATATGTTAATCTAGTTTTTCCCCGTTATAAAAGATTTTAAATGTTTTGAATCATCCATATCTCTTATCACTCTATTAAATTTTGAAAAAGTTTTATCTAAAGGCGTGTTCGACAACAATCTTTCATGTACCATATATAGGATCGGTCAAGTCAAAACTTCAGGAAATGTAAAATGTAGTATTTGATAAATTAGAGTTTGTAGCTTTTAGGGGTTGGCTTTTGAGGTAGTGGTGGCGTGTAAAGTCAATTTTCATGATAGATCACTACGATCTCTCTAGAGTTTTTCTTCTAATTAAACAACTAGTTTTAAGGAACAGTGATTGTTTTAAAACTATTATGATAACTAACCTTAAGCTTAAACATTTGACATTTAATCGCTGACAGTGGATAATAAAAAAAAAGCTAATAAATATTACTCCATCTGTTTCTTTTTAATTTACTCACTTCACTTTGGGGGAGAAACAAAGAGAAAGTCCAAAAGTATGAGAGTGAAACTGGAAAGGTGGAGAGAGAAACTGGAAAGTGTGAGAGAGAAACTTAAAAGTGGGTTAAAATATAAAAAAAAGGGGATAACATGGGTGGAAAAAAAAGGAGAAAGTAGATGAAACATGTTACCAAGAATAGAAAAAGTAAAAGTGTGTAGATTAAAAAAAAAGACTAAAAAAAAGTGTGTAGATTAAAGAGAAACGAAGGGAGTACAAGTTTACAACCGCTAACGAGTAACAATGGTTACAACCGCTAACAAATAACACATCATCTCCAGTACAAATAATGATTAATGATAAGGACTAATTAAAACTTAAGTATACCCTTATGCCTCATTGTCAACGTATTAAACAATATCTTCAACATTATATTATCTTCAGTTCAATTTTTATTTTTGAGTGAAAATCATCAAATTAATTAATCAATAATTAAATGACAATTTGCACCAAAAAATTAATTACTACTAACAAAGCTCCCGTATAAAATATTTTTATTTATTCATTTTAGGAGCTGGGAGAATGAAGCTACATAATATAGTACCTGATTATTCATTAGACTTATAATACAACCAGGGTCAACTTGTTTCCCAAACTTTTTTTTGCCCAACACCCTTAATCTATTTATTTAATTTGACTAAGCAGTAGGCAAGACCGCAAGAAAGAGATTTTATATTAACAAATTAAATATTACAAACAGACAAAAAGGAGTTTATACATCTCTGTTCCTTTATATCAGAACTAGTAAATTATGTGGCTGTTTTTTTTTCAAACATAAATTTTAGTCTTTTTGGAAATAAATAGGGGTAAAAATTTAAACATTAGACTTTTTTTAGGCTAAAATTTTATAGATTAAGCCTGTATCACTTAACTCTTCTTTTATTAATTTCTTTTACTTATTCTTTCTTTTAGGTTTTTAAAATTAAACTTGATGAACGATAAAAAAATGTTAAGTGAATTTATTTAGGATTTCTTATGTTGTACTCCATTAACATAGTCTTTTGTTTTAAAGTAAATCATTTTATTTTGTTAATTGATTGAATTTTCGGTTTTGATGTAATACTTGATTGTGTTTGTGAATTGATTGATGTAATATTCCTTTATAATTTTTTTCAACATAAATGTTCTAAATCTTGTAGTCAATGTTTTTTTTGGTGGCTCAATTATAAATTAATTGTCTTTAACAATTAAGTTAATTTTTTAATGCTATATTTGAGATTGACTTTGTTTTTCCCCTTTTTTTGGTAGTACTTGATTTACTAATGGGTAATTAATTAATTTATAGGGGAGGGACACCATACCTCCACCCTTCCCTTATACTACCTCCGTTTCATATTAATCTACACACTTACACTTTTGACACTATTCACAAATTTTCCTTTGACTATCATTTGTGAATTATGGTTAAGAGAAAATATAGTCATGTGGGGTCTTGTTTGATTCGTCTCGATATGTAGTTTTAGAATATCGACTTTTATATTTTTTACAAATACAAAATTAGAGATATAAAGGCTCAAAATAGTACATCGGCATGCGTGAAAAGTGTAAGTGTGTAGATTAATATGAAACGGAGGTAGTATAATAAAGAGTTGACTATCAAGTATGCACAATATGTATATAAATAGGAAATATATAATTTAAAATTATAGGCATATTTTTTATTATAGTTAAAAATAATATTTGTAATTAATGATTAACTAAAACTTTACAATCTATTGTATTAAACAAGTAAGTGGCACGGACCATACCAAGAGAAATTTTGTTTCATATGATTTGGCTAGTGAGGAAACTTATTGTGATAAATAATAACAAATATTTCGAAAATGTTTTTGGAAGCTCTGAAATGAAAAATGACAAAATTGATAGAATGTTTAAAAGTAATTCCTCCGTTCTCTTCTTTTTAAAAAAAAAATCTTTTCTAGAGACAAAAAAGTCAAAATATATAGGAAGAACAAAAAAAAAGCAGAGCGAGCACTAGATTAAAATAATAAAATTACAATATACTTCTGCTTCATTTATACGTAATTGCATGCACATAAAGGCTTTAAAAAAGCGAGACAAGACATATTATATTTTATATGAAGTTGTAATCACCTAAAATCTCTATCATTCTTTCTTTTTGTTCCCCCAAAATCAATCATATAAAATAGTTAAAAGAGAAAAAGGGATGAGCCGGGGGACTACTCCACCTAATATATAAAAAATTAAGTAATAAATAATTTTCTTATGATTATAAGAAATGGGATATATGAAATCAAGAGCAAGTCAAAACCATTAATGGTTTGACGGAAAAAAAATTCTATGGAAAAAAAATTTCAGTAGAGAATACAAATGAGTATTAGTTTTCCTTTATTTGGTTCAATAGAAAACTATTAAGCTAAGAAATGAGAAATGGAGATGTTGGGAAATGAGAGAGGGGAGGAAAAGGGTTTTCCTTCAAACTTTAGAGGAAAATGTTTACAAAGAGGGATACAAATCTCTTTACCACCTTACTTTTCCTTTTTAAAACTTTTGTCCAACCAAACAACTGAAAATGGAAAAAATTGTTTTCCAGGGAAATATTTTCATCCAAAACAAATACTTTCTCCACTCTAAAATTATTGCAACGCTTGCCATTTTTAGTAGTTCTTTAATTAATGCAATACTACTAGAAATAGTAAAAAAAAAATATACCCATACATAGGACCACTCACATTCAACAACTTTTCTCTCACCTAATCTTATCATAAATATTATTATAATACCCACTTCTAATTCCCTCTTAAATCTCCTTCTTAAAGATAAGTGTTGCATTAATTTTTGAGTGGAGGTAGTAGAACCTAAAAGTAAAATGCATATATAAGAAAGAAGGTAATTCAACAAATCTTCGATTCCAACCAAAAACATGCATGTAAGAGGTTGAGGTTTTATCTTTGAGAAGCTTTTTTTTTCTTTTCGAAATGAGTAGTTTGTAATGATTCTTTTTTTTTTTTAATGAGAAGCCTCTAGTGATTTTTAGTTCGACAATTCATATATATTTTTAAAATCAGAAGCTTCTATTATTTTTGGAAATCATATTTTATCTTAGTATGCTCGTTTATCTTTTTAATCTTAATAGATGAAAAAGTTAATAATGTTATAAGGTTTGTAACCCTAAACATTAAATAATTAGATTTTTATTTTGAGAAATTTGCCAACAAAAAAAATTGCGAAAAAAAACTTTTAAAGCATTATATGCAAGAAAACCACAAACTTAATTTTTTTTTGCAAGATTAAACTTATTCCCATTTTCCGGTATTGACCATCTCAATTCCAATGTTGACTTTTCTATCTTCCTTTAACCCCATATTTAGTATTTCCATTAACTGCAACACCACCCCTATGCATCTCTATTCCACTACTCTTTAAAAGCTGCCTATGGGGGGAGCTTAGTTGGGGGGGGGAAGAGGGGGTTCCGGGGAGGCGCGGTGGTGGGGGGAAAGGGATGAAGGGAGAGGGAGAGGAGAGAGGGGGGAGGGGGAGAGGAGAGGGAGGCGGGGCGAAGAGGGGTGGAGGGTGGGTGGGGGGGCTGCGACCGGTGGGGGGTGGAGGGAGGGGTGGGGGGTGGAGGGAGGGGTGGGGGCGACCGGTGGGGGTTGGGGTGGCGGTGAGGTGGGGGATGCAGGGGTGGGGTGGGGGGCTAGCAGGAGGTGGTGATAGTGGTGGCTAGGTTGTGGTTATGGAGGAAGAAAAAAATTAGAAGGGTCAATGTCGGAATTGAGATGGTCAACACCGAAAAATGTGAATATGTTTCATCTTCCAAAAATAAATAAGTTTGTATTTTTTTAAAAAAATGCTTTAAAAAGTTTTCTTTTCATATAATTGAACTTTTAAAAAGTTTTTTTTTTGTCAAATTCTCTATTTTTAAAAACTTAGATTCTTAAGTACATTTCGAACGAATTTTTTTGAGTAGACCCTAACAATGCTTCACACGTGGCGACACATAGAAGCTAACAAACCGCGTGGCATATAATATAAGACTAGTATATAAGACTTCAAGTATACAAATACAACAATGATAATTATGCCAGCAAATAATTGATATAAATGTGTCAAATTCACGATGACTTAGACTTAGCCTAATTCAGCTAAAACTTCATCATCACCACACTACAACACGAAATCAAACTTCAATCATATCACAAAAAAAAAAAAACAGCCCATAACTTTGTGGAGAACTCGCCCCAAAATCTCAACTTTCGTTGTTATCCTAAAAATTAATACACCACCTAAACCCACTATCAAAATCAATCATTTTAACAAAACTTTCATCAAAAACCAAACAAAAATGTTATCATCTCAAACTTTATACTGGCTAACTTTCTCTCTCCTCGTTGCAATGGCCGCCTCCATCCTCGCCTTCCTAATCTTCTTCATCATCACGCGCTGCTGCATCAAACGGCGCCGCGTGGACCCCGTCGTACTTGATGATCCGTTCTCAGGGGGTCCACGTGGCGTTGATCCAACGGTGATCGAGACTTTCCCTATCTTCGCCTACTCCGCGGCGCAGGGGAAAAAGGTGTGCCGCGGGATGAACGTGTGCGTCATTTGCTTGGCGGTGTTTAAGGAGGACGAAACGCTGCGTTCCATGCCTAGATGCAAACACGTGTTCCACTCTCATTGCGTTGATTCCTGGCTCAAGACTCACTCCACGTGCCCCTGTTGTCGGGCTTGTCTTCTGCCTGGGCCGGGCCGGGCCTTCCCCTGGTTTTGCTGGCCCGCTTGGTAAGGTTCGTGTAAATATATTAATTTTATAATGGTTGATTAAAGTTAGGACTTAGGAGTGTATATGTAAGGAATAAAGTTAATAAATACGTAATTCTTTCTAATTATTTTAGTGTATTGTTTTTTTGATGGGAAACAAAAAAAAAGGCATTTCAATTGATGGTTAGAGTTCATGGAAATGACATTAGTTGTCACTTTTTATTAATAAATTATGTCCTTTACTTTATGGAAATGGACATTTTATTCCAATTCATGTTTAATGTTTGACTTTTATTTGTTTTTTCTTAATGCACCTTCTAAAGAAAAATTAATAAAAAAGAGAAAGAGAATAAAGTGTTTGTGTGAATTGGTACTTATTTATATTCATAACTCTTTATTGATTACATTTATTTTGGTTTATGCCTTTTTTCCGCCTACTTAACCCACTGTAATTCGCATTATTACTCGTTAGGTCGTGAAATGATTGTGTTTGGTAAAATGCATACGAGTGCAGTGATGCGAATTTGTTCAGCTTTGTGATAGAATTTTAGCTAGGTAAATTGAAGTGAGAGATATGAGGTTGTGGACCCCACTCAAAGTTTAGTTCGGTCTTACAAATTTATGATGTATCTCACCCTATAATCAGGAGATAAAAATTTAGCCAACTGAAACTTTAGCCAAATAATACTCTGGTATGGCCTCATAATAACGATAAGGTTTGAGGTTTGAACTTCCCAAAATACAAAAGTGTGCATTATAGAGGCAGTACATGTGTCATTGATACAAAATATGTGTTTGATTTAAGTTATGAAATGGACAGAAATTCTTGAATTAGAATGAGGACGGGAATAATAACAAAAATTATTACTTTTATTAGGTTTATGCTTTAAGCCATAGGATGTTTTTTTTTTTTTTTTTTTTTTTTTTTTTTGAAAGGTAAGCCATAGGATGTTAAGAGTATGTTAATTGATAATCATTACCCATCTATAAATTGATTTTGTTACTTGAGAGAAAAGGGAAAGAAGCAAACTAGGTTCATTTTGGGATTTTTTTTCTTTGATTAAAAAATTTCGCGACTTTTCTTCATTTTTCAAAGCAACTTAGCGACTTTTCATGAAAAAGGAATAGATTGGAAACAAATAAAATAAGTGTATATATAACCTAGATATATAGGAGTACAAGTGTACAACTACGATTATCAACTTGAAGTCATTAAGGACATACCTTGATGGCTTGAAGGCTGAAAATAAAGAGCTCATGATGACCTAGTTTAAGGTGGAGGTTTCCTTTGTTGAAACTTTTTTTAGAGGTTCCTTTGTAACTTTGTTGTATAAGTATTGGTATTAGTTATTTTTGGTTGACATATATAAAATATGATATATAGCAGCATGTGAAGCAATTTGGTTAGAAAATATGCAAGAAGTGTACAAAATAAAAGAAGGTTGTTACCTTAGTCCGCTATATATTTTCATTAAAAGTAAAAGTTTCATTATTAATCAAACAACTCATGGTACTTTATAGGACATGAATATATATGGGAAAAACAAATTCATAAGAATCTTACTTCCCATGCTTAACCAAACTAGCATCTAGTAGGTAATATATAACATTATAACCTTTGTAGTTTGTAGTATAGTAAACTGCCTTCTAGTTTATCTTTCAAAAGCTTGTTAATTTCTTTTATATAAGTGAGGTAAACACGTTTAGAGGAAATAAGAAAATCTAAATGATGGCCAATGTTTGAAGAATTCGTAGTAATTGGAGTGTTATGTTAGGAATAAGTATCACAGGTGCTAACAAATCAAGCAATTGAAGTATAACAAATAAGAATAAAGATATTAAAGCAATAAAGACACACACAAGATTTAACGTGGAAACCTTTAGACAGGGAGAAAACCACAACACTTCACTAGGACTCTTGAATATGAGATGATAATACAAGGAGAATTCTTAATCTCTCTAAACTCTCTAATATCTCTTTAGGAGTCTCTCCAGATTTAAGAATCTATGTCTCACTTAGCATACTAAAAAACGGCTTCAAACATATTGATACTGGGGTTAAAAGGAAAACCTAATGAAATAGGAAACCGAATATAAGTAGAATAACAAGTAGAATCACGCAATCAGTCAACAACGCGGCCAGGTCGTGGTATTCATCCAACACCACGCCTTGCTCGTGGTCTTCAGCTGTACAAAGCACCAACATAGCCATAGGCAGTAAACCCCAAGGCTATGTCATGTTCTTCGCCAAACACCACGCCCAGCCCGTGGTCTTCTACTGCTTGCTCCCTTGTTTGTTGTTGTGCTTCCACTAATGTACTAGTCATGTCGTGGCTCGTCGACTCCATATTCCATCTATTCGCTTCATGATTCATCTTCAACACATACCTTACAGGTTCCCGCAATGTAAGATAGTTGGTAGCACACTTGAATTTTTGTTAAACATGTCTTGAGGTGATTGTTACAAAATGAGTAATTAAGGAGCTTGCATATGTCATCAAACAGGAGTAAGGATGTTAGGAAGAAAAAGCGTATAAGTAATGTAGAGTATAAAGTTTGGGTCCTCCTTCAATATAGTTGAATTAATTTACAAGAGATTGATATATCTATGCACCGGGTAAGTAAGCCATTAAAAATAGACAAATAAAAAATAATTAACTTTGATGAGTTGGACTGTACTAATTATTAATGTATATCTCTAATAGAGTAGTGAATGGATTACCCACTAGGTAGATAAATTTTTTTCCTAATTTACCCCTAAGCTATCATACATTTAACGATTCAATTTCTTAATCACCTTACTGAAGGCTAATTTTAATAGAGATGTCAGTCATGGCACAGTATAATGTCATTGTTGAAATGAAGCTAGGACGATTTTATGATTCACATCATTCTTCTGTCATTCGCTGTTCTTCCATGGATATTCTTTTTGATGTTTGGTAACAAGTAACTATCAGATCACTAAGTCTGTTCTTTTTAGATGTTTACTTATGGCATTGATTAATTGTTGTACTAATTCTTCAGTGATTTATTAAAATTATTCTACCTAACTTCATTTCGATCATTCTATATCCATAATAAGATGATTATATTTTACCCTCTTTCATGGGAGGTTACGCTTCACAGATTTAATATAAAGAAAGGTGCGGCTGTTATTAGCTTAGAACTATTGGGCTAGGCTTTACCCAAGAATGAAATAGCTTCTCGTCAAAAAGAAACAAAAAATTGAAATAGCTTAGAGCTATTGGGCTAGGCTTCACCCAATAATGAAACAATCCAATAGTCTAAGCCCATTGTATTTGGGCTCATAAGAATGCAACAAACATCGACAAAATTATGTCATCCTCTTTTTTATGGTTTATTTTAAAGAACCCGGACTGGAATTTTGAACATATATGCAGGTAAAGTTTTCGAGTTAAAAAGCTTATAAAAACATGAATGGATCTGGTGTACAATAATTTACTATGCACCAGGTATCACATGATATAATTAGATTTTATTTGATATATATAGTATAATCAGCTTTTGTATGATATGTAATTAGTTTTTTGTGTGATACAATCAGTCTGACTTTCCAATAAATTATTGTGAATCTAGTCCATCCAAGATTTGCTAAAAAACTTATACTCTCTCCTTTTCTTAAAGTCATACTCGGTTACTATAGATACACACTTTAAGGCGAATTGGAGAGAGTGTGTGTAAAAAGTAGGTTCACTTGGTTTCTTTACCTTTTTTCAATGATGTGAGAGAGTGTGGGTTTATTGTGTATCTTAAGGGAGATAGAGAGCATTGAAGAGAGAGAGTGCGGGCCAAGGATGATTAATGAACAATAAAGTATAGAGAGTAGAACTTTAAAAAACGGATGGAAAAGGAAAATAAGTATAACTTCAAGTAATGGAGTGAGTATTCTATATCAAAAGTATTTTGTACATAGAAGCAAATTCTTAAGACTTAAAAATACAAATATTTGTTGATTCTCTATTTTAAAAATGATAATTCAGATTTTATATTCAATATGTTTTGCTATCATCGAAATAAATTTTTACCTTTAAGTTTAGGGAATATGCTACTTTTCTTATTGGGAAATTTGCCAAAAGACACCTTTTAAACGTCCAGTTTTGCGAAAAAAACCTTTTAAAGCATTCTTTGCAAAAAAACCAAAACTTAATTTTTTTTTGCAAGATGAAACCTGTTCCCTTTTTCCGATGTTGACCATCTCAATTTCCGGTGTTGACCCTGTATACACAAATTTCGAGTCAAAATAAATAAAAGATAAGAAACAAAGTAACAAAGAAATTATATTTCAATAAATGTATTGAGTACAATCTCTGTAAACAGTTTATAATGAAAATAAACTAAGTCCTCTGATTCTGTTCCGTGGCTGAAGAGTGACACGTGTTGATGCCAACCTGGATTTGAGTGTAGATGGACGTTTTGTCAACGTCAACCTGAGTTTGAGTTTTGTTTGAGTGTATTCGAATGAGGGCTGACAAAAGCTTGAATCTCAGTCGAATGTGTTTGAGTGTATCTGAACAGTCGGTACGGATTTGATGTGCTTGTTGACTATTTGCAGAGAGAATTCCAAGAGAATTTTATGAGCTCTTGAGAATAATGATCTTCTGGTCCCCTCAACTGAGAGAGGTGAGGTCTATTTATAAGGGAATGAAGATCCCTTATGGACTTGGTAGTTCATGGGCTTGGGCCCGTTTATGACTTGGAAGTCTTTTCTTACCTTTGCCATTTGACCATCTTAATTATTTGGACTAGTGATATATATGAACTTGCCCAAATAGTTGACAACCCAAATTATATTTAGGAAAATTTGCCAAAAAAAACCTTTTACGAGTTCATTTTTGCGAAAAAAAACCTTATAAAGCATTTTTTGCGAAAACAAACCAAAATAAAAATTATTTTGCGAAAACAAACCAAAATCAAAATTATTTTTGCAAGAAGAAACCTAGCCACCACTACCAGCAGCCCCCAACCCTCCCTCCACCCTCTCAGGCGGCAGCCCCACCCCCCCTTCACCCCTACCCTCTCTCCTCTCCATTCTTCCCTCCCTCACCCCTCCCCCCTCTCCTCTCCCTTCGTCCATCCCCACCCCAACCGCCGCGCCCACCCAGAAACCCCCCTTCCCTCCACCCCCTCAGGCGGCAACCCTCCCCCCTCTCCTCTCCCTTCGTCCATCCCCCATCGCCGCGCCACCCGGAACACCCCTCCGCAACCCCCTCCCCCCGCAGCCCCTAACCCCATTTTCGTTATCTACTCTCTCTCTCTCCTATCTTTATGCTTTAGGGCGTCGGAAAAACCTTGGCCGGGTGGGAGGGGGGGAGCCGCGGGGGAGGGGGTTGCGGAGGGGGGGGGGGATGGACGAAGGGAGAGGAGAGGGGGGTGAGGGAGGGAAGAAGGGGAGAGGAGAGAGGAGAGGTAGGGGCGAAGGGGTGTGGGGCCCGCCCGAGGGGGTGGAGGGAGGGGGTTGGGGGCTACCGGTGGGGGTGGGGTGGGCCGCAGTGGTGGGGGGGGCGGGGTGGGGGTGAAGTGGGGGATGCGGGGGTGGGTGGGTGGCTGGGTGCTAGTGGCAGGTGGTGGTATTGGTGGCTAGGTGGTGGTCAACGCCGGAATTGAGATGGTCAACGCCGGAAAATGGTCTTTGGTTTCATTTCGCAAAATAATTTTGATTTTGGTTTGTTTTCGTAAAAAATGCTTTATAAGGTTTTTTTTCGCAAAAATGAACTCGTAAAAGGTTTTTTTTGGCACATTTTCCTTATATTTATTTGATTTAATTTGGATATTTTATTTAGGTGGGCTAAATTAATTAAAGTGGGCTAATTATATTTATTTTAGCTCAATAATAATCAATTTATTTTAATGTAAAACACTAATAAATTTTTAGTGTCTACAAATTGCCCCCTCGAGACAGTGTCACGTACACGACTTGAAGTGTTTAATCGTGACAAGGTCTCGAATTTGAGTTTGGTTTAGCAATTAGGTGACAATCATCGTATTGCTAAGATTTATTGTCCAGAGTCATGAATTACCTACAACTCTACTACGTCTTGGACTTGGGAATTTCGATCCTATTTCGGTTATGATTTCTTAGTGATCGACTAAAACAAATCTTATCACATATTAGGAGTATAAATTAACAAAACCTCGTCGGCTACAATCGTTCGTTAACTCGGGTACCGAGTACCGACGCACTGAGCATTGAGTTGTCAGAGACAATTCCAGACCACTGCATACATGTGAGTTTGACTATTTATTTTCGTTACTCTTAGATCTTTCTTTTATCTTCTTCTAATCTGCTGTTGACAAAGATCACATACTCTCACTTTTTTTTTTATGAGTTATATGCCATGATCATCATTATTTAGTCTGTTGGCTGACAAATTTGTTTAGTGGCTTGCTCCTTTATTGCATCAATGCCCCCCTTTTCTTCATTATTATTTTGCTTGTGATGAGGAATTGAGGATGATCTCACATGATCCCTTGATTGCTTGTATTTATTGATACCTTGAATTGCATATCACTGTGGCGCAAACTTGCTTGATTCCTTCCTCTCTTTTTTTTTTTTGGAATTATTATTATCACTCTTTCGTATGATACATGTAAAGCAATAGGAATTTGCTTGGTAATAATGCATCAGTAAGTCAGTAACTGATGCTTGGCAACACATCCCTGCTTTTCCTTTATTTTATTTTTCAATGTATCATGTATATACGTGAAGTATCACCAAACAATTTTCTAATTTTGTTGTATACACATCTTTAGTCTCCTTTGTTTCAAACTTTTCTTAATTATGTGTATGCATGTTTTTTTTTTAGAGTTATGAGATTGTGTCAGCAATATATCGTGATTCATGAATTTGATCAATTAATATAATTATATGCTGAATTTGTCATGCTCGAGCATTACAATAAGCATAGCCTAATTATTTGACGCAAATCATACCTTGTGTTTCACTCTATTTTTGTGTGTGTATAATCGGTTATGATCATCACTTTTTTTTCCAGTAACAGACTATTTTTCTTTTTGTCTTTTTGTTTCGGCAACATTGGGTTTTGACATACTTTGTTTGACTTGCAGTACATCGGATTTTGTGAGATACTGAACTTCTAGATTCGCCGTGGAAATATCACCAGAAACTCAAGACTAGTGAGCTGATGATATATATATATTTTCTTTTACAACCCCCTTGAGTCCTAACATTTTTTTTTGTGCAAGTGTTATTTGTCACGTTTTGCAGGTGACAAATTTTTCGACACTTGCCATCGAGAAGACAATCAAGTCCACTACTTAAGTGTTCATCGCGATGGGTCAGTGATGATCCATCGGAGTTGTTAGGCCAGTTGCTTAATTGTGCTTATCCTAGCAACTAAAGATGATGCTTTTGGAGTGTGTTCGAAGACAATCAAGTCCACTACTTGAGTGTTCATCGTGATGGGTCAGCGATGATCAATCGGAGTTGCTAGGCCAGTTGCTTAATTGCGCTTATCCTAGCAACTAAAGATGACGCTTTTGGAGTGTGTTCGAAGATCAAGTCCACTACTTGAGTGTTCATTGCGATGGGTCAGCGATGATCCATCGGAGTTGCTAGGTCAGTTGCTTAATTGTGCTTATCCTAGCAACTAAAGATGACGCTTTTGGAGTGTGTTCGAAGACAATTAAGTCCACTACTTGAGTGTTCATCGCGATAGGTCAGCGATGATCCATCGGAGTTGCTAGGCCGGTTGCTTAATTGTGCTTATCCTAGCAACTAAAGATGACGCTTTTGGAGTGTGTTCGAAGACAATCAAGTCCACTACTTGAGTGTTCATCGCGATGGGTCAGTGATGATCTATCGGAGTTGCTAGGCCAGTTGCTTAATTGTGCTTATCCTAGCAACTAAAGATGACGCTTTTGGAGTGTGTTCGAAGACAAACAATGGCGACGATCATGTAGCTGAGACATTTGCCCCCTTTTTTTATTTGCCCCCTTTTTTTTGTATTCTCTATTACTCATTCCTTTCTTTTTTTGTTTTTATAGGATGGTGTTCATTAAAGAATTCAATGATGATAAACATTCCTACATTGCTCTTGTTGATCGTGAAAGAGATGATCCCAGATCAGGCACTAATATGGTCATCCGTCGCTCACTGCGTCGCCCTGAGGGCATTCAAACTTTAGTGTGTAAGAATAATTTCCTGTGTGAGATGTCTGTCAAGCTTCCTCTTGGTAGACCTTTTCTCCCTTACATTTTTTTTTGTTTTTTTTTCTTAATCAATTTTTATTGCTTTTGTTATTTAGGGAGATGACTTCAACCTTGAAATGGACATTATGGATATTCCCGACAACTCAGAACATCCCACAATGGTGCTTCCCTCGAAAGTGACTCCTAGAATGGGGAAGGAATTGAGATTTGCAAGGAATTTGGTTTGCAAGAGTATAGACGGATCTGCTAAGAGTTCCTCTCCTATTCACAATCATCAATCCGTTGAGGGGACGGCAAGACTGTCGGATGTTCATGCCAAAGCTGCAGAAGCTCTTGTCATTGAGACACCTGGAGTTCATGTCTCTAGTGTCCCGACTTCTATGCCCCCATCTAGGTCCTTGATGAAAATTATCTTTGCTAAGGCGATTCGAGACATGGGTATGCAATATTTGGAAACACTAAGAGCAGCATCCTTTAACGAGGTTGCGAAGAAACATGAGGAAGCCTTAATGCTATACGAGGGTATTGAAAATCTTAAAGGAAATCCCAACCCCTTGAAGCGCAAGATAGAATCCTATGTTAGTGCAGTCAAAGATCATCTTGCTTTAGAAGAGGTTGCCTCAAAGTGTCAACGATCCGAACAAGTAAAAGAGAAGATCATTCTCCGGACAGAAGCGCTTAAGAAGGATGAGCTTGATTATGATGAGATCGAAACAGAGCGGCGCCGTCAAAGTACATTTTCCAAGGTGGGAGTATTTCAATGAAAAACACGTCTTCACCGGGTAAATCGTCTGATATCTCCCATTCTGCAGGGCCTGGGTGGTCTGCGAAAAAGTCTGCTATTGCTTGCCCCTTAACAGCCTTTTGCGAAACATACACAATGTCATATTGCTTTAAAAGCATAGCCCACTTTGCAAGTCTGCCAGACAACACGGACCTTGAGAGAATGTATTTTATCGGGTTAGACCTTGAGATGACATGAACTGTATGAGCCTGCATGTAATGCTTTAATTTTTGGATAGCAAAAATCAAAGCAAGGGAAATTTTTTCAATAGGTGAGTAGTTCAATTCAGCACCCACCAAAGTTCGGCTCAAGTAGTAAAGAGTTGTCTCCTTACGATCTTCTTGCTCTTGAGCGCACATTGCCCCCAGAGATCGCTCCTGTGCTGCGATATAAATGATGAGTGGTTTTCCTTTTATTGGTGCCCCCAAGACAGGGGGAGAAGACAAGTACTTCTTTATACTTTCGAAGGCTTTTTTACATGAGTCATCCCATTTGAACGGGGCATCCTTTTTCATGAGATGGCTGAAGGGATGACATCTTCCTGCTAGATTAGAAATAAACCTTCGAATGTAAGCGAGACGCCCTTGGAGGCCACGAAACTCCTTGAGGTTCTTAGGTTCAGGCATCTCTTGGATGGCCTTGATCTTTGCTTGGTCAATTTCAATACCCCTGTGTCTAACAATGAAGCCTAGAAACTTTCCTGAGGTGACGCCAAATGCGCACTTGAGGGGGTTCATCTTTAATTGACATTTTCGTAGTCTTTCAAAGAGTTTACGGAGGTCATGCAGATGATTCTCCTTCTTCTTAGACTTTACCACCAAGTCATCTACATAGGACTCCACAATTTGATGCATCATATCTTCAAAAAATTTCTGCATTGCACGCTGATACGTAGCTCCGGCATTTTTCAAGCCGAAAGGCATGACTTTGTAACAAAATATCCCTTTAGGGGTACGAAATGCAGTTGCTTCTTGATCTTCAGGAGCCATGTGAATTTGGTTGTATCCAGCGGTACAATCCATGAATGACAAAGCCTCATGACCAGTGGTGGCATCAATCATGATTTTCGTTACTGGGAGTGGGAAGTCATCTTTCGGACACGCCTCGTTCAAATCGCGGAAGTCCACACAAACTCGTAACTGTCCATTTTTCTTTCGTACTGGCACAATGTTTGCTATCCAAGTAGGATACTTGACTTCGCGAATAAATCCTGCATCAATGAGCTTGTTTACTTCTGCCTCAATTTCAGGAATCAATTCTGGCCTGAAGCGTCTTTGGGATTGCTTCTTTGGACTGACACCTTTTTTGATGGCTAAGCGATGGACAACGACTTTTGGGTCGAGTCCTGGCATCTCCTTATAACTCCATGCAAAAACGTCTTTGTAGTCAAAGAGTAACTTGGAATATTTTTGTTCTTCTTGTTGGGTAAGAAAAGCGCTGACGTAGACAGGGCGTGGCTCTTCTTGAGTTCCAAGGTTTAACTCTTTTAACTCATCAACTGTGGCTTGCCCCCCATATTTAAGAGTTTTAGGAGCCTCATCTGTTTCCATCTCCCCGTGCTTGTAGGAAGAGCCTCCAAGATAGCCAATATCTTTGGATCTATCTCTGTCCCTGAATGCTGAACAGTCACTTCAACAGAGATTTGATTGAGTAACAAATTTCGAGTCAAAATAAATTTCGAGTGTAGATAAATAAATAAATAAAAGACAAGAAACAAAGTAACAAAGAAATTATATTTCAATAAATGTATTGAGTACAATCTCTGTAAACAATTTATAATGAAAATAAACTAAGTCCTCTGATTCTGTTCCACGGCTGAAGAGTGACACGTGTTGATGTCAACCTGGATTTGAGTGTAGATGGACGTTTTGTCAACGTCAACCTGAGTTTGAGTGTATTCGAATGAGGGCTGACAAAGGCTTGAATCTCAGTCGAATGTGTTTGAGTGTATCTGAACAGTCGGCACGGATTTGATGTGCTTGTTGACTATTTGCAGAGAGAATTCCAAGAGAATTTTATGAGCTCTTGAGAATAATGATCTTCTGGTCCCCTCAACTGAGAGAGGTGAGGTCTATTTATAAGGGAATGAAGATCCCTTATGGACTTGGTAGTTCATGGGCTTGGGCCCGTTTATGACTTGGAAGTCTTTTCTTACCTTTGCCATTTGACCATCTTAATTATTTGGACTAGTGATATGGACTTGCCCAAATAGTTGACAACCCAAATTATATTTATTTGATTTAATTTGGATATTTTATTTAGGTGGGCTAAATTAATTAAAGTGGGCTAATTATATTTATTTTAGCTCAATAATAATCAATTTATTTTAATGTAAAATACTAATAAATTTTTAGTGTCTACAGACCCAATTTTCCCTCCTTTTTTTTTCGTTGTGGGCAATTTTCCCTCTCTTCTCTTCATTATATAACTATACCCTAATTCTCCAACCTTCCCCAAAAATAAACTCTTTCCTTCTTCTTCCCCAACAATAATTCAGTAATTTTTATCCTTACCCTAATTTTCAATTCTCTCAATTCTTTGCTCTATACTCTTCATTTTTCGGAATTAATCCTCTTCCCTTTTTTTTTACAGGTCCAATGGTAAAGTGTGGGTGTGGCATCCCATGTGCAAGAAGAACTTCCTGGACTCATGAAAATCCAGGAAGAAGGTTCGTGGCTTGCAAGTTTTACAACCATGAAACTGGACAACGAGGTTGCAACACATTCAGTGGGTGGATGAGGACCCTACTGATTGGCAAAGAGATGTCATTAATGTCTTTGTAGCTGAGAAGCATAGAATTGCAACTGACTTGAACATACTGAGATCGAGGTTTGTGTGCAATGAATATGAGAAGAAAAAGTTATCTAGAGAGGTTGAAAAATTACAGAGGCAGCCTTTGAAGAAAAGTGGAACTGAGATGCATAGGGATGGTGATGCAATTAATGGAAATAGGGGGTTAAAGGGTCTTGGATTTTGTGTTGTTGTTTCTGTCATATTCAGTTTCATATTTGTGAAACTTTTTGGGTAGGATGGTTGGAGAATTGTGTAAGGTGTTGGGTAGTTCAGGGTTATTGTGGTTGTATTTTGGTATTGTAGTTATAACCTTTTAGGTATGTAAATGGGAATGAAATGGAATTTCTTGCAACATTTATCCATACTTAGCTTTCTTGCAATATTGATCCATACTTGGCTTTCTTGCAAGTAAAATTGGGCTAAAATTAAAGGAACAGTGTTTAAATTGAACAATTAAAATATGCCTCTAAAATCATTACAACATTGATCCAATTGAACACCTAAAATTGGGCACTAATAATAACTTAACACAACAATAATCATCCATCCAAATGCATAACAAGTGATTAGTGATATTGCTATTGCCAACTTTAAGTCAGCCCAAAAATAACAGTATTCAGTCAGTTTCAGTTGTGCAATACATATCACCAACATTGTTCCAAATGAAAACAAAACCAATTAGGAGGCCAGTTACTACAGCTACAGTAAGCATTCAGCTTATTCCAAAAACTACAAAAGAAAATAAATACAACACAGTAACACTTCTTGCTCATGACTATGATTGTGTTGCATTTGCAGGTCTCGAAGTTGTGAAAGAGTGTTGTGTACTTGACTTAGCACCTCTGTCACCATCCTAGTCATTTTTTGTGTTACTTGTTTCTTCTTCCCTTTCGGAGAAGCAGCTGTTGTTGATGCTTGAGTTATTGGAGTGGCTTCTGTGGGTGTGGCTGTTGAGGATGGGATTGATGTGGCTATTGTGGTTGGAGTTGTATTCTTCTTTGGTCTCCCTGACTTTCTTTTTTCTTTTTGGATTGGAGGTTTAGGACACTTGTTAGCATAGTGCCCTAATCCTGAACAATTGCTACACTTGTTCTGCTTTTGTGCCTTTTTCACATTCCTCCTCTCCTCATCCTCATCCTCATCCTCACTAGGCTCCTGCTTTCTTTTGTTTTTTTGAAGACCTCCCAGGTATAATTTTGTGCGGAGGGGGCAGTGGCCTAGGATATGGGGTCACCTCCCACTATTGGTAACCAGGCATTGCTCTCACCTTCACAACAGAAGGCATAATCACACCAGTGAAAGCCTTCAACCCTTCCTTCTTTGCAAGAAACCTTGACATCACATATACCTCCTCAACCATTCCATCAACTGTTAAAATAGGCTTGCTCCTTCTATCTCTTAAAACATTATTGAAACTTTCACAGCAGCTGTTGAGTAACATGCTTGATTTTGAAGCTGAGTTGAATGCACGTCCTGAACCCAATGAACTGTTGGAATAGCTTGCAAGTAGTCATAGGCTTCCTCATTCAATTTTCTTATCTCCAGCATGTGGCTTTTGAAATGATGATGCATAAGACACATTGTAACTACAAACTAGGTTAGAAAGTTGCTACTATGGACACCGACAAGTCATAAACAAACAAATGCTCAAAGTCATACCTATGTGGTTGACCTGACAACCTTCTAGAAATGCTCTTTGTAGAGAAAACCTGGAAACTTGTTCTTGAAGTTGACAAGCTAAAGTCGTATTTCCTAATCAAAAATAACCTAAGGTCCACTAACTACTAGTCAGGGAAGTCAGGATTGAATCCACAGGGAGATAGCTATACTATTGTATCTGAACTCTAATATTATACTAACTAAATCAGATGAAAATAGTTGTTTTACTGAACTAAGCAAATAACAGAATTAAATATGAGGGTATGAATCAATTAATAAAGAACTAGGATTATGGATAGGGGTGTAAGTTCGATTTTCGGTTCGGTTTTGGCACAAAACCAAACCAAACCGAAATAAATTCGGTTTTAACATTTCAAGTCCAAATCCAAACCAAATTTCAGCTCAAACCAAACCAAACCGAAATTATAAAGCCAAAACCGAACCAAACCAAATCGAACCGAACCGAATTTTTTTAATGTTCCAAAACAACTAGACTAATCCAAAATTATGAAACCAAAAACGAATTTTTCTTTAAATACAAACACCTTTTTCCAAGAGTTAAAAATTACAAATACTAGTATTATATTAATACTAGACATCAGAATAAATGTATAATTGCAGCCGCACATACCACAAAACATGTTGTACATCAGCATCAACAACAAAGGTGGGCATAAAATCAATGAGATAAAAATGTAACTCTTGTAATTAGTCTAATACTACCAAGCCCATATTTGTTTTCTAATACAACACTTGATGAAAATGCAAAGGCAACAACATAAACATAGTCAACGAGAGAGTCAGCAAGCAATGAGACAATTTATCTCATATTTGTAAACTGAGAAATGGAGGAGATGTTCTTCGATCTTCACTGAGAAATGCAGGAGATCAGCGAGAGAATCAATAACGAATGAGGAAGAATCTTTAATCTTGAGTGAGAGCCTGAGACGAGAGAGAAACGGCTGGGTAGTATTGAGGGTTTGTTAGGAGACTTAGGGTTTCTGAGGAACTTAGGAGAGTTAGAAAACGGGCTGGACATCTATTAAAAGCATTAAAGGCCCATATCACGTACTCAGATATAAAATTTTGGTTTGGTTTGGTTCGGTTTTTTTGGTTTTTCAAAATAAAAATCGAACGAAACCGAAAAGCGAAAAAAAAATTTCAATCCAAACCAAACCGATTTTCTAAAAAAAACCAAACCAAATTACTAATTCGGTTTGGTTTGGTTCGATTTTCGGTTTTTAACCAAATAACTTACACCCCTAATTATGGATCACTATGCATACAATTCGGGAAATCAGGGACGAATAACAACTACCTAATAAGTCCATTTATAGGGCACATGTAATTTCTCTCGAACAATACCTCCCTCAAAGATCACCTAGCCGCTCTCGCATGGTCAAGGATCACTCTGCCTAATGATTGAAAGCCTATACGGTATCTCTCTTCTCGAAGCAGGTTCAGTATTGCGATAGTAGAAATACAAATCAGGCCTAATTTATAAATCTAGCATGAACGATTCAACCAAAGGAAACAATTGAAATAGAAGGCAATTAGATTAATCTATCAGTCCCTCATTGCATACATAGATCCCCAGAATCCTAGAAATAAAACTACTCACTCATGTTTATGAAAACAATAACAAAATCAATATAAAAATTCATACTTTGAATCATTGCAAATAACTAAGAGATGAATCTAATCAATAATAGAGAAAGCAATAAAGAAGATTACCAAATTGAAGAACTATATTGAACTTGCAAATAATCCAAAGGTTTGATCTTGAATCCAAAGAGAAAAACAATAAACTAGGGTTCTTAAGAGAATAAAATGTGCTTAGAAAACTAAAGACTGAAATTATAATGAGAAAACGTAATCTTTCAATCCTAAAAGGATAAGTATTTATATTAAAACCAAAACCAGCGCAACACGCGCTTAAAATGCCTTAAAACAGCCTCGCCCGACCAACCAGGGCGGAATCCGCCCGACCAACCAGGGCGGAATCCGACCAACCGGGCGGTTGTCAGGTGCCATGAAGTCTTCGTCTCGCCCGACCGGGCGGGATGTCGCCGGACCGGGCGGTCTGCAGCTCCTTCTTTTCCAAGTGATATCGTCTCGCCCGACCAACCCGGGGGGATGTCCCTCGGTCAGGCCCGCAAGGGACTTTTCTTCCACTCTTTTCAAGCTCAAAATGTGGCTACGTCAAGTCGCCCGACCGGCTGGGCAGATGTCACCCGACCGGGCGGTCTTCAGGTCTATAACGGCCAGAATTCCAATCTTCAAAGTGTCATAACTTTTGGGTTATTTGTCGGAATTAAGCAAGTGACCACTCGTTGGAAAGCTCTTAAATTGTAGAATCTAACCCAAGTAAAATGCTCGTGCTCTCAAAAGTACATCATCTCTTGTAGTGGTATAAATGAGTAGGAAATGCACCAAAACATGCTAATTCCTACAATAATCAACCTGAAACTGCAAACACACTACATGGAGCACATTAGTACAAAAAATAGCTCAGAAGAGCGCAATTAAGACCAATCATCAATGAGAGACGGGGGTAAAAACTCCATATAAAATAGACATATCAAACTCCCCCAAGCTAGACCTTTGATTGTCCCTAAGCAAAACCTATATGAAAATCAAGAGTTCAAGGAAGCAATAGTTGTTTCACCCCAACATAAAATCGTTGCAAAAACATTTAGGTGACTATAGATAGAATCCAAGCACACCACAAATCACAATCTGTAAAGTTCAACAGATAAGCGCCAATCAATGATAAGAATCAAAAGAGGCCACTAAACATGCACTACAAATCAATGAGAAGGTTCTCATGAGGGGACTCTCCACTCATTTGTAGAACACTCTCCAAGCAGTCAAAATGACTGCTTTTATCCAACCCCAAGTGCCCATCCTAACTCTCACACTCATGTGTTTGAAGGGTGATCAATAACACTCAATTGCCAAACTTCACCAAGTTAGTCTATAAGCTTGTGTCATCTCTCCACATTAGGTAACTATATATGCAAACAAATCATATGACTCATTAAAGGTTGTAATGGGGCTCATGGTAGTAGGTGCGATAAATATTTGGGAATGTGGTGCTCAAGGAAGTGAAGTATTACTACAACTTTGATGAAACAACCCACGTAATATATTAAATTTCAACACAACTGCAACCAATTTTCTTTTCTTTCATCTCCTTTCTGCTTTCATATGATCCAAGCAAAGACTTTCAACTCAATGTTTTCCATTTTTTTTCTTTTGGACTTTCTTTGAAAGCCTTACTTGTCTCATTTTCAAAACTTTTATACTTTAGCTACTAGCTAATAAGGATAGAGGAGAATCAACAATTAGGACTCGAAAATAATAATGCGGAGTCCTTCTTTTTCCATGTACACAAATTTTTCTCTTTTTTCATTCACATCAATAACCAATTACATCCATCAAACGTCAACCAACATACATTTCCTAAATACTTCACAACCAAAGGTAAAGAGATGTATTTTTGGAAAATGAGGAGCTCATAGTGTGGTTATCAAAAGAAATAGGCTCAGCTCAGAGTAATTAACTAGGGGAAATAGATGTAGGGAAGGCTATTTGGTCTTATGGTGCAATTTTCTACGAGAGTCGTAATCATTTTTGTTTAGCCATCATATAGTCAATGCATCAATGAAGAGAAAGCACAAGTTCTAGCATCCCTCAGAGAAGTGGGCATACACACATGAAAAGAAAAACTGGAATATATGCAGTTTTAAGGCACAGAAGCTCACAGATAAACCCAAACATGCTTATAGGACATATGAAGTGCCACAATTATGATTCTTATCATAGATCAAAGTACAAAAATGTCATGCTCTGTTGATCAATCATTGTTTCATGGCCATCAACAATCCAAAGTCAAAACACAAATATGATGATACGGGGCACAAGGAAACAACTATTCAACTTGACTATGATTTTTTAATAAACACGTATTATTGTTATTGTTGTTTTTTTTTATTAGATAACTAAAAAGGGAAAACTAACTAGCTATGCTGAACTAAACTACGAAAGCATTAAACTACCTAAAGAGTGAGAGAAAAAATTACCATATATACAAGAGACATCCTCCCCCAAGCTGAACTTGGCAATGTCCTCGTTGCAACAAGGGGAAGGAAAGTAACATGGACCTCAGTCGGCCATAGAGTCATCATCACCACCATCATCCTCATCAGCAGCATGAGTACCAGTACCGGCGCCACTCCCCCCAGCACCACCACCATAGGTGGGGTTCCAAGTGTACCAACTGGGGTGTGGACCCGCCTGAGCTATCGTACCGATCCTGCAATACTCATCATACATAGGAAACATAGCTAGATGTTGGTAAGTGTAGATAGTGTCCATACGGTGTTTGAGGCGCTCAATAGCCTGAGTGTTAGCAGCCATATTCACTTCCATACGCTGCAAAACACTCATCTCATACCCTCAAAATCAGCAATAGGGGGAGGGGGTGTGAAGAATAGGAAGGGATGGAGGGAGTAGGCTCACGCCGACAGTAAGTCTTAGGAGGCTCAGGTACTGGAGCAGTATGAGGGGGGTTGGTCTCATCACCTACAAGGAGAAGGTAGGTGGGTGGTACAACATTCTCAGTGTAGTCATCCCCTATAGGTAATTGGACCAAGTCAGAATTAGGGAGGAGTATGGATTTTCGATTGGCAATCATCCAACCTATAATATCGATCACTAGGAGTAAAGTATCGGGCCAAAAGAAAATGGCCAAGATCAAGGTAGGTGGCCCCCGGAACTACATTGTTTCGATTTTCAACAGATCCAAAATGGCAGGCAATGTGGGTGACTAACCCCCCAATAACAATAGGCACAGAGGTCCTAACACTGCCATCCTCCTCAAAAGTGGGGTATGTGGTGGAAATTTTATGCAAATGATGCATAAAGGCCTAAGTAATATCAAACTGCATTTTCATTGTAGCAGGCCACATGCAAGTCTCTAAAGCAGTGAGCTCCTCAGTACGGGTAGTGTTGGGTTCCCACCTCCCAAAAATAGTACCTCTGAAAAATTTCAGGAGGAATCGGATGCTAGGATTGTGCACAGTCTTAATTTACAAATGTTGGCAATTTGGGGGTCTAACACCGGTCAAAGCTGCCAAAAGAGCCCCAACAACATAGTTTTGAGTTTCTTTCTATCCCCCCAAACAGTCATCCCAAAGAGTTGGGCAAATTGCCTAAAAGTCAATTTACGGTCCGTATTGGCAATTCTAAAATATAAGACGTGATCATGCTATGAATGCTTACGGTATCAAGGGAATTTAAAAATTAAAGCGTTATATCGGCATAGGTTCCATGATACATTGTAAAAAATTCACCAATACCAACTCCACCAAACAAGGTCTGTGTGACTTTGGTGATACCAAAGGCATGCAAGAGATCCCGACTAACAAATCGAGTAGGAGCGAGGAACTTTGCGATGTTTAAGTTTTTGGAAACGTACCCTTTGTTCTTCGTCTTTAAAGATGATGTGGGGGTATGTAGGGTTCGCCTCAACTGCAGGAGTGTCATTCCCACGTGCACCACGACGAGCCGCCATTGGAGAAGATGAGAAACCTTGAAGAAACAACAATGGTGGACAAATTTAGAAACTTCACAAAGACCTGATTAAAATCCTCTTATATGTCACAATTAAGTGTAGGAACACTATTTACAAGGCAAAATTATCAAGAATTATCACAAAATTCAAACCTTTACTCAATAAGCCCAAAAAGGATGGAGAGAGAAAGTGGGAGATTTAGGGGAGGAAGAGGATAATTGGAGTGGGGAAAGTGAAAAGGATGAATGGAAGATGAAGAATTGTGAAAAAAAAAGAGAGTTTAGGTTGGGAGGATGGAGTTTGGAGAAGAGATGGTTTTAGGGTTTGGGGTTTTGTTTTGAGGAGAGAGAGAGTGAGAGCAAGAAGATGAATGAGTTGTAAGCGAGAAAAGGGAATTCGTGGGTTTAATGAGCATAAGTCGTGTTCGTTGCTCGCCACCCGCCCGGACGGAATCCGCCTGACCCGCCCGGGCGGGAGTTTTTACTTAGAATTTTCTTGTTGTGCGATTTGTTTGCCAGTGATGTGAGCTTGCGGGCCCGGTCGGGCGAGGTACGCCCGACCCACCCGGGCGGTGCCCAGTGAGCTCGATTGTTCGAGTTTTCACGCCCTTTTTTGTCTTGACTTTTTTTTTTCCATTGTGAAACTTATAATTGTCACCCTTGACACACATACCTGCACTATAAAGTTCCAACATATGAAAAATTTCCTCTCACCACTCTAAAAATAAATAAAAAAACTACAAGAAAAAGGAAGAAAGAAAAAAAATGAAAAATCGGGTTGCCTCCTGAACAACGCTGGTTTATAAAGGTCTCGCACGACCGTTTATCTCCCTCATTCGTCAAGTGGTAATGGTGCTTGGAGGTAGAGTTCCTCGACTAGACCCACAGTAGCACATGTGTGGTACAACTTCAAGCGTTGCCCATTAACTTTGAACTTTTCACTTGTTGCATTCATAACCTCAACAGAACCAAACTTGTTAACATTAGTGACAGAAAAAGGACCAGACCACCTAAACTTTAACTTACCAGGGAAAAGTTTTAGTCTAGAGTTGTACAGTAAGACCTTGTCACCAATAGAGAACTCTCTACTCAAGATTTTCTTATCATGCCATCTCTTAGTGCGCTCTTTGTAAAGGCGCGAACTATCATAAGCATTCAAACGGAGTTCATAAAGCTCATTAATCTGCAATAGGCGTTTTTCTCCTGCTAATTTAGCATCAAAGTTTAGCTCCTTAGCAGCCCAAAAATCCTTATACTCTAATTCGACAGGTAAGTGGCATGCTTTCCCATAGACTAACCTGTAAGGGGTGGTGCCAATAGGGGTCTTAAAAGCAGTTCTGTAAGCCTATAAGGTGTCATCTAACTTGTCACTCCAGTCCTTCTTAGATTTGGCTACCACCTTCTATAAGATAGTCTTTATCTCACGATTAGACACTTCTACTTGCCCACTTGTCTGAGGATGGTATGCTAGGCCAATCCTATGGTAGACACCATATTTCTTAAGCAGGGCCTCGAAAGTTCTTTTATGAAAATGAGATCCACCATCACTAATGACAACCCTTGGTACCCCAAACCTTGGAAATATAATCTTTTTGAACATTTTCATAACGACTTTGGAGTCGTTAGTTGGTGATGCAATGGCTTCTACCCACTTAGACACATAATCAACAACAACAAGTATGAAATTATTTCCTGAGGAAGAGGAAAAAGGACCCATAAAATCAATACCCCATACATCAAATAATTCAACCTCCAAAATGGGGGTTTAGGGCATCTCATGTCTACGGGAAATATTTCCCGTTCTTTGGCATGCATCACAGGACTTAACAATGGTACTAGCATCATGAAATAAAATAGGCTAGTAAAAACCAGAGTGAAGTACCTTAGCAACTGTTTTGGAGGGCCCAACATGGCCTCCACATGGAAGGGAGTGGGAGTGCTTCAGAATGTCATGCACTTTCCATTCTGGGATACAACGCCTATAGATGGTGTCAGCACAAAGCTTGTAAAGTAGAGGGTCATCCCAAAAGTACTATTTAGCCTCATGGAGGAACTTCTTCCTCAGCTGGTAACTCAGCTCTGGGGGAGTCTGTCCACTCACACAAAAGTTGCGAAAGTCTGCATACCACGGGGTGGTTGAAGTGACTGCCAGGAGCTTATCATCAGGAAAAGAGTCATCAATGGGAAGACCCTCCTCCATATCCTCATACTGTAATCTGGACAAGTGATCAGCTACTACATTTTTGGCTCCCTTTTTATCTCTGATCTCTAAGTCGAATTCTTAGAGTAGTAAAATCCACCGAATGAGTCGAGGCTTTGTCTCCTTTTTGGCTGGGAGGTACTTCAATGCAGCATGGTCGGTATAAACAATTACTTTGGACCCCAGCAAATATGTCCTGAACTTGTCCAGTGTATATACCACATCTAGAAGCTATTTCTCAGTGGTGGCATAGTTAACTTGAGCTTCATCTAGTGTCTTGCAAGCATAGTATATCGCATGAAGAACGTTGTCTTTCCTCTGACCAAGCACAGCTCCCACAGCGTAGTCACTAGCATCACACATAATCTCGAACGGAAGAGTCCAATCTGGAGATCGAATGATAGGAGCAGTAATCAAAGCTTGCTTGATCCTGTTGAAAGACACAAGACACTCATCTGTAAACTTGAACGGGGCATCCTTGAGGAGCAACTGAGTAAGTGGTTTAGCAATTTTAGGGAAATCCTTGATAAAGCGGCGATAAAACCCCGCATGACCAAGAAAGCCTCGTACTCCTTTGACATTCACAGAAGGGGGTAATTGCTCAATCACTTGAATTTTTGCTTTATCCACCTGGATGCCTCGTTCAGAAATAATATGACCAAGTACCACTCCTTCAGTAACCATGAAGTGGCACTTCTCCCACATCTTTTCAAAACTTTAGCCAAATTAATCAAACATGCATCAAAATCAATTCCATACACGCTTAAGTCATCCATATATACTTCCATAATGGACTCAATGAACTCAAAAAAGATGGCCATCATACAACGTTGGAAGGTGGCAGGGGCATTGCATAGTCCAAATGGCATCCTTCGATATGCAAAGGTACCATAGGGGCATGTGAAGGTGGTCGTGTCCTAATCATCTGGATGGATAGGTATTTGGAAGAAACCGGAATAGCCATCTAGATAACAAAAGTAAGAGTGACAAGCAAGCCTTTCCAACATTTGATCAATGAAGGGGAGGGGAAAGTGATCTTTCTTGGTGGCAACATTTAATTTCCTATAGTCAATGCGCATACACCAACCTGTTACTGCTCTTGTAGCAATTAATTCATTTTTCTCATTTTTGACCACAGTAGTACCTCCCTTTTTAGGAACCACTTGAACTGGACTCACCCACTTAGAATCAGAAATGGGGTAGATGATTCCAGCATCAAGCAATTTCATTACCTCTTTCTTGACCACTTCTTTCATATTGGGGTTCAAACGACGTTGGCCTTGTATACTAGGACGATGATCATCCTCTAGGTGAATTTTATGCATGCAAAAGTCAGAGATTATACCTTTCAAATCATTAATACTATATCCAATGGCCTTTTTATGTTTTCTCAAAACAGACAAAAGTTGAGACATTTGACCATCATTCAGTGAAGCACTAACAATCACATGATAATTTTCAGATTCATCAAGAAAAGCATATCTAAGAGAAGGGGGAAGGGGTTTGAGCTCAGGTTTCTGTACCTCCACCGGTTGAGTATCATGTACTAATCGTTCCTTCTCGTGATTGGTAATACTATCAAGCTCTTCACCTGTAAGAGCTGCTTCCCAGTCATCCACTTCAGCACTCAAGGGACTACAATCACCTGTAGAGGAGTCAAAACAAAACAAAGCCTCCAAAGGGTCCCTCGCAAGGGATTGAGGCATATCATCATTAACCAGCACATCAATGACATTAATTCTATAACAGGCTTCCTCTAGCATGAGACTTTTCAAAGCATTGGTCAAACTAAAAGTCACCTTATCATCTTCCACAGTCAAAGTTAACTTGCCATTCTTAACATCTATGACAGCTCCAGCAGTATGAAGGAATGGTCTCCCTAAAATAATTGGGATCTGAGTATCATCTTCCATGTCAAGTACAACAAAATCCACAGGAATAAAAAATTTACCTACCTTCACAGGGACGTCCTCTAAGATACATATGGGGTATTTAACAGAACGGTCAGCCATTTGAAGAGTAATATTGGTACATTTTAAATCTCCCATATCAAGCTTTTTGCAAACAGTAAGGGGCATGACACTAACACTAGCACCCAAATCACATAAAGCTTTATCAATAAAAATGGTGCCAATGTTACAAGGTGGGGACTGGTTTTGCAAAAGAGTACTACATTCTTCAGTGAAAGCTACAGTCTCAACTTCATTAAAGGCTCTCTTCCTAGTCAGAATTTCCTTCAAAAATTTAGCATATGCAGGAACATGAGTAATAAGTTCAGTAAAAGGCACAGTTACCTGAAGATTCTTCACTACCTCCAAAAACTTACCGAGCTGAGGATCAAGCTTAGTCTTCAATATGCGATTGGGGAACGGTACCTTGATCATATGAGTGGGAGATGAAACTTTTTCAGCTACTGTCTGCTTCTCTACATTGCTGGTCTCCTTAGGAGCTGTGGAAGTTTCAGTGACAACTTCATTCTTTTTTGGCTCAACATGATTGTCCTTAGGCATCTCTGGACCATCATACTGCGTTCCGCTCCTAAGCGTGATGGCATTGGCAGTATCTCTTGGTTGCATTGGTTGTGAAGGTAATGACCCAGGTGGCCTACTAGCAGAAGAACTAGCCAACTGAGCTACACTAGTGGAAAAAACTGCTTTTGCTACTTATCAAATGCTCCGGTTGACTAATCAACCCGAGCATTTGTGAAAAATTTTAATAAAAAAATTTACAAATGCTCGGGTTGATTAGTCAACCGGAGCATTTGATGTCAAATGCTCCGGTTGACTAATCAACCCGAGCATTTGTGAATAAGTGCTCCGGTTAGTCAACCCGAGCACTTAACCCTCTCACATCCTATGAAAACTAAAACTCAACTCAAGAGTGTTTATTTTCACTCTCCTCATCAGTCCTTCCCTCTCTAGTGTTTTCCCTCCCTCCGTGTTCTCCCTCTTCTTCCCTCTCCATCAAACTGCTTCTCTGTCTCTCTCTTCCCTCTTCACTCTCTCTCTCTCCCTCTCCTCCCTAAACTCAACCGACAACAATGGCGTCCTCAGATGAAAAAAACGGTTCACCCCCAACAAAAGTCGCCCTAATCACCGGCATAACAGGGCAAGACGGATCCTACTTAACCGAATTCCTCCTCCAAAAAAACTACCAAGTCCACGCCTTAATCCGTCGATCCTCAAACTTCAACACACAAAGCATGTCAAGGTAAGTTTATTCGAACTTTATTGCTGTATTTTAGGTTTTTTTGGTTTCCTAGATTTGGGGATTTTTTAGGGTTTTCTTTGATTTTTTTAGGATTTTCTCTGATTCAAAAACTTTCTCTCTCACCTCGACTAAACATTCCGGTATTAGATTCAGAAACTTTCTGTTTTCTTTCATGTTTCTCAAATTCATCGCTGATTGTGATTCACAGTCGAATTTTACAAGGAGAATTGTTGTGGTTTACGCGTTGTTTGTTTTGTCAAGGTTTGGCAATTTCATCGGTTTTTTATTGCGAGATTTCATTCGGCTTTATTCATAGCTCTATGAATCAAGATGGATTTTAATGAAGATTTGATATCAATTGATGCTGATCTCTTGAAGTTGCATGAGGTTTCACCTTTGGCTCTCAAACCTAATTCTTACCTGGCGCAAGAGTTATTTGAACAGTGGCTTTCGCTTCCTGAAACCAATCGCCTCGTAAGTCCTTTCATTTTGTTTATGGAAATTTTTTCTTTTAGGTTATTTTTGTTGTGTCAGATTATGATGTGTTGATAGTCGATCTGAAAATCGTGATTGGTACTTGGATCTTTCTCTCTTCTTCTTTTACTTTTTATTTTCGATCTTGGGTTCTGCTATATTGTTTAATTATTTCGTTAATGTTGCAATGTCAAATGCCGAGTACGAGTGTGGTTTATTCTTTTACTTATTGGTTAATTGCCTCTCTCTTTGAAAGATTTGATCTTCAGTCAGTTTTCTAACTGATAGTATCATGGACATATGTAAATTTATTAGCTGGTTATTATGCACAATGAATTCCTTCTGAGTCTACTAATATGTAATTTATTTTCTTGATTGTTAGGAAATTCATGATAGTGGATCAACTAGGTTGCATTAGAACTTCCGATATAAGGTATGATATCATTAACTCATTTTTTCTGTGGTAACATTGGATTGTCTGTAAGTCCATCTTGTACGATTTTTTTGGTTAATATGGCTCTGCATATTTGATTTTGCTAAAGAGAATGCATTTTCCTTTGTTAGTTTCATGTTTCTATGAATTTCGTCATTGGATGATGCTTATGTGATTTGATTTTATGATCTGCGTTGATATTATGTTCTAGTGAGGGTTCACAATTGAATCATTGCCTTACTAACATAATATTGTTGGTCTTATTTGAGTGGACTCATGTTTATTGGTGCATATTAGCGTTTTATCCTCTAAATTCACTTGATCATGCTATGTTTATGCTTGATGACACTAGACTTAGAACTTGAATTTTTTTAACTTCGTAGTAGTTTGATAAGTGTTTACAAATCTGTATGATAAATGCAAGGTCTTTAATTCATTTTGCACCATGAGGGGGAATCATGATCTCAAATCTCAATGAGGTATGTTTATGATTTACCTTCGGAAAAACCAAGTCATGGCTCGCTAACTATATATAAACTGAATTATAGCTTTAACTTTTAAGAACCATGTGTCTTGTATTATATGTTGTGGAAATGGTTCTTTTTTTTGTCTTTTTTAATCGTAATATACTTATATTGAACTATAGGGAGTCGCTATCTTCATGTTGCATTGCCCCGTGCTAAGCATGCTTCATGCCAACCAATCAACTATCTTCTTTATTTCACCATCTTGAAGACTTGAACATTTGGCCCACTGCCTAAATGCATAGGATACCTTTGTTATCCATCTCTTTTAGGGTTATCTTTGTTCCTTGCATATGTGCATTATCTTTGGAAGTTGGTTGTTGGCTTTTTTTTTCATGTAATTTCTTAAAATAGTGGATCCTACTTTCTCCTTTTTCTGTGTAGGCCTGTGTTGTCATATAATCCTATAATTCTATCAACATTTTGAACCTCGATATTGTAAGATCGAGTGCTCTTAAGTCTTAGAAGAAAAACAAGTATTCTGGCATTTGTTTCTCTTCTGATAAGCTGCAAAGATGGTTCCTATGTATCGTGATGATACGGTGATACCCTATGCTCTGACCATGTGTTTTTGCTGACATGGATTTTTTCCCCCTTTATAGGTGCGATGATGTTCTTTGCTTTGTTGATATTAACATCGGTTGTCCTTGGTCATTTTCTATCAGTGGGGGCATGGGTGCTGCACTGCTGTCAAAGCCAGAGATCATTCATGATGTACGTTACTGAGTTCACTCTACTTCTATAAGACTCTAAATGTCTCCATTTCTGCAAAGTAGCTTGTTGTCTCGATGCTGTATCTTACTTTAAATTCATTAAGAGCTTTTTCTCATTCTTCTTGTCCCATCTTCTTTGGTTTGTTTTTATTATATGTTGCTAATTATACAACATTGCCTCCCCCCTTTTGAATTTAGATATTGACAACATTGAAGAGGAACCTAAATACTCCTATGACATGTAAAATTCAACTTTTGCGAACATCTCATGAGTCATGACACAGTGGAATTGGCAAGACGGATTGAGAAAACAGGTGTTTCTGCTCTTGCTGTCCATGGAAGGTTGTTTTTGCCTTCTTTGCATCTGTTTCCCCATCTTTGAGACTAGATGTTACTGTTATACTATATCATGTCTTTTTGTTTATGGTAGTATGACCTAAATCAAATTGCTGGTATGACATATGTCCTGGTATTGTATCTTATACCCCTCCTTTCTCTCGTATCCTCTCTTTCAAATATATTACGTAAGAGTTCGGGATAGACCAAGGGATCCCGCAAAGTGGAATGAGATTGCTTGATGTAGTTCTTTGCTTTATCAATTCTAGTGGTACCAAATGGAGATGTTTTCACTCATGAAGATATTCAACGCATCAAAATTGCTACAGGTTCCATAAAACTTCTTTACAATAAAGACTGCTTATATCAACATTTTGTAGGGTAGATTGTGTTGAATGCCAGTGCATCAGAATTGCTACAGGTTCCATAAAACTTTTCTAGAATAAGACTGCTTAAATCAAAATTTTACAGGGTAGATCATATTGAAGCACATTAAAATTGTTACTGGTTTCATATAACTTCTTTATAATGAGACATTTATTGGTCTCAAGATGGCAGGACAGGGTCTTCCTTTTCAGCAGTTGTATACATTTAATATCTGCTACTACTTGTAGATTCAAATTTCTATATGTTGTTTGTCCATAATAAAAGCTCCTCTATAGTTTTCTTGTGGCTGTTAAGAATGCTTATGTGATTAAAACGCATTTTCCCTTGCTAAGTCTAGTTCATAAAGGAAGAACTATCTAGCTAAGCAAGCCACTTATTGTTGAGGCGTAAGACCGCTAGGTTGGTATAGGTGCAGTTCTCTAGTTTATGCAAAAGAAAATAAAAGTTTGGAATGGATTTTATTCTCGTCAATGGTGTTTTTTATCTCGAATTTGTTAGGCAACTTGAGGTAGGTTGCTAGCTATTGCTGTTATCATTTTCTTGAAGTGCATGTTTCTAATAGCTTCAAACTCTAATCACTAGTGACGCTAAACGAATGAAACTGGTGTTACTTACTTTTCTTCAGGGATGAAAGTTTTCAATTTTTCAGAAGTTGGAGATTGTCGGTGACTAGTATCTGACGTAGTTCGAGTTGATCCTAATTTTGAAATGGACTACCTTTTCAGGTTCTACAGTACGAAGAAATATGGATAAAATATAGAACCCTCATGTGTTTCTAAATGTATCAACTGGTGGGATCCTATCCAAAGAATCGTAATAGAGGTAATTGGGATTTGACTCATTCTTTTATCTTCATTGATCCTTTCTAGTGATATAGGCATCCTCATTTTGCATATACATATATCCTTAGAAAGTCATTTTGTTGACATGCTTGCCTGCAGCTTTTACCAGATTTGGTTACTAAAACTGCAGTAAACCCTGGGTACTCCGCACAGGTAACTCCTCTTTTTTTCTCAATGAAACCCTTGCGTCTTTCCTTTTCTTGATTTTCTGCTTGTTTGTGTGATTGCAGCTCGTTCTCAAAGCAATGAAATTTCTCCTGTTCACTTTTAAGAATATAAAAATAGAATGAAGAATCATGACTCAGCCTTCTTTGTTGCACCAAGCGCATCTATCTTTAGAGATGTTCATATTGGGCATCATTCCTCAACCTGATATGGATGCGTTTTAAGAGGTAATGAATTGCCTTCATGATTGATCTGTTCATAACCGCTTCAGGCATGATTTCATTAGTTCAGTTTTGCATTGTGCATCCTTGGTTATATTGATTAAAAATAAAATTTGTAATTTGTGGCAACGATGCATTTTTGTTTGTTATGTTATGCTTGTAGCTGGTATTGCTGTAGATATATTGCTTTTAGCATTAGTTTATGCCATGAAATTTTAAGTTTCTACGACTGTACTTTGTGATACTTTTTTTGTTTATATGTTCGACACTTTGTCTGTGGAACTTGTTCTAATAGCTATTTAGTACAACGACCCTCTTCTACTCCCTCCTCCCCTTGATGGATGAAATAATTTATCTTTTTCAGTGGTTCGTAATAAAGTGAGTTTGTTTGCTAGGATTTAATGTGGTGTTTTGTCGAGTGAATGTGATCTTGCGTTTATGTACATCTTCTTAATGCATCTTGTCCTAAAAAGGTCCAGAGAAGCGTTCTATTTAATTAATAAAGAAAGTGATGAACTGTTAAGCTTGCTTGATCGTTTTAAGTAACATTTGTTGCTGCTTTTATGGTCTGTGAAGTAACATTAGATGAGATTGCAATGGTGACTGGACTATTAGGAAAAGAAAAACATGTTGAATGCAAGAATCTTCTTTGAGTGCTGATACTTGGTTATGTTTCAGGTATTGAGTGTTCAGCAACTGTACATAATATTTACCCTGTATTGGGACGACAACTGTAATACCAGAATTGTACTCGAATCTACACTTTATTTGTAACTAATTTACACTTATTTCATTTTATTAATGATAATATTTTGAATGTGTTGGATGTATGATTTACGTGTGTTTTTTTGTATGTAAATGAGAGGAAGACGATGTGTGTGGTGGTTGAAGGGAGGTACACAGTGTCTGGTTTATGTTAGATTTGGTGAGTGTTGCTGCTGCTGGCTACTGCCCTATTGTAATAGTGTAAGCACGCTGTGCATGCTGGTAGTAGCTGAACCTTTTTTTTTTACTATACGAAATATACAAATGCTCCGGTTGTTTGAGAAAACCGGAGCATTTGTTCGCACAAATGCTCCGGTTTTCCCAAAAAACCGGAGCATTTGTGTAATTTTACTCATGTAAAAAAGCTCAAATGCTACGGTTTTTATCACAACCGGAGCATTTGAGAAACCAAATGCTCCGGTTAAGAACCGGAGCATTTGTGAAATGCTCAAATGCTCGTATGACGTCTGCTACGGGTCAAATACGGAGCATTTGAGGGGTTTTTAACCGGAGCAATTGAGCTTTTTTGCACTAGTGCTAGTTGAGTCTCCAACATCTTGTTATGTGTACCCAAATTTTCCAGCTGAGCTTTCGTGTCTACTTGGAAAGCAGTAAAACCTTTCTGCATCTAAAACATCATGTTTTTCAACTCTGTCATGGCTGGGTCAGCAGTAGGAGCAGGTTGTTGTGGAGCTTGATTTCTCTGGAAGCCAGGAGGAGCTTGTTGTTGAGGTTGATATTGTTGAGCCTGATTTTGTGGCACATATGGTTGTTGAAGTTGAGGATTCAACACATTATTGCTCCTATTTGAGAGGTTTGGATGATTTCTCAACCCTGGGTTATAAGTGTTAGAATAGGGATTGAACTGACCCCTGGGTTGTGATTGAAAAGCATTAACTGCCTCACAGCTGCCCCCTACATTGGAAGATAAGAGAGCAAGGCACTCTTGAGAGTTGTGCTCGGGTATCCCACAAGCATCACAAATGAGAGCATTGTAACTAGAAGCACTAGCCATCACGTTAACACTCATGTGGGAGGAGGAATCATTACCGAGCTTCAAAGAATCAATCTTCTGGGTTAGAGCAGCGAGTTGCCCGGACAGTAGAGAATAGGCTTCAACATCATGTTTGCCTCCTTTTTTCAGAGAAGAACGAATAGTAGATGCTTGATTAGAAGCAAGTTTCTCCAGAAGTTCATACCCTTCATCAATGGCCTTATCCATGAAGAACCCACCGGAGGCTCCATCGATTACCCGCCTTGTATCTGCATCAACTCTAGTGTATAAAATCTGACACAAATACCACTGGTCCAAACCATGATGAGGACAAAGGCGTTGTAGATACTTGAACCTTTCCCAAGCTTCATACAATGACTCGCCAGGATTTTGGGTGAAAGTTACTATGGCATGACGCATATCTGCAGTCTTTTGGTAAGGGTACCACTTGATGAAAAAGATCTTTGATAATTCTACGCAGTTGGTGATGGTGGATGGCAGCTTATTGTACCAAAACAGAGCTTTGTCTCGCAGAGAAAAGCCAAACAAAATCAGTTTCATCTCATCAGCAGTATCACCCGCTTGTTTCTGAGTAGCACAACATTATAAAAACCGCTGCAGGTGGTGATTTGGGTCTTCAGATGGTAACCCAGCAAACTGATTATTCTGAACCATATTCAGAACATGAGACTTGATTTCAAAATTCGTAGCAACGATAGTGGGCATCCGTACCCTAGTGGGCACATTATCAGGAGATGGTTGAGCACAATCTCTGAAGGTTGGTTTAACATTGTCACCCATTTTAAGAGTAATAGGTGTGACGGGGAATTATTGTCGTGGTGAAGATGGTGGAGAAGGTGTCTTTTGGGAGGGTGTCCCTGCAGACAACTTTTCTTGCTTAGTTTTCTTTCTGAGTCTACGAGCGTTCTTTTCAATCTCCGGATCAAATGGAATGAGATTTGGGGATTTTAATTTCCTGTTCATACACCAAAAACACTAAAAAAAAACGTGAGATGCTCCAAAGAACAAGTGTTCTTCAGAGTAAGTTAGTGTAATACTATAATTCAGATAAAATAAAAATAAACCGTCTCCTCGGCAACGGCGCCAAAATTTGACAGGCTAAAGTTGTATCACCTAATAAAAAATAACCTAAGGTCCGCTAACTAGTAGTCAGGGAAGTCGGGATCGAATCCACAGGGAGATAGCTATACTATTGTATTTGAACTCTAATATTATACTAACTAAATCAGATCAAAAGAGTTGTTTTACTAAACTAAGCAAATAACAGAATTAAATATGAGGGTATGAATCAATTAATAAAGAACTAGGATTATGGATCACTATGCATACAATTCGGGAAATCAGGGACGAATAACAACTACCTAATAAGTCAATTTATCTAGGGCACATGTAATTTCTCTTGAACATTACCTCCCTCAAAGATCACCTAGCCGCTCTCGCATGGTCAAGGACCACTCTGCCTAATGATTGAAAGCCTATACGGTATCTCTCCTCTTGAAGCAGGTTCAGTATTGCGATAGTAGAAATACAAATCAGGCCTAATTTATAAATCTAGCATGAACGATTCAACCACAGGAAACAATTGAAATAGATTGCAATTAGATTAATCTATCAATCCCTCATTGCATACATAGATCCCCAGAATCTTAGAAATAAAACTACTTACTCATGTTTATGAAAACAATAACAAAATCAATATAAAAATTCATACTTTGAATCATTGCAAATAACTAAGAGATAAATCTAATCAATAATAGAGAAAGCAATAAAGAAGATTACCAAATTGAAGAACTATATTGAACTTGCAAATAATCCAAAGGTTTGATCTTGAATCCAAAGAGAAAAACAATAAACTAGGGTTCTTGAGAGAATAAAATGTGCTTAGAAAACTAAAGACTGAAATTATAATGAGAAAACGTAGTCTTTCAATCCTAAAAGGATAAGTATTTATATTAAAACCAAAATCGGCGCAACACGCGCTTAAAATGCCTTAAAAACAGCCCCGCCCTACCAACCCGGGCGGAATCGGCCCGACCGGGCGGTTGTCAGGTGCCATGAAGTCTTCGTCTCGCCCGACCGGGCGGGATCTCGCCGGACCGGGCGGTCTTCAGCTCCTTCTTTTCCATGTGATATCGTCTCACCTGACCAACCTAGGCGGATGTCGCCCGGTCGGGCTCGCAAGGGACTTTTCTTCCACTCTTTTCCAGCTCAAAATATGGCTAAGTCAAGTCGCCCGACCGGCTGGGGCGGATGTCGCCCGACCGGGCGGTCTTCAGGTCTATGACGGTCAAATTTCAAATCTTTAAAGTGTCATAACTCTTGCGTTATTTGTCGGAATTAAGCAAGTGACCACTCGTTGGAAAGCTCTTAAATTGTAGAATCCAACCCAAGTAAAATGCTCGTGCTCTCAAAAGTACATCATCTCTTGTAGTGGTATAAATGAGTAGGAAATGCACCAAAACATGCTAATTCCTAAAATAATCAACCTGAAACTACAAACACACTACAAGGAGTCGGTTATTTCACCATATACCCCTGACAAATCAAGAAATTCACCATATACCCTTAATGTTTCAAAAATTCACCATATACCCCTGAGTTTTCGAAAACGTTCACCATATACCCTTTTGCTAACTGCCGTTAACTCACCGTTAGCTTTATTTACGATTTTGCCACCATTAACCACTAACCCTAAAATCCTAATACCCTAAACCTAACCTAAACCCTAACCCTAATTATAACCCTAATCCTAAACCCTAACCCATCCTCCCCTCCCCCAAACCCTAACCCACCCAACCCCACCATCCCACCCCGACCCACCACCCCAGCCCCCCCCCCCCCTCCTCCACCACTCCACCACCGCAGCCCCCCCCCCCCCTCCCCTCCATCGTCGTTGCCCGTCGATTTCCCCCCCCCCATTCCCCTTCCCCGTCGATTTCCCCCTCCCCCTCCCCCCTTCCCCTTCCCCGTCGATCTCCCCCTTCCCCGTCGATCTCTCCCTCCCCCTCCCCCACCCCCTCTTCGTTCACCATTGAAATCCCCATCCCCACTCCCTCCCCAGTCGATTTCCCCCTCCGCCTCCCCGTCGGTTTACATCCAACCCGCCAATTTTTTTCGCAACCCCCTTTCGAATTACCCCCTCCTCGAATTTCGCAACTCGGGCGAGAGATCTCCGAACCTCGGGTGAGAAATTCTGCGGCGCCACCCCCCCCCCTTCGATTTCTCTCTCTCCCGTCGTTGCCGTTGTTGTTGTTTTGGTGGTGCGAACGCCAAGGAAAAGCCGACAAGGCGGTGCGCGAGTGTTGTTGTTTTGGTGGTGCGCGGTGTGAGTGCGTCGGGGAGAGAAATCAAGGGGGAGGGGGCTAGGGAAATCGACTTGGAGGGGGAGGGGGAGGGGGAAATTGACGGGGAGGGAGGGGGGGTTGGGCGGCGGCGGTGGAGGGGGGGGGGGGGTTGCGGCGGTGGAGTGGAGGGAGGGGGGAGAGGTGGAGGGGAAGGGGAGGGGGTGGGGTGGAGGGCTGGCAGGGGGTTAGGGTCAGGGTTTATGATTAGGGTTACAATTAGGGTTAGGGTTAGGGTTAGGATTAGGGTATTAGGATTTTAGGGTTAGGGGTTAATGGTGGCAATATCGTAAATAAAGCTAATGGCGACTTAACGTCTGTTAGAAAAAGGGTATATGGTGCACAGTTTTTAAAACTCAGGGGTATATGGTGAATATCTGAAACATTGAGGGTATATGGTGAATTTTCCAATTTGTCGGGGGTATATGGTGAAAAAACCGCACAAGGAGCACATTAGTACTAAAAATGGCTCTGAAGAGCGCAATTAAGACCAATAATCAATGAGGGACGGGGGTAAAAACTCCATATAAAATAGACATATCAGAATTTGCTCTAGATGTGCCTAATATCTAGTTTCTACTTGAGACATGACAATTTGAATGCATCTAATAGACCCTGTATAGGAAGCATGTTAGTTTAATCTATAGCTAAGATTATTATTATTACAGAAGTTTAAGGAAGTAAGCTAACTTCATACCTTCTACCTATCAGACATATAGGTGAGTTCCATGAACCCATGTCATTAAATAAGCTACAATAGCTATGTCATTTCTTAGCAGCTCTAAGAACGAAGTCCAAGTATCTATATTCTCTGTCTCAACCACAACCCAAGCTACTGGGAAGATGTTATTATTACCATCTTTCCCAACAGCCATCAACAGAATGCCAGGGTAAGCTCCCTTCAAATGTGCGTCATCAACTCTAAGTATGGGCTTGCACCTTGCCATAAAGCCCTCTTTGCATACTTTCAAGCAAACATAGAGTCTTTGGAAGAGAGTTTTTATGCTTTCAACCTTAACCACAACAGTGTTACCTGGATTATACTTCCTAATTGCAGCTGCATAATCCCATACCTTCTCATATTCCAAGTCTGCATCACCAAAAATCATTCTGAAAGATGTTTTCCTTGCATACCAAGCTTTATAGAATCCTATTTCACACCCACACTCCCACCTTGCCCTTTTAATGAATGCAGCTAGTTTCCAAATGGGGTCATCCCTCCAATCCTCAAGATACCTCTCAGCTAGGTATTGTGATGTGAGCTTTGAATTGTTAGACTAGTGACCACAAATGTGCTTAAGTCTTATACTCTTGATCTGCCAAGTTTCCTCTAATTTCAACTTCCTGCAGTGTATCTTGAACCTGCATTTCCTCCTACTCTTGCAAGTGCACTCCAAAATTCTAGCTCTCTTCTAGGGGTAAGCACTCACTCTACTTTGGTTCTTATGCAAGAAATAGTAATCATAACCATGATCTACTGCATAGTGTTGTAAAGCTTTCCAAAAGATTTTGTTACTGGGAAACTTCAGGCCTTTAGTGAGGTCAACCTTACCCTTGAAATCAATGTCTAGATTGAACACTGGATAATCAGGCCCTTCATCATCATTGTCAATAATTTTATCATCATTATAGAGCTTTAAGCCATCATCATCCAACTCATCATCTGTCCCAGCTTCTGCATCCTTCCTCAACTCCTCTAAATTCCTAGTAACCCTCTCACTTATCTCATGATCTACATATTCATTAAATAAATCATCATCATCCTTGTCTTCAAAATCATTGTCACTCAAACATACATCACTCCCATCACTGTGTGATTTTTCCTCGTTTACCAGCTGTTCATCCAACTCTTCATTCCCTTGTGTCTAACTGGTTGTCTGAGCCCTAAACTCAGGTGTAAGTTGGGATGTAAGCCTTGTTAGTGAGTAATGATGTTTTCTAGGTTGGCCTTATGGGCAGTTTGGGTCTTCTTGTTGTGGTTGCTATTTTTGAGGTTGGTTGAGAAACTTTCTCTGCTAGAGAAAATGTTTTTTGAGATGTAGAATTAGATCTAAGGTTTTATGTGGCCATTTGTGTGACTGTGTGTGCATTGTGGTCCCCCTGTGGACCCCCTTGTGAGTTGTTTAATGACTCACTACTTTCCGTAACTGTTTTTCAGCACCCACACTACTTTCCACCTCACTCTCTACTACTGTGTTGTCACTATCTGTGTAGAAAGTTACCCCAGGTCCATAAGCCTTCCTATTTACTACCACAACTTCCTTTTCAGGGTGCACAACATATAGGGGATATTAACCATCTTTCTCAGGTGCTTCAAGGAAGTTAGGAATATCTTTATCACACCTGATCAATGCCCTGCCATTGTGCAAGGATAACCATTTTTTCCTATACCAAATCTTTCCAACATCATCATAGCCTAAGTCTGTTTTAATCCAATAAGTAAACTTAAAGAAACAAACCTCTTCTACATTCAAACGCAATGCAACTCCAAACTTAGATATATTAACATTTGGCTTCTTCTCAAAGTTGTTTTGTTTTACTTACTCACCAAATACCCTCCATAATACAATCTAATATTTATGGCCTCCATGAATGAATACCAAGGTTCACAAACTACTTCTCTACCATTAAACCTGATAATTAAATCACCAAAAACATGTAATGACATGAATACATGACCAAATCACCATGGGATGATAAAGTTCAGAAATTTCAACAAAAACATAGCACATACAAATATCAACCAAATACAATGAATCATTCGAAGCACAATTCAACAACAAACATTAACTACCTCCATGTTTCTTCAGGGTTTACCCCAAATTATTTCCCATCCAAAACCTTAATTGGGAATACTCAATTGCTGAAAAATTAATGCAAAAAAGCTCGAAAATGAAAGAATTACCTTTGCTTAAGCACACTTTCGTAATTATCACGTCTCTTTTTCCTTTGTTATTGGCCCTTTCTTCTTCCTTGATCCATTGAAGCAAAAAGTATGGTTTTGTCAGGTCGATTTTTGTAAAAAATTAAGAAATAAGGACTAGGATGTGGATTAATTACCTTCACCAGTATAACATCTTCAATAATCCACTCAATAGGTTGATTTCAAGGCACTGTAGCTGCAACAAGGTATTTATGGTGATAAGAGAGAGTTAGAAGGGAGTGAAGAAGTTAATGACTTGAAGAGTGGGAAAATTGGCCACAACAAAAAAAAAAAGGAGGGCAAATTGGACTTGGGTGGGTCCAATTAGTTCAATAGAAGGGTCAACGCTGGAAATTGAGATGGTCAACACGGAAAAATGGGAACATGTTTCACCTTGCAAAAAAAATTAAGTTTGTGGTTTTTTTTTTGCAAAGAATGCTTTAAAAGTTTTTTTTCGCAAAACTGAACATTCAGAAGGTTTTTTTTGACCAATTTCTCTTTATTATAACCTGGTGGTTTTTTGTGAGCATTCTTTCTACAAGACTTCAACCTAAGTTGGCTTGTTCGATGATATTTTTCAAGTAGCTTTAGTGTTTGACCATCAAAATCTTATCAGTAGTGTTTTAAAGAGCTTTTGATGGTTTAGGTGATGCTTTTGGAGTAAGTTTTGAAGTTAGAAGTTGTTTGTGCAATTTTTATGCTTTTTACGAATCTAACAACTAGTTTTATCGTATATTATTGATACGTTGTCCTCTTTATGATTATGAAAATTTTCTCTCGAAAACCTCTAGCAGCTAAAAGTACGAGTGTACAACAACTAACAATTATCACAACAACTACTTTTATCGAACATGCCTAAAGTAAATGTGGTAACCTCCCGTTTGCTAGTGGTTTTTCACTTTGATTTGACAATTTCTATGGAGATTCACGATGTAGAGGAGTGGTAAAGCTCCTTTTATCTCCTTCCTTGTGTCAAAGGACCAACTCAACCAAAAGTTTAAACTGATGGTTGGAGACTTGGAGCCCCAAGAATAGTTTTATACTCTATCACCCCCCCTCATGCGGGAGCCCATTGGGCTTCAAGTGTGGATGCAGCACAGGCTCCCTCATACTTGGAGCTAAATAATCCACTTAGAAATGAGGGATGGATGAGATTTGAACCTGTGACCTTTATGTCACGATGGCTCTGATACAATGTCAAATTTGATAGAACTGAAAATGGGCATGGGAACCCCAATAAGAAGGAGAGTTCAGTCCACATACAAGCCCAAAAGAAGCTCCAACCTTGTATTAGTGATTTGATTCTCATGGGGAAGCATGGGTTAGAAAATTGAAGATTTGTTAAGGGTAGGGCAGATTATCCTATAGGGAAGCCTGGTCCAACCCTATGTGTACTAGAAAAAAAAAGTCCAACAATTTCAATGTTAATCTAATGACTTTATTAATTTTTCTTATCGCTGTTTTTCCAAATTCTAATTACCACTAATAGGAGGCATACATCATCCCCAATAAACAATTAAACATAGCTATCCCAATAAAGTCAGAACAATGAGGAAAGGAAGATGTCTATATTCACAGTTCACACACACCACACATACATAAATTAAGTTGCTGTTTCGTGCTACCTACAAGCTGCTCATAAAGTAACGTTTTACAAAGTTCTGACTAGCCGTTTTATAATTTATTTTTATAAGAAAGTTGACAAGTATACACATATATAAAAGTTGGAAGTATATAGCTTCCATGCCTTCAACTCTTTTTTGGAACCACCAACACCAAGTTGATTTTAGTCATTGAATTGATCCAATCTGAATCAAGAGCTAGGTAGACCTTGCATAAAAGGGGGAGAAAAAAAAACTAATAACGAAATGAAACAGACAAACAGCAATAGTACATGTATTCCATATTCCATATATGTAAACATAACTTTATTAAATGATTATTGATTAATAAAGAGGGTATTGCAAATTCAAGCTAAGGGAGGCCAAACAAATATTCTGAAATGATGGAAGGTCCACCAATAATAACTTTTGTTGTGAATATTATCTTCTACATTATATTGGGTGTACTCGTTATTCTTTGGCTTTTATCCATTGCTTGCCGGCGTTATAGAGCCTATCAATATTCGGTAAACAATAGACAAGCTGTAGTTCCAAGTCCAACGATCATGCCGTTCCCGATTACAACCAATCACGAGCTGCCGCCTGGTCTCGAGACCTCGGTCATCGACACCTTCCCTAAGTTCTTCTACTCGGTGAGGCCGGATCAAGATATCGGTGTTAAGTCAGCGACGATGAAGATGACGGATGAATGTGCGGTGTGTTTAGGTGTGTTCGAGGACGATGAAACTTTACGTTTGTTACCCATGTGTGGACACGTTTTCCATGCTGATTGTATCGATACTTGGCTACGTATGCACGCCACATGTCCTTTTTGTCGGGCTGTTCTGTTGCCGGAAAGTCATCAGTCCGGTGAGGGGCCTGCTCGGTTTGAAGTCGTGATCAATGTCAACGATGGTACTGGACGATGATATTGGTGCGATTGTGCAATACCTTATGAGGTTTTAGCTAGGATTATTATGAGTGCATGGCAGGTGAATACTAGATTTGATGTTTTGAGTTTGCGCTATGATCTACATCACATTCAAATTGATCAACATATAGTTGGAGAGGCATAATAATACGTGTAGTATTCTGAAACATTATGAAACACGGAAAAAAATCATTGGCTTATCAAATTCTCTATGGAGCCGTGAAAAAGATTCAACAAAATCAAATGGTTGACTTTTAGAAGCAAGGAATTGTCTACCAAGATATCAACTGAGGAAGATGCCATTTAAACAGAAGCTATCCAAGATCAAATGGAACGTTTTCTACTTCAGGTTTGTTGTTTTGTAGATGATCTCATATATATAGTTTGCTTCTTTTTCTCTTTGAAAAATTTACTTAACAGAGTAAATATTGCGTGAGTGGTGTTAGGATAAATATCATATTTTAGACATTAGACATTGTAAAGTTTAGCATGAGTGATGTGGTGTTATTATAATATCTTGTGTTTTGATATTGTATAATGTAAGCAATTTATATTCTGTATACTGAGAAACAAAATCAAGATTACATGGTTAAGTAGATGTTAAACTATACTTTATTGAACTGACAGATTAATAGGTTGGTTAGCAAGTTGCCATCTTGCGGATTCTTGATCATCATGATACCTCTTCTATGCAGGCTCCAAACTACTTCTCGGTGCAAATGTTAGTATTCCTTAAGGCATCAAAAGAGCTTTGATTTCTCGGCATTGAAGGTGACAAAATTTGTGTCATCAACTCTATCAAGCGTCAATGAAAGCTACTAGCTATCTCCGTACTCCGAATGATCTAAACACTTCTTGGATCAAGTATTTTAAGGAGATAGCATGGTTATCAGATGTGATGTTAAAAGTTGATATGATATGAATTAATGTGTATTTTTTTATTGGAAAGTAGATGTGATAGGAGTTATAGGCCAAAAAGGGTGTTAGAAAAAAAATATAAATATAGGTGGACTATAATAATCGAAGTATTCGAACTAATTTGAGACAAAACAAAAATGGAAAGTGTTCGGGTAATTCTGAGTTCAAGTATGGCAAATTTGGGGCATAACAATTAACAATTCTCTTATGTTGTTGCATTGAGCTTCTTCTAGAAAGAATAATACTAATATATAGCTTTATAAGCAAATTAAAGAAATAAAGATCAGCTATGATAATATTCCAAGATCTGCCCTGATATGGTCATCATATCCATGAATTATTTACCAAAAACAGATATTATCAATAACATATTGATCTGATCTCAACATTATTTGCATCACTGAATCAGCAGAGAAATATTCAATAATACACCAACTTAGAAGTACTAGATAATAGGTGAGCCAAAAGAAGATTAATTTTATTCCTATACCAAAAGAATGGATGGAGCATCTGCTGTAGCCTTTGCCTTGTATATCATCTTTTACCTTGTATTCTGCATCTTCTCATTGCTATTAATTTACACCTTAATGTGTCGTTGTTACCGGATTTCCCGTAGTAACCCCAACCTTTCTGTGGGGCCCACAATTTCCGTCTTCTCAGCCAGTCATGAACTGCTAAATGGCCTTGAGGCCACCGTCATAGAGAGCTTCCCAAAGTTTGCCTATTTGAGTAGGAATGTAGATAGAGATACAGATTATACGGATATGGATATGGATATGGATATGAATACGGATATAAAAATAAGAATGATCGGCGAGTGTGTGGTGTGCTTGGGGGTGTTTGAGAAGAATGAAATGCTGCGTTGGTTGCCCAAGTGCGGCCACGTGTTCCACCTCGATTGTATTGATACTTGGCTGCGGTCGCACACCACGTGTCCCTTCTGTCGGGCTAATTTATTGCCTGCTGATGGTCCTCCAAGAGACATGCCTATAAGGGATGAAGTTTCAATTCTAGTTAATAGTCCGCAAAGGTTTGGGTCCTAGGATATGGTGGCAGCACCATTCTAGCTAGAATGTGAGTTAATTTATGTTGAATTGAGTGAAACTAGCTTAGAACATGATTGTGCGAGTGAGGACTTGATTTTCTTAATAGAGATTGCAAAAACAAACTAAGCCACACTATTGTGGAGGTTATGTGATAGCTATTGGTTGTTTGATTTGTTCAATGCTTAGCTTGTAGCCTTGAATTATAGTGAAAGGGCGGAGCTAGCAATTATGCTTCAAGCCTCGTATTACTGGTAGTCTTCTTTGTTGGATATAGATTTTGTAAAATTCATATATATTTAATATTAATATATAATGTGGTGGCATGGTGGTGGAATGAAACTCAAATATCCTGCCATAAATTGTGTATCACTTGTGTGGATCCTTTTTCTTGCCGTTTTTGTAAAATTTGATCCGATTCTACATTTTCTTTCTAGATTTCTAGTGAAAGATTTCTATTGTCAGGATACTAGTTCAAATGAGGGTGTAAACATAAAACCCTTCTACCATTTAGAATTTGATCTTAAAGTACCTGTTTTGTCCAAATATATTGGAAAAATATGATCAAACAAATCCAAAAAGATCATATATGATACTATTTTGATATGTACATGTGTAAAAGAGCATGGTAAAAGTTTTTGAAATCACCCTAAAAGAAAATGTTACAACTAGTTAACAAATAAATTGAAGTTCACATCTGATTGATTCCATGAAGCAAATTTTATTGCGAACATAACTAAGAAGTTTTTTATATTAATAAGCACATTTGTAGAAAACTGTAATTGCCTATGCTTTTGCCACACAGATCACAAAAATGTAGCACTCTCTAAAGCAGCATATAGTACTATGTACTACATGTATATATAGGAACAGCATCCATGTGTTATAACAATAATGTAGCAAATCGAATACAAATACAAGTGAAAGTCTGGGATACAAAAATGATTTGAGAAGAAAGAGTTCCTCAAAATAAATAGATAAAAATTTACAACAAAATGAAGAAAAAAGAAGAAAGATAAATCAATTTCATTAAATCATACAATATTTACAAGTCATATTCGAAAACTCAAACGGGCAATTGAGCCGGCTCAACAGGAAGAACACCAAAGGAAGAGCCCTCTTCGCTTGAGGTTGTAGTAGAAGTAGCTGAAAACGAACAACGCATAGAACCATTTCGACTCGTACTCCTAGTAGTAACAGCCTCAATTGGAGACAAACTATAAACCCAACTTTCGGACTTTCCTCTTCTATGATCCTTATGATCTCTTCCAAATCTTTCCATATTTTCCGACTGCCTCGACGCCAAATTTCCCGTCGACAACGACCTCGATAGCCTCCCCATCAATCTTGGCGGTTCGGTCATCGACAAGTTCCTCATCATACGGCTAAACCTCATAATCTCCACTTTGTCATCTCCAAAATCTACAATTGTATCGTCATGATGTAGTGTTGTACGATTCTGGTCCAAAATATCTGCGTCTGTGAGGTGTAATCTACATATAGGGCAAGTAGCGTAGCCAACTAGCCAATTATCAACGCAATCAGCGTGAAAAACATGGTCACACTTGGGTATCGAACGTAGTATATCTTTGTCATTGAATTCCGTTAAGCAAACCGCGCACTCTAACGCGCCTTTGTTGATCATTGCCGGCTTAATGTTACCATATTCGAAGGTCGGTAAGCTCTTGACGAGGTCGAAATCGAGTCCATTCGAGGCATTATGGCGTGAATGTCCAAATGAACCTGCCATGTTCCAAGGTCGCCAGGCATTCCAACTACTCCACCTGCCGATACCAATGGAGTGGTCATCGAGGCAGTAACATAGATAGATGAAATAAAACCCTACAAACAAGAGGACGGAGATTATGGCGATGATGATAACGTCCTTAGGCCGGCTAAAGTTGGCGCCGTCGGGTGAGTCTGGCTCGAGCCCAGGCACACTTGGCTGGGCTCGAACGAGTTGACTTAGGAGGAGTGGAAGGAGGATAAGTATCATGAACGTTTTTGCCATGATGGATAGTCAACGGCATTTGAGGATAGGTAGAGAAGAGGAGATCAGGTGTGTTGTAAATGACTAAAAGTTTGGATACAATACGAGGGAATAGAAGACGTCGTACTCTGACTTTAGAAGCGAGGGAAGATGCATGTTGTCGTGAAATGATAAAATTGACATAATCTTAATACTATATTTTGCATAAAACGTGAATTAGATAAGATAGTATTATCCAAGAATATGCAAAAGAAAAGTACTAAGAATGACACACGATGATGTATGAGCAAATACTTGTTGTTATTCAATATATGTATAGATAATAGAGTTTTTTGTCAGAGACAACCTTTTAAATACAACTTTTTACGAAAGATAACCTTTTAAAATTTTTTGGGCAACTTCAGACCTTGATGAATTTTTTTTTGTCAAAAACAACCTTGACCAGAAATCCGGCGTTGACACACCGGATTCCGGTGTTGACCATAGTAAATGAATCACGTGCCCCTCACGTGATTTCATTTATCTCAAATTCTCCCCATTTCCCTCCCTTTTCCCCCCTCTAACCATCTCAACCATCTTCTCTGTTCTCCATTCTCCATCTTTTCCCAAAGCATCAAGAATTCCCAATTCTTCATCTTCTCTCTGTGCATCATCAAGGGCAATTAATCCTTGCGCAATAAAATTCACTTGTAAGCGTTCAATTAATTCTTAAGCAGCAAAAGGCGTGGGAGCAAGGCTGGGTGTAGCAGTATGGAAGCCGGCGTCTGGGAGGCGTGGGGATCCAGCGGGGGGTGCAACGACGGAGAAAAAGAGGGTTGGAGGTTTTCAACACTCACTCCGGGGAGAGAGAGTGCGTGAGTGCCAACGAGAAATTAAAGAAGATAGGAGTTGCGGGCGAGAGGGAGGTCAGGCGAGGCTTGCGGAAGGGTGGCGCATAGGTGCGTCGGTGGTTGGGGGACGATGGTAGCAGTGGGGCGCGGTGCTGTAGGTGGTTCGCAAGGTGGCAGGCAATGGTGGTGCTGTGGGAAGTAGCCCGAAACAGAGGAGACAAAGAGAGGATTCTTGAGTTTGGGCTGTGTTATTTTTCCATTGGATTTAGGGGCTAATTTCAGTGACCTATTGAGGAAGGAAGAACTGAAAATGGAGAGTTGTGAGGTGAGTGGTGGTGAGATGATTAGAGGGGTGAAAAAGGAGGGAAATGGTGGGAATTTGGGATAAATGAAATCACGTGCGAGGCACGTGATTTATTTACTATGGTCAACATCGGAATCCGGTGAGTCAACCCGAATTTCTGGTCAAGGTTGTTTTTGACCAAAAAAAAATTCATTAAGGTCTGAAGTTGCCCAAAAAATTTTAAAAGGTTGTCTTTCGCATAAAATTGTATTTAAAAGGTTGTCTCTAACAAAGAACTCTAGATAATATTAAATTTTCTTGATAAAATAGGTTTGTTAGATATATAATTGTATATCACTACAAGAAAAGTGGAAATCAACGACGGCTAAAAGCCGTCGGTGATTGCCCTAAAAGCCGTCGTTGATTAATCAACGACGGCCAACCGTCGTTAATAGGCCGTCGGTAAAACGATGGTCGCTGATACTAGAATCAACGACCGTCAAGCCGTCGGTGATGTATTTAACGACGGTTTCATCACAGTCAGCGACGGTTTAATATAGCCGTCGTTGATGGACAGATCGACCATTTTTAAAGCGACGGTGATTCGGCGACGGTTTTAAACGGTCGGTGAATCGCCGACCGTTTAAAACCGTCGCTGATTCACCGTCTGCTTTAAACCGTCGTTGATTTCGACCAAATAACGTCTGTTAAAAACAGTCGCTAAGTTATTAAAGCGATCGTTGATTTCGTGTTAATGGGTACATAGAGAACCTTACAACGATCGCCTATAGCCGTCGTTGATTTAATGTTTAACCGTTTGTTGTTACAAAAATAATATTGTTTAAAATTCAATTGTCCTTAATAATAATTAAACCCGTACCCGCACAAACCGCATCTAAATATACCACGCTAAAGCTGTTTCTCCATCGCATTCAATTTTTTCAATTACAAAAATATGCAATTTTGATATATATTAAAATTTACATAGATACTTGTATAATTACATGAAATAACCCGACACATCAAGAAACGAAGCGAGATGCCGATAAGTATTTACACTACAAGAAAATAGTTAGACTAACTTTATCCGTGCAGCGACCTTTGCCTCCACTTGCGCCTCAATCTGAGAAAAAATGGACGGCTCATATAGTTGTGAAGAGCCACCATCTCCTCGGCCTGATGCAGAGTTGTAGTACAAATGATCTCCCTGACCCAACCCCTGAACTTTTCCTTTGTTCCTCCCCCAACTGTCTCCCAATACAACGAGATCGGGGTTCGTGCCGTGACCCCCGAGTCGTACAATGATCCAACTTCTTATTGTATGTCTCCCGCATTTGGTTAAATATACTCATATTCAAATAATATAAATTGCCAAAATGGCGTATATTTGGTTATATCTTTCCTTTTTTGTGTATTTTCAATCAAAACAACTTATAATCACATTAAACTAACTATATATATGATGTTTGAGGTGTTTATAACTTAAACTAGCATCAAACTACTCGTATTCATTCAATTTCAAGTCAAATGGCCTAAAATGGCCTATATTAGCCTATATTTGGTTCTATCTTTCCTTTTTTGTGTATTTTCAATCAAAACAACTTATAATCACATTAAACTAACTATATATATGATGTTTGAGGTGTTTATAACTTAAACTAGCATCAAACTACTCGTATTCATTCAATTTCAAGTCAAATGGCCTAAATTGGCCAAAATGGCGTATATTTGGTTCTATCTTTCCTATTTTGTGTATTTTCAATCAAAACAACTTACAATCACATTAAACTAACTATATATATGATGTTTGAGGTGTTTATAACTTAAACTAGCATCAAACTACTCGTATTCATTCATGTTCAAGTGAAATGGCCTAAATTGGCCAAAATGGCGTATATTTGGTTCTAACTTTCCTATTTTGTGTATTTTCAATCAAAACAACTTACAATCACATTAAACTAACTATATATATGATGTTTGAGGTGTTTATAACTTAAACTAGCATCAAACTACTCGTATTCATTCAATTTCAAGTCAAATGGCCTAAATTGGCCAAAATGGCGTATATTTGGTTCTATCTTTCCTATTTTGTGTATTTTCAATCAAAACAACTTACAATCACATTAAACTAACTATATATATGATGTTTGAGGTGTTTATAACTTAAACTAGCATCAAACTACTCGTATTCATTCATGTTCAAGTGAAATGGCCTAAATTGGCCAAAATGGCGTATATTTGGTTCTAACTTTCCTATTTTGTGTATTTTCAATCAAAACAACTTACAATCACATTAAACTAACTATATATATGATGTTTGAGGTGTTTATAACTTAAACTAGCATCAAACTACTCGTATTCATTCAATTTCAAGTCAAATGGCCTAAATTGGCCAAAATGGCGTATATTTGGTTCTATCTTTCCTATTTTGTGTATTTTCAATCAAAACAACTTACAATCACATTAAACTAACTATATATATGATGTTTGAGGTGTTTATAACTTAAACTAGCATCAAACTACTCGTATTCATTCATGTTCAAGTGAAATGGCCTAAATTGGCCAAAATGGCGTATATTTGGTTCTAACTTTCCTATTTTGTGTATTTTCAATCAAAACAACTTACAATCACATTAAACTAACTATATATATGATGTTTGAGGTGTTTATAACTTAAACTAGCATCAAACTACTCGTATTCATTCAATTTCAAGTCAAATGACCTAAATTGGCCAAAATGGCGTATATTTGGTTCTATCTTTCCTATTTTCTGTATTTTCAATCAAAACAACTTACAATCACATTAAACTAACTATATATATGATGTTTGAGGTGTTTATAACTTAAACTAGCATCAAACTACTCGTATTCATTCATGTTCAAGTGAAATGGCCTAAATTGGCCAAAATGGCGTATATTTGGTTCTAACTTTCCTATTTTGTGTATTTTCAATCAAAACAACTTACAATCACATTAAACTAACTATATATATGATGTTTGAGGTGTTTATAACTTAAACTAGCATCAAACTACTCGTATTCATTCAATTTCAAGTCAAATGGCCTAAATTGGCCAAAATGGCGTATATTTGGTTCTATCTTTCCTATTTTGTGTATTTTCAATCAAAACAACTTACAATCACATTAAACTAACTATATATATGATGTTTGAGGTGTTTATAACTTAAACTAGCATCAAACTACTCGTATTCATTCATGTTCAAGTGAAATGGCCTAAATTGGCCAAAATGGCGTATATTTGGTTCTAACTTTCCTATTTTGTGTATTTTCAATCAAAACAACTTACAATCACATTAAACTAACTATATATATGATGTTTGAGGTGTTTATAACTTAAACTAGCATCAAACTACTCGTATTCATTCAATTTCAAGTCAAATGACCTAAATTGGCCAAAATGGCGTATATTTGGTTCTATCTTTCCTATTTTCTGTATTTTCAATCAAAACAACTTACAATCACATTAAACTAACTATATATATGATGTTTGAGGTGTTTATAACTTAAACTAGCATCAAACTACTCGTATTCATTCATGTTCAAGTGAAATGGCCTAAATTGGCCAAAATGGCGTATATTTGGTTCTAACTTTCCTATTTTGTGTATTTTCAATCAAAACAACTTACAATCACATTAAACTAACTATATATATGATGTTTGAGGTGTTTATAACTTAAACTAGCATCAAACTACTCGTATTCATTCAATTTCAAGTCAAATGGCCTAAATTGGCCAAAATGGCGTATATTTGGTTCTATCTTTCCTATTTTGTGTATTTTCAATCAAAACAACTTACAATCACATTAAACTAACTATATATATGATTTTTGAGGTGTTTATAACTTAAACTAGCATCAAACTACTCGTATTCATTCATGTTCAAGTGAAATGGCCTAAATTGGCCAAAATGGCGTATATTTGGTTCTAACTTTCCTATTTTGTGTATTTTCAATCAAAACAACTTACAATCACATTAAACTAACTATATATATGATGTTTGAGGTGTTTATAACTTAAACTAGCATCAAACTACTCGTATTCATTCAATTTCAAGTCAAATGACCTAAATTGGCCAAAATGGCGTATATTTGGTTCTATCTTTCCTATTTTCTGTATTTTCAATCAAAACAACTTACAATCACATTAAACTAACTATATATATGATGTTTGAGGTGTTTATAACTTAAACTAGCATCAAACTACTCGTATTCATTCATGTTCAAGTGAAATGGCCTAAATTGGCCAAAATGGCGTATATTTGGTTCTAACTTTCCTATTTTGTGTATTTTCAATCAAAACAACTTACAATCACATTAAACTAACTATATATATGATGTTTGAGGTGTTTATAACTTAAACTAGCATCAAACTACTCGTATTCATTCAATTTCAAGTCAAATGACCTAAATTGGCCAAAATGGCGTATATTTGGTTCTATCTTTCCTATTTTGTGTATTTTCAATCAAAACAACTTACAATCACATTAAACTAACTATATATATGATGTTTGAGGTGTTTATAACTTAAACTAGCATCAAACTACTCGTATTCATTCATGTTCAATTGAAATGGCCTAAATTGGCCAAAATGGCGTATATTTGGTTCTAACTTTCCTATTTTGTGTATTTTCAATCAAAACAACTTACAATCACATTAAACTAACTATATATATGATGTTTGAGGTGTTTATAACTTAAACTAGCATCAAACTACTCGTATTCATTCATGTTCAAGTGAAATGGCCTAAATTGGCCAAAATGGCGTATATTTGGTTCTAACTTTCCTATTTTGTGTATTTTCAATCAAAACAACTTACAATCAAATTAAACTAACTATATATATGATGTTTGAGGTGTTTATAACTTAAACTAGCATCAAACTACTCGTATTCATTCAATTTCAAGTCAAATGGCCTAAATTGGCCAAAATGGCGTATATTTGGTTCTATCTTTCCTATTTTGTGTATTTTCAATCAAAACAACTTACAATCACATTAAACTAACTATATATATGATGTTTGAGGTGTTTATAACTTAAACTAGCATCAAACTACTCGTATTCATTCATGTTCAAGTGAAATGGCCTAAATTGGCCAAAATGGCGTATATTTGGTTCTAACTTTCCTATTTTGTGTATTTTCAATCAAAACAACTTACAATCACATTAAACTAACTATATATATGATGTTTGAGGTGTTTATAACTTAAACTAGCATCAAACTACTCGTATTCATTCATGTTCAAGTGAAATGGCCTAAATTGGCCAAAATGGCGTATATTTGGTTCTAACTTTCCTATTTTGTGTATTTTCAATCAAAACAACTTACAATCACATTAAACTAACTATATATATGATGTTTGAGGTGTTTATAACTTAAACTAGCATCAAACTACTCGTATTCATTCAATTTCAAGTCAAATGACCTAAATTGGCCAAAATGGCGTATATTTGGTTCTATCTTTCCTATTTTCTGTATTTTCAATCAAAACAACTTACAATCACATTAAACTAACTATATATATGATGTTTGAGGTGTTTATAACTTAAACTAGCATCAAACTACTCGTATTCATTCATGTTCAAGTGAAATGGCCTAAATTGGCCAAAATGGCGTATATTTGGTTCTATCTTTCCTATTTTGTGTATTTTCAATCAAAACAACTTACAATCACATTAAACTAACTATATATATGATGTTTGAGGTGTTTATAACTTAAACTAGCATCAAACTACTCGTATTCATTCAATTTCAAGTCAAATGGCCTAAATTGGCCAAAATGGCGTATATTTGGTTCTATCTTTCCTATTTTGTGTATTTTCAATCAAAACAACTTACAATCACATTAAACTAACTATATATATGATGTTTGAGGTGTTTATAACTTAAACTAGCATCAAACTACTCGTATTCATTCATTTTCAAGTGAAATGGCCTAAAATGGCCTATATTTGATTCTAACTAAACTTGCATCAAACTTTTCAATCATATTTGCCTATAAATATATGTTTAGAAGTATGTACCGAGATTTGCTTTGCTTTCTTGTTTGCTGGGATTTCTCCTTTTCCAGGAACAGTCTTGAAATGAGTCTTCAAGAACAACTCGGGAGCAGTAGGGAGTACTCCTCCTCTACTCTTTGCCTGTAGACATTGTTGAACAAAGGCTTCAATATTAACAAATTACAACTTTATCACTTTCAAATTAATTATAGTATTAATTTACCTCAAGAAGAACATAGGCAAAAACAACATAGATAGATTGGAGATAATACTAACTTACATGCATGACAAATGAGTATGCATGACAAATGACCCCCCCCTGCACAGCCCCCCCTCTCCCTGACCCCCTGCAGCCCCTCCCCCCTCCCTCACTGACCTCCCCCTCCCCTCCCCGACCTCCCCCTCCCCCCTCCCTCACCGACCTCCCCTCCCCTCCCCGACCCCCTGCAGCCCCTCCCCCTCCCTCACCGACCTCCCCTCCCCTCCCCGACCCCCCTGCAGCCCCTCCCCCCCCTCCGACCCCCCCGCACTGCCCCCCTCCCCGACCCCCTGCAGCCCCTCCCCCTCCCCGACCCCCCCCGCACGCCCCCCTCCCGACCCCCTGCAGCCCCTCCCCCTCCCCGACCCCCCCTGCACGCCTCCCCCTTCCCCGACCCCCTGCAGCCCCTCCCCCCTCCCCGACCCCCCCGCACGCCCCCCCATATATAATTTGCTGCCATGAGAGTTGAATTCATGGGATAAAAACTTGCCAAATATAGGGAAGAAAAAGTACAATGATGTCAAAGAAGAACCATACATCAAGAAAAGAGATGACCATTGAAACCCCAAGATGAGTATAATAGCTAGACCACATCCAACAAATAAAGTGCAGAACAAGGCACTCTGTACAAATTCATTAATAGAATTATCCAATCATCAAGTCCAATGTAAGACATACCAAAGAGAAACACCAAAGTAAGACATACATTATATTTCATGATGAAAAACTTACACAAAAATTAAAATATAGATTTACATGAACGAAAACAATATAAATTGAAGACAAAAAGTGCTACTAACCTTACAATTAAGCCAAAGAGAAACACCAAACACTTACATGAAGAAATATACATAATATAAAGCAAGACTCAATTTTTTGGGTTTAGTTTCATCACTACACAAATTGTTAAAAAAAAAAGAAATTAGCACTGCTTACCACCGGCGAAATGTAGGTCCGGCAAGAGTCGATGCAAGTTCATCGCCCAAGTTCGTCGCCTGAAGTTCACTTCTCTCCCAAAAAAAAAAACCCAAATGTTAGGGTTTGGTTGATGAGTAAAAAAATTTTTTTAAAAAAAGAGAAAATAAAGCTTACCGCCGGCGAAGTGAGGTGGAGATGGGTCGCTGACGTTGGCTGGAGGAAGGAGGAGAGGCAGGTGGAGGTGGAGTCGACGGAGTTTCGTCGCTGCAAAATCGCCCAAATTCCCTCCTTTTTGTTGTTGAAAAAAAAACCCGACTGAAAGACTTAAATTAAACCCCCCCCCTTTAGAAATCAACGACGGTTTCTGACCGTCGCCCAAGCTACAAAAAATTTCTGCTTTACTTCCACAAAATCAACGACGGCTTTTAGCCGTCGTTATTTATTACCGACAGCTAAACCGTCGTTATATGCTACAACTGCAGTCGGTGATCAACGACGGCTTCAAGCCGTCGTTGATTTTGATTATACCGACGGTTTTGTTAGCCGTCGCTGATAGGCCGTCGTTATTTTGTGATTTTCTTGTAGTATAGGAACATTGTGTAATTCTTAATACTTCCCTATTTTAAAATAAAGGCAACACTTTTTTTCCATTAAGTTACAAAACAATGCAATTGTTCTGGTAATTAATAGAACAATGAGAAGCAATGATTAGCCCTTTTGCTTATATATATGCCATTATATGATCGACAAATGAAAGATTTGTAGGGCCCACGAGTCCACCTATAGGTCCACCATTAGTATGATATTGTCCGCTTTAGGCCTAGTCCGTACGGATTTGTTTTTGGACTCCTTCCCAAAAGGCCTCATAGGTAACTCCTTCTTATCTCTCCGATGTGGGACTTGGGATGTATACAGTATACCCAACAATCCTCCTCTCGGACCAAGGACCACAAGTCTCCCCTCCAGCGATAATCCGTCTCATCATCTTGTACCGCCGCCAATCCGCGGAACACGCCGCCTGACCACCACAATATCAGGAAGACTTTCGATATAAGGCACCAATCATACAGTACTCATAATGTATTTCATGCCTTTGTAATATTTCATCTTCCTCACGAAGCTTGGACCAAGCGTCCTGCTTTATGGGCTTGAGGTTGAGGATCAATATCCCACCAAGCACATGTTTGAGGGGAATTCTCTTGTTTTCCTTCAAGATGTACCTTACTATTATCTAAAAGAATAAAAAAACTTCACCTTCATTCTTTATTGCATTGTCTATTCTGTCTTTTCCAATCTAGCATTATCTTTCAATTCATATATATTTTCTTTAGAGATGAAATAATACATTTCAATTAGACACATAAAAGTCAACAAAACAACAAAAGTAAAGAACTTAAGGGATCCTAAAATAATGAGCAAATGTACTCAACTTTTAAGATGGAAAATTTTACATAGAAAGTAAAAAGGACAAACAAGTTCATATACACTTATATAACTATTTTAAAGGGTTTCCATTTATTTTCTAATACCACGGCAATATTACTACATTTGATAATAGTTTATAATTTTTTTTACCTGTTTTAATCATATTTTTTTACAAATGAAGCCTTGTTGTGGGTCCGGTCCGCTTTTAATTGGAAAAGTTGATACCTTCGTTCAAATTATGGTTGGTCCATTTTGAAAAGTCTCATATTCTCAACTTTCGATTAACTGGGAATGGCCATAACTTTAGTGATATCTTTCTTCGAACGGCACTCTTTTGAGATAATCTTTGGTGGCAAGCGTTCAAATACCCCTCAAATTTGGAACCTTTTAAAACATGCGGGCCACACTTAGAAGTTAGAATTGGCACCGGGGTCAAATTTCCTTTCTAAATTGTTCTCACTTCTCGGTGTATAAGTGCATGTGAGGATATTCTGTATAGTCCAACATTAGGCTTTTTTGTCTTTGGCCCACGTGACCTCAATCTAGAACAAAACCAATTTCGAAATGGTTTTGTAGAGGGCTAAACAACCAACAACGGGCCTGAAGTCCACCACAGACTCGGGTTGGGCTATTTTAGTGATCATTTATTCATTCATATATCTCTATTATATATGGCTACAGCCTACAAGCATTAGACATGAAAAAATATTAAAAAGAAAAAAAGGAAAAAAAAGATGTAACTAACTAATTAATTAAAAAAATAAAAAGATAAAAAAGGCACAACAAAAAGAAAACAATGAAAATTTACAACACAGACGGTTACTTCCCTCTCAACTAAATTTTTGAAAAATTTAAAAATTACTCCATCCGTCCCAAAAAGATCTGAACACTTGTTGGGACACGTTGTTTAAGGTGATAAGTTGTATTGTGGTTATCAAATGTTATTTTATTTGAAAAGTAGATATGATAGGAGTTGGTGGGGTATTTTTTATTAGAGAAGAGAGAAAGTTGGGTAACTTTTTATTGATAAATGGTAGAGTGTGGGCCAAATATGTGTAAAAGAAATAATATATTAATAGTGGGACCATGCCAAAAATGGAAGTGTTCAAACTAATTTGGGACAAACATAAAAGGAAAGTGTTCAGACTATTATGGGACGGAGGGAGTACTAATTTATTAGATGTAATTAACAATTAATTTAATTTCTTACATATTTTCGTACGCATCGCGTGCATATAAAGCTAGTTTATTTTATAAAGAAAGAGAGGGATACCAAAAAAACATAAGTATAAAATACCAACAAATTAACTACCTTATTTAAAAAAGATAATAACAGAAAAACACAATAGAACATAATGCTTTATGTGGAAGTGATTAACTTCTAAATCAATATTATCAATTATACCTTCTTTTTTATAAAAAAAAACCCTAATTCAATAGCACAACTCCCATGAATAATTGTTACACAATCTCATAATTTTTTAATTGATAGCTTTATCAATGTCTTCTTCTTCTCCCTTCCATAATCTTCATCCTCTTTTCCCTTCCATATTTTTATGCTGAATTTTATATATTTTAGTACGTATTTGTGTGCATATATAGGCTATATCTTTATTATCCAAAGGAAGAGAAGTTGGAGTGTGGGACACCAAACGCTAATGAAAAAAAAAACATCTCAACTTCATAAAGAGAATATAAAAAACAGACAACCAAGTGCCTTCACCAATTAAAAAAAATCTAGAATACACAAAAGAAATTGCACTACAGTTCCCTTAAAAAATATATTATACTAAATTAACAAACACTATTTTAGATGTTTAATTTATTTACTATATATGGTACTACCTCCGTTTCATATTAATCTACACACTTACACTTTTGACACTATTCACAAATTTCCCTTTGACTATCATTTGTGAATTATGGTTAAGAGTCATGTGGGGTCTTGTTTGATTCGTCTCGATATGTAGTTTTAGAATATCGACTTTTTATATTTTTTACAAATACAAAATTAGAGATATAAAGGATCAAAGTAGTGCATCGGTATGCGTGAAAAGTGTAAGTGTGTAGATTAATATGAAACGGAGGTAGTATTACATTGTTGTGCTATAAAGATATTTGCTAAATATAGATGGTGTCATTTTTCATCGGAACTTTATGAATAATTTTTCTTGCATTTTATTTGAGAGATCTGATTACAACATAAACCTATTTATTTTTACACGCATCGCGTGCATTTAAAGTTAATATATATATACATATATATATATATACATATATATACATATACATATATATACATATATATACATATACATATATATATATATACATATATATATATATACATATATATACATATATATATATATATACATATACATATATATACATATACATATATATACATATACATATATATACATATATATATATATATACATATATATATATATATATATATATATATATATATATATATATATATATACATATATATATATATACATATACATATATATACATATACATATATATATATATATATATATATATATATATATATATATATATATATATTCTATATGTCAAGAGGGGGTAGGACACCAAAAAAATAGAAAAAAGAAAAAAAAAATGGTAACTACCTACTTTAATTCAAAGAATTGAAAAAGAAAAAATAAAAAAGGAACTACCTAATTAATAAAAAAAGATAAAAAAAAAGGCATTACAAAAAGAAAACAGTGAATATTTACAACACAAATAGTTACTTCTCTTTCAATTAATTTTTTTATAAATTTAAAAGATTTAGTAGGATAAAATGATTAAAATTTCAAAAATCCCTAATTTATTAGATGTAATTAGTAATAAATTAATTTACTACATATTTTTGCACGCATCGTGTGCGTATGAAACTAGTATATATATATATATATAGGGGCAGGATCACATGAGAATGCCTCCTTACATGAGAAATGAGAATAAATCTCAACTGCACGATTGGATTAGAGTTACAACACTTGTTCATTAGAGTTATACCCCCGAAAAAACTTCGAGCTCAAAAAAATAATTTTTTTCGAATTTTTTTTTCTAATATTTTCTTTTTGGAGTTACATCTCTTTTTCATTAGAGTTACATCACTTGTTCATTAGAGTTATAGCGCGTAAAATTCATTCTAATTTCTCATGTAAGTATGCATTCTCATATGAACTCACTTTTATATATATATATATATATATATATATAGGAATATAAACAAAATCAAAATCGCATGCGACACATCAGAACCAATTATCTGGTAATATGCACCTTTCTAAACCATCCATGTGACATAATCTTTCATTATTCTTTGAAGTACAATATGAATAATATTATGCTGGCTAAATGGCTGTAGTAAGTTAGCATTTAGCAACGAATCAAAATAGAATTTGAAAAGAGAAAAGGATGTGTGGAAATGGACCAGCTATATTCGTCTTTATGTCCCATTAATTTAAGCCATCTATTATTTGACCAGTAAAGTTAACCGGGGAAATTTCTTAACATATTACATATATGATCATGTTGCCCGCCATGTTAACTTGGAAAGTCATTATGAAAGTTGCAATGATCTAATTTGACTCTGAAAGAAGACAATAAACCCAGGATATTCAAAAACAATATCTTAAATTATTACAGTTATTAGAATGTGTCAAAGTTGCAAGCAATTTTTATTAGTTTTAATATTGTTCATACCAATTCCTTGTTGTAGACAACCCAAAAAATCACAATTATTTAAAAATATCACCGGTAACATATGATTATTCAACATAAACGAATTAACTATAGCACCCATTTGTACATTTTTTTTTGAAAGACATTTGTATATTGAGAATTAGATTAAGCAAACCAACTAATTACTTGTAATTACCACTAATCAACAATCAAATGAAAAGTAATGAAACTAAGAACAAATAAGAAAGCAATGAAAAGCACACCGATTAACGTGGGAAAACCCGAGGACCGGGAGAAAAAACCCACCAAGCAAGCACCTTTGATTAATGAAGAAAATGGATGAACAATACAAGCATTAATGGATGATTTAATGCTATTTTCTCTCTCCTCTTTACTAAACCCTAGGTTGATCTCTCTTTGTGTGAATAGTAACCTAAAACATGAAAGAAGGGGGTTTATATACTTTTAGGGGGTTAAAACAAATCAAGGGTCGAGATTAAAGCAGAAATTCACAAAAAATCCTGACAGATCTGGGTAACCCGGACGAGCGCCCGCCCGGGCCAAGTAGCCCGCCCGGGCCCAAGTACTGTCCGCCCGGGGAACTAAAGAACTCAACTTCATGCCTTTGAGGCAGAACCAAAACACGGCCAGCAGCCCGCCCGAGCTTTGGACAGCCCGTCCGGGCCAATAAGGAGCTCGCTCGGTGCAGGTTCAAGGAGAGTATTCTGCCTTCGAGGCAGAAATGATAATGCAGCAGCAGCCCGCCCGGGCCCCTGGCCCGCCCGAGCCCAAGCTGGCCCGCCCAGGCAGCTGGGTCGATGGTGGGTTTTGGGCTTCGCTGCTCGTGTGCTGCTGGGCCGAAGCTCGGAAGAGTTTCTTCCTCGAGTTTGAGCGAAGAGTTTCTTCCTCGAGTTTGAGCGCATGAAATCCACCATGTTGAGTTGTTTGCACAAACTCCACAAACTAAGCCCAACAATCTCCCACTTGGAGATTTGGGCAAACCAAATTTCAAACCACCAATACAACCCCATATTCAAACCATATACAAACCCAAAAAAACATCATCCATACTCATTATCACCAAAGATGCTTACTCACTCCATTTAGCAATGGAGACCAATTGAGGTCCTACACAACCTCAATTTCTCACTAGGAACCACCTTAGTGAGCATGTCCGCCGGATTCTTTGAACCGGCTATCTTCCTCAAAACCAAAACACCATCATCCACCAAACTTCTAGTGTAGTGGTAGTGCCTCTTTATGTGCTTGGTTCGGTAGTGAAACATAGGATTTTTAGCCAATTGAACCGCACTTTGGCTATCACTATGCAACACACATTGTTGTTGCTTCATGCCCATTTCATCAAGGAAGTTCTTCAACCATTCCATCTCCTTTCCCGCCTCCGACATAGCCACATACTCGGACTCCGTAGTAGACATGGAGACACACTTTTGGAGCTTGGACATCCAACTAATGGTCGTACCACCAATAGTGAAAACATACCCGGAAGTGCTCTTGCTTGAATCAACACATCCTCCAAAATCAGCATCAACAAACCCTTCCAAGATCACTCCTTTTCTCCCAAAGCAAAGAGCCATAGAAGAAGTACCTTGCAAGTACCTCATGAGCCATTTCACGGCTTCCCAATGTTGCTCACCCGGATTTGCCATGAACCTACTCACAACTCCCACCGCATGAGAGATGTCGAGCCTTGTGCACACCATAGTATACATCATGCTACCAACGACCGAAGCATAAGGAACAATGGCCATTTGCTCCTTTTCTTCATCCGTTTTGGGTGAATCCTCCTTTGACAACTTGAGGTCAATAGAAAGAGGAGAACTTCGAGGCTTTGCATCAACCATGTTGAACCTCTTTAGCACTTTCTTGACATACTCCTCTTGAGATAACCTCAACAAACCCGCCGATTTATCTCTCAAGATTCTCATGCCAAGTATTTGCTTCGCCTCACCCAAGTCCTTCATCTCAAACTTCTTTGACAAATTTTCTTTCAACTTGTTCACAAGATCCATACTAGAACCCGCAATAAGCATGTCATCAACATAGAGAAGCAAATAAACACAACCATTTGCGTACCTTTGAAAGTAGCAACAATGATCGCCATCCGATCTCACAAATCCATTTCCTAGCATGAACATGTCGAACTTCTTGTACCATTGTCTTGGAGCTTGCTTCAACCCATATAAGCTCCTCATGAGCTTGCACACCAAGTTCCCTTTACCCGAAACTTGAAACCCTTCCGGTTGCTTCATGTAGAGATCCTCTTCCAAATCCCCATGTAAAAACGCGGTTTTCACATCCATTTGCTCAAGAAAAAGATTTTCGGAAGCCACTATTGCCAACAAGATTCTAATAGTGGTGAGCTTCACAACCGGAGCAAAAATCTCTTGATAATCAACCCCTTCTTTTTGTGAAAACCCTTTTACCACAAGCCTTGCCTTGAAACGGATTGTGCCATCCGGTTCATCCTTCTTACGAAAGATCCACTTGTTCAATAGTGCTCTCTTTCCCTTGGGTAGTTCACACAACACCCAAGTCTTGTTCTTCACCAATGAGTCCATCTCATCTTTCATGGCTTGCTCCCACTTAGACGATTCACTAGACTTCATTGCTTCACCATAGTACTCCGGTTCACCCGCATCGGTTAACAACAAGTAATGCAATGAGGGAGAGTATCGATTCGGTGGCTTGATAGACCTTGAAGATCTCCTCACTTCAAGAGTGGAGCTAGCTTGTGGGGTGCTTGGTTCACCTTGAACCTCATCTTCCATGTCATCAAGAGGATCATCCTCTAACTCAATAGATTCATCAACATTGGGAGCTTGAACATCATGTTGAGAAGCTTGAACATCATCTACCTCAACTATTTCTCGCTCTTCTCCAATCCACCCTCTCTTAATTGAATCTCCACCGAAATTATCCTTATACAAGGATTTCTCATCAAAGGTCACATCACAATGCCTAATCACCACACGGTTCTTAGGATCCCAAATACGATACCCATATTTTTCACAACCATATCCTATGAAGTAGCATTTAATGGCCTTTGGGTCAAGCTTATCACGCTTTTCGGATTGAACATAGACAACACAACCAAAAGTTCTCAAGTGTGAAAGACATACCTCTTTACCACTCCAAACTTCCTCCGGAATCTTGAACTCCAAGGGAACGCTAGGTCCCCGATTGATCAAGTATGCCGCGGTGCTCACGGCATCGGCCCAAAAGCACTTGGGAAGACCCGCGTGGATCCTCATGCTCCTTGCCCTCTCAAGTAGTGTTCTATTCATCCTCTCCGCTACCCCATTTTGGCGAGGTTTCCCCGGAATGGTCCTCACCAAAACAATGCCATGCTCTTGACAAAGCTTCTTGTAAGCTTCCAACTCATACTCACCTCCATTATCGGACTTGATACTCTTTATCTGCGTGCCCGATTGATTCTCAACTTCCGTCTTCCAAACCTTGAAGGTTTCATACACCTCGGACTTGTGCTTCATAAAGTAAATCCATACTTTCCGGCTAAAGTCATCAATGAAGGTCACAAAATACCGTGAGCAACCAAGGGAATTGATGGGGGAAGGTCCCCATACATCCGTGTGCACTAGCTCTAGCTTCTCATCTTTCAAGGACTTCTTGATTTTTGTGAAGGACACTTTCTTTTGCTTCCCAAAGACACAACTCTCACAAAATTCCATGTCGATTGATTTCAAATTCGACAACTTACCCCTTGAAGCTAGAATCTTCATCCCTTTCTCACTCATGTGCCCAAGCCTAGTATGCCATAGCTTGGTGTCACATTCCGTGGTTGTAGCAATCATGCTCTTACGCCCTATGGTAGTGTTAAGTGTGCCGGTTTTAGAGCCACGAGCCACCACCATAGCTCCCTTGGTTACTTTCCAAACACCGTCACCAAACATGGTTCTATAACCACATGAGTCCAATTGACCCACCGAAATCAAATTCTTTTTCAACTTAGGTATAAACCTAACATCTTGAAGTTTCCATAGGCTCCCACTTGAAGTCTTGATCATAATTTCCCCTTTCCCCATGATATCCAAAGGTTCATCATCGGCTAGATAAACCTTCCCCAACTTGCCACCCTTGAAGTTGCGAAATAGCTCCTTGCATGGAGAGGAATGAAATGAAGCTCCCGAATCAAGGATCCAAGACTCAATTGGGCTATCAACACTCAAGATCAAAGCATCACCAAGTTCATCGGATGCAACACTAACGGATGAACTTGCATCATCCCGATTCTTATGATTCACACCACCCTTCTTCTTGGGATTGGGACACTCTCTTTTAGTGTGCCCCTTCACACCGCAACCCCAACACACAAGATGAGCACCTCCCTTCGACTTACTTCGCCCCTTAGACTTCGATCTCCCATGCTTGGTATTGCCCTTTTGTTGTCTTCCCCTTCCCCTATTACCACTATGATAAGCTCCGCCCAATGATTCACCGGACTCCTTTCTCCGAGTGCTCTCACTCAAGATAAGATCCCTCACATTGTCATATACCAACTTCTCCTTCCCCGAAGAGTTGGTAATAGCGGAAACCACCGTATCCCATGACATAGGCAAAGAAGACATCAAAATCAATGCCCTCACTTCATCTTCAAACTTGATATCAACCGAAGACAATTGGCTAATAATCGAATTGAACTCATTTATGTGTTCGGCGGCCGAACCTCCATCAACCATCCCAAGATTAAACAACCGACGCATTAAATACACCTTGTTAATTGCCGAGGGCTTCTCATACATATTTGATAGAGTTTGCATCAACTCCGCCGTTGTTTTCGTCTCCTTGACATTGAAAGCCACACTCCGGGCCAATGTCAATCTCACTACACCAAGAGCTTGTCGGTCAAGCACTTTCCATTCATCCTCCTTCATACTACTTGGCCTTGTGCCTTCAAGTGGTAGGAAGAGATTCTTTTGGTACAAATAGTCTTCTATTTGCATCTTCCAAAAGCCAAAATCTTTCCCATCAAACTTCTCAAGTCTCAACTTTCCATCCTCCATTGTTGAACAACAATCCAAGTTCAAAAATCACAACTTTATATCAAACAAAGCAAAAAACTTTGAACTCCAATCACCAAATAACTAGTTTTGCACACAAATCTAATTCAAATACTTTTCCCAAGGTAAACCTTAGCTCTTGATACCAATTGTTGAGAATTAGATTAAGCAAACCAACTAATTACTTGTAATTACCACTAATCAACAATCAAATGAAAAGTAATGAAACTAAGAACAAATAAGAAAGCAATGAAAAGCACACCGATTAACGTGGGAAAACCCGAGGACCGGGAGAAAAAACCCACCAAGCAAGCACCTTTGATTAATGAAGAAAATGGATGAACAATACAAGCATTAATGGATGATTTAATGCTATTTTCTCTCTCCTCTTTACTAAACCCTAGGTTGATCTCTCTTTGTGTGAATAGTAACCTAAAACATGAAAGAAGGGGGTTTATATACTTTTAGGGGGTTAAAACAAATCAAGGGTCGAGATTAAAGCAGAAATTCGCAAAAAATCCCGACAGATTTGGGTAACCCGGACGAGCGCCCGCCCGGGCCAAGTAGCCCGCCCGGGCCCAAGTACCGCCCGCCCGGGGAACTAAAGAACTCAACTTCCTGCCTTTGAGGCAGAACCAAAACACGGCCAGCAGCCCGCCCGAGCTTTGGACAGCCCGCCCGGGCCAATAAGGAGCTCGCCCGGTGCAGGTTCAAGGAGAGTATTCTGCCTTCGAGGCAGAAATGACAATGCAGCAGCAGCTCGCCCGGGCCCCTGGCCCGCCCGGGCAGCTGGGTCGATGGTGGGTTTTGGGCTTCGCTGCTCGTGTGCTGCTGGGCCGAAGCTAGGAAGAGTTTCTTCCTCGAGTTTGAGCGAAGAGTTTCTTCCTCGAGTTTGAGCGAAGAGTTTCTTCCTCGAGTTTGAGCGTATGAAATCCACCATGTTGAGTTGTTTGCACAAACTCCACAAACTAAGCCCAGCATTGTACATATTATACTATATATAAACTAAACTGACTTTTTTTTTTTTTTATAATACATAGATAAAAAAACTAAACTGACTTATCACTATAGTAATGGACGTGTCGAAGAGCACACTTTACATTTCATGCATACGGAGATAAAATTATATAAATAATAATGGTTTTTTGAAGAAATTTCAGCTTATTTCTCACTTTTTTTATTACTTGTCATATTTTATATTTATCCATTCAACTAAGGACCTATATTTTTACAGAATTATATATGTTAGGATTTATTAATCAAAATCCTAGCCATATACTCCATTTTTTTAATTGCTACATTGTGTTTGCACAAGATTTTAGGTAATGTTACTTTCAAGATTTTTGAAGGGTACTTTTTGACCCATTAATATAAAATAAGGGGGAAAAAGTAAAAAAGAGTTTTTGTTGGTGGAAAAAGTGAAAGACAAAAAAATAGTATTCACTTTATCTAAATAAGGAGTGCATCAAGTAATCCAAATAAAGAAAGTTTAAACAATGTAGCAACTAAAAAGAAACAACAATTTTAAAAATATGTAGCAACTAAAAAAACCGAAGGAGTGCATCTGAGGAAGAGCTATTTTATAAGTATGTCGCAAACTTTATCTTTTAACTACCCGGTATATATATATATAATAAGTTAGGATTTACACTAATTTGTACCAAAAACAAACAGAAAAAAATTAAAATTCTCTCTATATGCATGCGTGTCCAAATAAGTCTTATCATGTTTTGGTAAATATTCTTACCACCACCAAAATTATACAAAAAATAAAAATAAAAAATTAGAAGAAACATAAACATGTAAACTAATTTACAGGTAAAAAAAAATTAAACTTTAGACAGGTAAGTGAGTCAACTCGGCTTGCACAGCACCACGCAAAGAACCTTCCCGACTAGTAGATGATGTATTACTCGTTACATTCTCTCGAATAGAAGAACCACGCAAAGAGCCAGCTCGACTTGTATCGGTATTGACCACAACTTTAGGCGACTTTATAGATGGGGCTCTAATAAAAAAAGGCGGCGCTAAAGAAAAGACCCACCGGTCTGACCGACCAGATCGATCTGGTCGGTCGGACCGGCCTCGACTACTCCCTTCACCAAACCCGGTTCGATAACCCCTTCTAGAGCTAGTTTCTCTTGGGAGAACCACCAAACTTGTGGTCCTCACCAACTTTCCACTCATTATTTGCTTGCGTACCTCATCAGGTAATCTTAGCGTAAATCTCTCCATATTTTCCCATTGTTTGACCGCCACGTGTCCTGTTGTAAGTGATCTTGTTAACTTCCCCAACCATCTTGGCCGTCCAAAGGAAACATTCCTCATCGTACGGCTCCTATTCATTGTACGCCCATGTAATGGCTGCTCCATAGAATCAGTACTCTCTTCGTTTTCATTGTTTTCATTGTTGCTGTTATCATTATTGTTGTCCTCCGATCTTACTTCGTCTATTACCTCCACTACGACGTGGTTAGATTCTTCAATGCTTGTTGGCGTGTCGGCAAGGTTGCACCGGCAGACGGGGCATGTAGTATGCCCCACAAGCCAGGCGTCGATGCAATCAGGGTGAAAGACGTGGTCACACTTTGGTATGAGGCGTAAAGTGTCGTCGTCTTCGAACTCGGTTAAGCAAACGGCGCATTCGAGCGCGCCTTTGCCTAACTTGGCGTTCTTAACGGATACGTAGTCGAACGTAGGGAAGCTCTCGATGACCTCAGCGTCGAGCCCGCGAGGGGCTCGACGCGAGCGCCTTACGGAACCAATCCCACGGCCCGGGATACCGACAGTACTCGGGTTGTCGGAGCAGTGGCGGATGTAGATGGAGAAGAACCCCATGAAAAAAAGTGCTGCAATAAGAACTATGATGATCACCCCCATAGACGGGCTGAACCTCCCCCCATTAGGATCAATATTGTCCCCGGGCCCGCTGGGCTGAGCCCGGGTGGGTTGACTCGAGAGGAGTAATACAAGGATGAGAATGGGAGTGATGATGTGGGGGAAATGGATGTTATTCATCACGTGAGTAAATTTATATTTTGGAGGATTTTGGGGTGTGATTTTGCGCCGGAAAGGGCATTGCAGAATGTAGAGGAGTAAGAAGAGGATGAGGAAAGAAAGGTGGGAGTTTATAAAGAATGAGATCAAAGGAGATTGTGAATTGAATTTATGAGGTAAAATACATAATGTCGTATAGGATCAGTTGATGGAGGAATAAAATAAAATAGTCAGTGGTGTAGGGCAGTGGTGGTGTTGAGTGTGGGATCCACTCGAGACTTTTGAATAAGTTCTCTCAATTTTTATTTTTATTTTTATTTATTTTTGTGGAAGCTTCTTGGAAAATCTCGTCCAAAAAACACCAACAAAAGCAAACCTTATTAGAAAATTTTACTACTCGAGGAATTCTACTACGTTTAATTTATTTGTTTGATGCTCCCCATCTCATAATGATTGCAACATCCGCCATTCAGCCTCTTTATTTGCGAGTTATCGTATTTTCTTTGCATTAGTTTCTTTTTGGGAGTTTTCTATTACTTGCAATTTTGATATTTGTAGTAATATTTTTTCTAGACATTAGTTTTTTGTTTAAGATACTTACTTAGTCTGCTTAAGAGTTTTTGAGAATTATTTGAGTAATGATTTTACTAATGCTTATATTAAGTTGTTTTCAACTGAAAAAAAAACTATCAAAACATGGTTTACTTTGGCGGTTTAACTCGTATTCTTGAAACTTGTCTCGTGGTAGGAGGCGACGTTCAATTGTTTTCAAGTCAAATTCGGTAATATGTGCCTAATTCAATACTTTGATTAAATTGTTTGGTATTTTGTATTTTATAGGCAATGACCTTTGACTTTATCATAAAGATATTAGTAGGATTTTTTTGTTTAAAAGATATATACTTTTTTAAAGTTCTCTTCAATTGTATAATAGTTATGTTAATCTAAATTAGATTTAGATTTTGGTTTACTCTGATTTAGTTCTGTGAGAATTTACTTATATTTTTTTATAATAATAAAGACAACAATGGATTTTATGGAATGATATTATCTACATGAACCACCTCTAGTTGTCGATGCTTCCATTCTCTTCTATAAATTAGTATATGTTATTGTAAACCCAATTTTTTATATCATTTTGAGTTTTTGACTACTTCTATTCAAGTCATCTTTTTGTTGTATGTGTCTGCCTGCGAGCGTTTAAATTCTTCTTAAAACGTCATTAACTTATAACCCCAACTCTACTGCTTTTACCATTTTATCTTCTTAGCCGATGCACCATGTGTACTCTATATCAACGTCATTGGTCTTCTTTCTTTCTTTTTTTTTCCCTTTTTAATAAATAAAGATAATTTAAGCTTCATCCTTATCAAAAGGGATGCCTCAACTTTTGAAATCGAAAAATGTGAAAACAAAATGGAGAAAGATATAGAGAAAAATATAAGAGGGGGAAGGTAGCCAGGTAGGTTACGTACAAAGTACAAACTATCCAATTGCATTGCAGCACAATTAATTGGTTGGGCAAGAGTTTGAAATATAGTAATATAGTGGTCATAATTGGTGTTCAACGTGGAGTAATGTGGCTTATTGGCTGCTATCAATAGGGCTGTTCATTTCGGATATCCGATCCGATCCGATCCGAAATTTCGGATCGGTAAAATAACGATCCGAATCCGATCAGAAAAAAAGCGGATATTCGAAAATCGGATATCCGAAATTTTCGGATCGGATAAACGGATATCCGAAATTTTTATCACTTGAACTTTTCTCGGTTTTTAGCTTTTTCTTGGTTGTTTTTCTTACAATTTGGGCCCATCACTAACGAAACCAAATGTTGACATACTGTAGCCACTTTTCATAGTTTCCATGTTTGGTGCAAACATTTAACCACTATATCATTTGGTGGCTCTTACGGTGGGCTGGTGGGCTGGTGGTGTCAAGTTTGTGGTGCTCGAGGAGAGGAAAGGCTGGCGGTGCTGCAGAGTGCGAAGAGTCGAAGAGGAAGGTGGCTGTGTGGTGGCCAACTGGTGGACGTGGTAAGGAGACGAAGAGGTAAGGGGCTGCGTGGTGGTCGACTGGTGGTGAGTAGTCGAAGAGGCAAGAAGGGGTTTGCAGTTCTGGTGGTCAGTGGAAGATGCAACAATGGCGTGTTGTGGCAGACTGGTTGTGCCGCGCAAGCGAGGAATGAAGAGTTAGTGGCGTGCGCCAATATTGGCTGGGGGTTTGAGATGTAAAGTTTGGATGTTAGGTTACTGGCTTACTGGTAAGGATTTTAAAACCTAAATTTCATTCAAAAACTTCCAGAACTTTCTTTTAAAAATTATTATTTCTAATATTTTCGGATATTTCGGATATCCGAAATTAAAAAATTCCCGATCCGTATCCGATCCGATTTTTTTCGGATATTCGATCCGAAAAATCTGAAATCTAAAAAAACGGATCGGATATCCGAAATTTCGGATCGGATCGACCGGATCGCGGATCGGATCAGTCGGCTCGGATATTTTTGAACAGCCCTGGCTATCAATATGATGAGTCTTTCTTTTGTCTTTCAGGAGACACTTTGTTGATGTAGGGATGTTCTCTTCGGCATCAAACAACTGAACTGAACTGAACTGAATTGAATTGAACTGAACTGAACTGAATTAAATTATAACTAATTAATAGTAATGATAATAATTTAGGAACTGAACTGAATTGAAAATAAGCTGGGGAGAACAGGCCCGTAGTCATGTAGACATGTTTTTAGCTTTGCTTACACTGTTTTGGTTGCATCTTTTAATAGTTTTCGCCTTTCTGAGAAACATCTCCAGCTCTTCCTAGCTAGTTTAATTGGTCGGCAATTCGGCATGCATTAGTCTATCAGTCTGGATACAACAAAATCATTCTATTAGATCTAATAAGTACCTTGTGTCAAAATTGAGAAATTATATGGCTCGAATCTTTAGTATTCTCTTCTTTATTATTGCTTTCGTAACCCAAGTGGTAGGAAGTCCACACACTTCCATGACCATTATTATTAAAGATTTGAGGCAATTTCTGTTGTCAATTAGTGAATATGTAGAAATTGGGGTCGTTTGGTTCAAGATATGGAATGAAAAGGAATGGATACAAACAGAGGACTGAGGAGGGAAATGGTAACAAAAATGGTTACCTTTATCGAGTGTTTGGTTCATGTCAAGGAATGGAAATGAATGGTAACTATTACCACCAAGTAATGGATTTTATTACTTGAGGGGGAGGGGAAGGTAGCAAATTGGGGGAACCATTACCATCAAGTAATGGTAATATATAATGTTTTGATGAGGGTTGAATTAAACAAGAAAGAGAATTGGTAATTGATTTCGTTTTGGAGCCCGGATACAATGCGACCCCTCAAAAGTACTAGTGCGTGCACTGGTCGTCTTGCCTCTTTCGTCGACGATGCGCTCCTAGCCTTAATTGGTCGGGTCGTGCCTCCGACATTGTTACTTTGAAGAAATTAGAGTGCTCAAAGCAAGCTTACGCTCTATATACATTAGCATGAGATAATATCATAGGATTTTGGTCCTATTATGTTGGCCTTCGGAATCAGAGCCTTAATATTTGTATTTTCCAATCCAGATATTTATCTTTCCAATGCAAGTACTATATAAATATTCTCGTGCAAAATAATGAGAAAGCTCGCAATAACAAATTTGGCATTGTTCACCAATCAATCGTTGGGTTCCTAATTCATCATATTGTATTCTTAAATACTTTCCCCCAAAATTCATATCCATACACCCATTCTTCAACCTCACATTTGTGCAACATCAATTATCATCAACTCATCATAATTGGTAGATTTGTCTAATTCAACCAATATATAATCACCCATCAACGTATGAATAAAAATATACAAGGAATTAATTAATCTAGCACTCCCTCTAAATGACAACCCATAATTATACTACCCAAATTTAGTCCATAGAACAACTAATCAGCCAGTTATATCTCCAACTGCACAATTTCCTAAGACATACATGTATCCATATCCATACACCCATTCTTCAACCTCACATTGGTGCAACATCAATTATCATCAACTCATCATAATTGGTAGATTTGTCTAATTCAATCAATATATAATCATCCATCAACGTATAAATAAAAATATACAAGGAATTAATTAATCTAGCACTCCCTCTAAATGAGGACCCATATAACAACATTCAAATTATATTACCCAAATTTTATCCATAGAACAACTAATCAGCCAGTTATATCTCCAACTGCACAATTTCCTAAGACATACATGTAAACAAGGTCTACTCCAACTACAGTTCTAGGATCTATAACCTAAAGACCATTCACCCCAGAAAAACTAAGCACATGCGAAGTATATAAGCTAAAGATCATATTTAATGCAATTAGATAATCTAGGTAAAAACTCAGCAAGTTGGTATCTCATTATGATCAAATTCCTATAAAAAATTTACGCCTTTGATCAGAGTAATAATATGACTAAAAAAACAAGTTAGTTTAATAGGACCCCCAAAACAAAACAAAAAACAAGTTAGTTTCATAGGGCCCTCAAAGTAAAATAAAAAAACTATTATCAACGCCAATTAAAAGCCAAGAACCATCTTGCAAGATTGAATTTAGAACCTAAAAATTGAATTTCAAGAAATAAGGATTCATACCTTTGTAAAACGTGGGTTTTTTTTTTGCATAGATAATGCCAATTTAGAGCATTGTTAATGATGATAAAAAAAATCGTAGATACAATCTTTAATTTTGAGCCCTTAACAATGGGAAAAATAAAGATTATAGGTCGATTGATAAAAAAAGGAGCATGGGATGATCGAAATCGTTGACCAGTCGTGGGTGAGGCATACTGAGCTGGCCCAGAAAAATATTTTTTCTGCTCGCTACATGCTGCGTTCCATTGGGTGGGAGAAACAAAGAAGAACTGCCACTTGTCAAATTCTAATGCGTCCAAGAGAAAACAACCACTTGTCAAATTTTGACGCGCTCAACGAAAAACAACCACTTGTCAAATCTGGCAGAGAGAGAAAATTATATATTGACAAATATTGCAATGGGATTATTTTAAAAAATACAAAGCAAAAAAAATTACCAATGACTCTATTTTTCCGAGCTCTACAAATAGAGACTCATTTAGCAATATTTTGGACAACTTTTTTTTTTTAGCCTTCCTTTCTAATTTTCTATAATTTTCCTTATTTATATTAAATATCTTCCATTTTCCTATTTAAAGCTAAAAATAAACAGCTAAAACTTATGCACTAGGTGCATAGATTGGAAAAACCGATAATAAATATATTGTATAATGGTTGTCGGGTGATGAGAGACAAAAGGTAGTTGGGTAGGAAAGCGAGAAAAAAAAGTAGTTGAGATGATTTTTTTCTATTAATTTGTTAAGGATGGAGGTAGTAAAATCAAGCATCATCTAATCAACCATTACTCCAAGAAACTGCAACAATCTCCAATTAACCAAGATTCATACCTTAAATTGTGGATTTTGCATTATATAATGCAAGTTCAAGGAATTTCTGAGTTCCCCACGTTCTACACCAATTTTGGGGCCGCTCCCCCATGGTGTTTGACGGCCACCACCACGCACCATCGGAGTGCGCAACTTCCGGGGTTGTACGAAAATCACAGAACGCCCAAGAACGGTCAGATATAGTCGATATGGGTTTGAAGAAAACCTCACTCGCACCCTATCTCCGATGAGGAGATGACGGTTGACAACTTGGACCATCCTTCTTCGAATCGCATACAAACACCCTCACGAAGTCTCCGTACACAGATTAAGAACGCGTAGGATGTGCCTGTTTGTCGATCAGTCGCTCCGATGTATAAGTTGATCTCCTCCTCGTTACAGACGATAACAACGTTACAGATGATTCGATGAATGTGGTTTAGTTTTGGGTAGACGAAGGTGCCCAAACTCCAGTTAAGTCAAACTTGCCACGTTCCCCAATATTTAGAAAATTTAAGGTAAAATCTTGGTGGTGGGCCATTGATGACTAGGAAAGAGGAGAAAGATTCAAGAATTGTGTAGGGACAGAGAAATTATTTAAAACGTAAAAAGAAGTTGTACAAGTGAATAACAGTTGGAAACCTTTTAAGTAGTTGTAGAGTTAGAGGTTCTCTCTAAGTCTCTGTCTCTAATTTTTTATTCCTATCCTAATTTCTAATAGTGCAAAATTTAGTTCCTATTTTAAAATTCGTCTTCATCGAAGTTTTCATATAATCTATATTCCCACCTCATCAGTATGTTATGTAATCTTTGATTGTTAGCAATATCAGTCTTATTGTCCCTAATCATTCTTATGTGATCAAGGATATTTATTCTCACATGGAACAATCACAATCTACCTCTAACTTCGTGATCTGGCATTCTAAGCAAGCTCCTATTCTCAAAACACCATTTGAGAATTTCATTGATAACCTAGTTGATGTTTCTTTGATTCTAATGGGAAAGTTCATAGACTCTCGAGAGTTCTCTATAAGGCATATCCAAGAATGGGTAGCTACTTGGATTACCAAAGGACGAATCACTGTTACAAAGGAAGGCAAATTGTCCTTCTTCCACTGCAAAGAATTTGAGGATAAAGCGGATATCCTCGGTTTATATGGTACGATGAATTTTAGAGGAGCCCTTATAGAAGTTCCGGAAGGACGTACAATTTGGGTAGACTTTCGCTACGAAGGAGTGTTCATCTTCTGTAAAAGATGTGGTTGTATATGTAATATCCCGAAAATTTAAATATGCTTAAATTAAATAATAATACTTAGTGGTTAAATTTCTCCTTTAATCATAAAGTATGACTAAGATTTGTTAGTTTATATCCAAATAATGATAAAAGATATTTAAAAAATAAATGTTGTATGAATTACAAGAGTTGGAAATAATAAGTGAATGTTAGATTACATAATAACATTAATAAAAGTAAAAAAAGAGAAATAATAATAAACAAATCAATTACTACTAGAAAAGTATACTTCTAATCAAATGTTGAATTAAAATAATGGTGTTAATAAAAAGGAGAAGTAAAAGAAAAGGAAGGAAAGAAAGGAAGAAATAAAAAAAGAAAAAGAAAAAGGAAAGCTCAATACTGTTGAGAAACAGTGGAATCATAGATTCCACTGTTCATATGTGATGTCCACTGTCCTGAGCATTTAATGCATGTCAGGCAGTTTTTCCTTCAGACAGCAAGTTTTCTACCGCCGCGCGTATTTTGTTGAATTTACAATTGTGCACAGTAGAAAAATTTTGCTTATAAATACCGGTGTAAGAAATCAGGTTTTACATCAATTGAATTACAATACTCTCTGATAGATTTCTATAGTCTCTCTCTCTCTCCATATTTCTCTCAACACGTTATCAGCACGAGTTTGCTACCGAAAAAAAATAAAGGTATACATCCATTCTGTTTCAAGTTCTAAATTTTTTTTCTCCAAACCCAAACCTTTACTATCCAAACATGGATCAACAAAGTAACGGGATTAACATTGTTTTACACAATGTCTCTGTCTCGGGTGTTTATTTTTGGATAGAGCGAAACAATGTGCCATTCACTACCAACCCAGCGAGGGGAACTGTAATACAGCCCCGACCCAGTAACATTAACGACGGTGCAAATACCCATACCAGAGAAAACCCACAAACCCCTGTTCCCAACACCAATAATGACCCTCCTATACAACCAACTGAAAATCAACCCCCACCAAGTAATAAAAGAGATAGGGATGAACAGGAAGGGACTAGTAGTAAACGTCACCATGCCACTAACCCAGAAAATAAATAAATTAATAATAAAGCCACCTTCATGGAGGGCAAGGACATTTATTTTATGTTATTTCTTTTTTTTGCTTTTGAACCGCCTATATGGACGGGTTAATTTTTGAACTTGCCGCCTATATGGACGGCCTAGTAAAGTGATAAAATTATTATATCTTATATGTGCAATAATGTTATATGTATGCAGGCAACAAGCATTCAAAATAGTATTATATATTATTGTCTCTAATCTTCTTCTTTTTTTGCATTTGTAGTTACATATATTATATTGCCATTTTACCAACATGCTCTAATATATATTTGCCAATCTTAAAATTTTATTGCATTGTATATTTTTAACTGTAGATGAACTGCACAGTTAGGGCAAACCCTCTATAAAAGCGGATTACCCGCCCCATTTTTACCACACATCTCTTATCTTCTTCCAATTTTTTCCCCAAACTCACAATTTTTTTTTCTCTTCTTCCTCAACCTTCCGACCACCATGTTCCACGCCGACGACCACCGTCCTCCACCTTCCTCTTCTTCTTTTGAGGAGGATTTTCGGATGATACGGCTATACTTATTCCTTATAGCCGGTCTCTTTTTCCTTCTTATGGCATTCGTGATCTATCTCCTCATACACAAGTAGGAGCCAAATTTTTTTATCTCCCTCGTTGCATTTTTTCCATTTTAGGCATCTTTTTTTGTGTCTTTTAAGTGCATTTTTAGGAAGTTTTTTTTGTTTCTCTCACTCATTGTATTTTTTTCCATTTATGGCATTTTTTTGTTTCGTTATATTGTACGCTATTTTCGTCTTTTTCTTTTGTTTGTACTGTTTATGTATCATTATAATGATATAAATCAGGGGGAGATAATATATGTGATTTATTATCATTTACTAATTTTAAATATTTACATGTTTGTAGTTAAAATGGGAGATCTAGTTAAAAGACAATTTAACATACTAGATCTATCTGGGCAAAAGTTTTTAGAATGGACAGTGGACGCCCAAATGAATTTAAAGGCCCAAGGACTGGAACATGCAATTAAGGGTGTGACAACCCAACAAGGTGATGCAACTACATCAGTTAAAAAGGCGACTGAACAAGAAAAGGCAAAAGCCTTAGTCCTTCTCAGGCATCATTTACATGAAAGTTTAAAAACTGAATATCTCCTTGTGGAGGATCCCAAAGAACTATGGGATAGCCTGAGTGAAAGATATGGGCATCACAAAAATGTGCTCCTCCCTAAGGCACAATTTGACTGGCTCAATTTGAGATTCCAGGACTTTAAAGCAGTCACTGATTACAATTCAACGTTGTTTAGAATTGTATCATTGTTGAAATATTGTGATCATCCCATCACGGAAAGAGCGAGATGATAGAAAAAACGCTCTCCACTTTCCACGCCTCTAATATAATATTGGCGAGAACAATACGGGTTCGTAGCTTTCAAAAAATACACCGAGCTAATATCGGTACTACTTGTGGTCGAACAAAATAATGATCTTCTCTTCGAAGAATCATAATCTTAGACCTACGGGGTCTTCGACCACACATGAAATAAATGCAATAGAAAGCTCGATCCACCCGAAGCAAATGCTATACATAGAGGTGGACGCGGTAATTACAACGGTCGTGGGAGAGGACGTGGTAATTACCGTGGCGCAGGGCGTGGACGTGGCGAGAGGTCGATTTTCCCCAAGAAATAACAATTTTAAAAATTCGATAAAAATTGGGGACAATCATCATCGGAAATCGAGGCGATCATCCTATAAAGGAAATGACACTTGCCACAGATGTGGCATGACTGGGCATTGGGGCCGCACATGTCGTACTGCCAAACATTTGGTAGACCTATACCAGGCTTCAATAAAGAACAAAGGGAAAAATGTTGAAGCAAATTTTGTTAATGAAGCTAATACATCTATGCCCAGCCTTGATGTTTCAGATTTTTTTATGGATAATGCTGAAGCCGAAAACAACTTTGCAATGCATTAATATGCTTAGTTTATTTTAATTACTTCGATAATCATTTTTCATGTATTCCCTCTTTTGATTATTAATAAAATATGCATTTTCTTATACTGATCTTCATATTTATTATTTATGAAGATATGGATTTGCCAGAAGTTGGATCCAAAGAACAATGTCTCCTCGACAGTGGGACAACACACACCATATTGAAAAATAAAGAGTATTTTTCAAAACTTACAATATTCCAGGCAAATGTTAGCACAATATTTGGGACAGCCAAGTTAATTGAAGGCTCTGGAAAAGCCTGTATTATATTTCCAAATGGGACAAAATTGATAATCAATGACGCATTATATTCGAGTAAATCTCGAAGAAACCTTATAAGTTTCAAAGATATACGTCAGAATGGTTACCATTTGGAAACCATGACAGTGAATCAAGAGGAATTTATATGCCTCATGGCAGAAAAATGCGGCAAGAAATACATCTATGAAAAGCTGCCAGCAATTTCCTCGGGACTATATCGCATAGATATACGTCCAATTGAAATTAATATGATATCTAACCAGAAGTTAGATAATAGAGAATTATTTACTCTATGGCATGACCGATTTGGCCATCCTGGCACAGGAATGATGCATAGAATCATTGAAAATTCAATTGGACACTCTATAAAGAATGTCAAAATTCCTCGGTCAAATGAATTATCATGCTCTGCATGCTCACTTGGCAAATTGATAATTAGACCATTTGTAAATAAGATTGCCACTGAATCTCCAATGTTTTTAGAAAGAGTACAGGGAGATATTTGTGGGCCTATTCACCCAGCATGCGGACCATTCCGCTATTTCATGGTATTAATTGATGCATCTACTCGATGGTCACATGTGAGCCTTTTGTCAAGTAGAAATGTTGCATTTGCAAAACTTCTGGCTCAAATAATTCGATTAAGAACTCAATTCCCAGATCATACAATAAAGAGAATAAGATTAGACAATGCTGGGGAATTTACATCCCAAACTTTTAATGACTATTGCATGTCTATTGGGATTGTTGTTGAGCACCCTGTGCCTCATGTACATACACAAAATGGTCTTGCTGAATCATTAATCAAGAGACTGCAATTAATTGCAAGACCATTAATAATGAGATCAAAATTGCCCTCTTCTGCTTGGGGTCATGCTATATTACATGCAGCAGCATTGATAAGATTAAGGCCGACAGCCTATCATAAATTCTCACCGTTACAATTAGTATCAGGTCGAGAACCGAATGTCTCACATTTGAAAGTTTTTGGGTGCGATGTACATGTACCTATTGCTCCTCCCCAACGTACTAAAATGGGTCCACAAAGAAGGATGGGAATATATGTTGGATTTGAAACTCCATCAATTATCAAATATTTAGAGCCAACAACTGGTGATTTATTTACGGCTCGATTTGTTGTGATCATTTTAATGAGTCGGTATTCCCATCCTTAGGGGAGAGAAAGTGGACCCACAAAATATAAAAGCGAAATTACATGGAATGCATCTCAAATGTCGTTTATGGACCCAAGAACAAATTCATGTGAACAAGAAGTCAAGAAAATTGTTCATTTGCAAAGTATTGCAAACCAATTGCCTGATGCATTCACCGATACTAAGAAAGTGACAAAGTCACATGTGCATGCTGAGAATGCCCCTGCACGAATTGAAATTCCTAATAACAATAAGGCCATTGAAGGTGAATCAATAGCACGTCGAAAACGTGGTAGACCACCCGGTTCTAAAGACTCAAAACCGAGAAAAATGAAAAAGCAAGGAGAAACAACGAATGAAATTAATATAAATCCTCCAAAGGAGCATGATGAAATTCATGATGAAAACAAAAATGAAGATAAGCATGTTCCAGAAGAACATGAACATGAAAGCATAGACAACAATGAAACTTCAATTAATTATGTTTCTACAAAGAAACAATGGAATCGAAAAGATGTTGTCTTGAATGAAATCTTTGCTTACTCCATAGCGGTTGAAATGACATACGATGAAAATGATATAGAACCAAATACAGTAGATGAATGTCGCCGCAGAAAAGATTGGCCAAAATGGAAAGAAGCAATTCAAGCAGAATTGAAATCACTTGAAAAACGTGAGGTATTCGGACAAATAACCCAAATACCAAAAGGTGTAAAACCAGTTGGGTACAAATGGGTATTCGTGAGAAAACGAAATGAGAAAAATGAAGTTACTAGATATAAGGCAAGGCTAGTAGCCCAAGGCTTCTCGCAAATGCCAGGGATTGATTATGATGAGACATATTCACCAGTAGTTGATGCAACTACACTAAGATTTCTGGTAAGCTTATCGGTTTCAAAAGGATTGCAAATGAGGTTAATGGATGGAGTATTTGCATACTTATATGGGTCACTTGACACAAATATTTATATGAAAGTCCCTGATGGACTAAAACTACCAGAAAATCACATGCCCAAAGAGATGTTTTCAATAAAATTGAAAAAGTCACTCTATGGGTTAAAACAATCTGGAAGAATGTGGTATAATCGTCTTAGTGAATACCTATTGAAAGAAGGATTCAAAAATAATCAAATCAGTCCTTGTGTTTTCATAAAGCGATCCAAATCAGGATTCGCCATCATTGCTGTTTATGTCGATGATTTGAATATTATTGGAACTCTCAGAGAACTCGAAGTAACTGCAAAGTACTTGATGAAAGAATTTGAGATGAAAGATCTCGGGAGGACAAAATTTTGCCTTGGCTTGCAAATAGAACATTTGAGAAATGGAATTTTTGTCCATCAATCAAACTATACAGAAAAAGTTCTGAGACGTTTTTTCATGGACAAAGCCCACCCAATAAGTTCTCCAATGATAGTGCGTTCTCTGAATGTGAAAGATGACCCATTTAGACCACGAGAAGAAAATGAAGAAATTCTTGGTCCCGAAGTACCATATTTAAGTGCGATTGGTGCCTTAATGTACTTGGCTAACAATACTCGACCCGACATAGCTTTTTCGGTAAACTTGTTAGCCGGATACGAAGAATGCACCAACGAAGAGACATTGGAATGGAATCGGACACTTGTTACGCTATCTTCGAGGAACACAAGATCTTGGATTATTCTACCGATTGAAACCAAATGCGTCACTCATTGGATATGCGAATCTTTGGATACTTATCGACCCACAAAAGGCTAAGTCTCAATCCGGGTATCTATTCACTTATGGAGGTACCGCAATATCTTGGAAATCCACGAAGCGGACTTTGACGGCCACATCATCAAATCATGCGAAATTAATTGCTCTTTATGAAGTCTGGAAGGGAATGTGTATGGCTAAGGTCAATGATCAAGAATATCCAAGAAGAATACGGGATGGAAACAATAACAACAAACCCAACTATCATCTACGAAGACAATACTGCATGCATCACCCAAGTAAGCGAAGGGTACATCAAAGGAGACAGAACTAAACATTTATCACCAAAGCTCTTCTTCACTCATGACCTCCAAAAGGAAGGGACGATAAACATCCAACAAATCCCATCATGTGATAATCTAGCAGATTTATTCACCAAATCCCTTCCGACGAAGAAATTTGAAGAATTAGTCCGAAAAATTGGAATGCGGCATCTTCGTGATATATGCTAAATTCAGGGGGAGTATTATATGCGCTGCACTCTTTTTCCCTTCGATCAGGTTTTTATCCCACTGGGTTTTTCCTGACAAGGTTTTTAATGAGGCAGTTAATTTTAAGCATATAAGAATACATAATAGTTGTACTCTTTCCTAGTTATGGATTTTTCCCACAGGGTTTTTCCTAACAAGGTTCCTAATGAGACAACGTCTATTATGAGTTATCAGTGGACATTCAAGGGGGAGTGTTGAGAAACAGTGGAATCATAGATTCCACTGTTCATATGTGATGTCCACTGTCCTGAGCATTTAATGCATGTCAGGCAGTTTTTCCTTCAAACAGCAAGTTTTCTACCGCCGCGCGTATTTTGTTGAATTTACAATTGTGCACAGTAGAAAAATTTTGCTTATAAATACCGGTGTAAGAAATCAGGTTTTACATCAATTGAATTACAATACTCTCTGATAGATTTCTATAGTCTCTCTCTCTCCATATTTCTCTCAACAAATACAACATTACTGATTTCTTTCATCCATCTCAATTTTTCCCTCACAAAAACCCAACTATGGATTTCTAATTCAAATGTAATTTTCATACACAATAAAACTCTACTCCAATTAAAAACTCCAATTCAAACCAAACCCTCCCAAAAATCCAATTTTTTTTGTCAATTCAACCAACCCAATTCACAAAAATTAGACCCCCAACAATGGCTATAAATAGCCATGGTTGCTCCACCATTATCACCCACTCACCATTCACTACTTCACATCAATACCTTGGCGGGAAATTGCCCCAATTTCTGCCGAAAACCGCCAACCAAAACACCCCTCAAAGCTTCCCTATTTTCGACCCACACCACTCCCTCTCTCTCCTCTGTTTCGAGTTACCCACAACTCGCCCCACCGTAGCACCACCCTCAGGCCTCGGTCTCAGCCACCTCCTCCACCGGTGTGCCACCAACCTACTGCCAACCCAGCATGCTCCCTTCTCCCTCGCTCGCGTTCTATTTCTCTCTCCTCTCGCCCAACTCTTCCCTCTCCTTCGCAACTTCTCTCTCGGGCTCTGCTCTTACTCCTGCCTCGCAGCTGCTACGCCGGAGCCTAAGGGCCATCGAACGCCGCCAGACCTCCGTCTTACCGCCCTCGCCGTCGCTCGCCGAAGCTTCGGACGTTCCCCTGCAGAACCTCGTTGCTGCTCCAAGAGAGCAGAGGTATATTTACCTCTTGTCTCCTTTTTAATTCTGTTACTTTAGTTTATACACTCAAGCCCAAATATACCCATGGTAAATTGCTCTTGTTGTTGGGCCAAAAATCTAGTAGTAGTTCCAATTAAGCTAATTAGCTAAATTCATACCTTTAACTAATTGGGCTAATCTTGTAATAAAGATGAGACTGATTTTTATTATACTAAACTTATCAATCACTAATTGTTGTAATCTGAAATTTGACTATAATATTAGTAAAATCCCACATTTGTATAAATTTATAATATTATAAATTGAATAAGTGGTTATCAGCTATAATGATTTCAGTAAACGAATTATTAAGAATAATAATTAAAGTATAATCACATAGCAGCAAGCACTTATATATATAGTTAAGATTACAAGAACGAGATAGTTATAATACAAAGTCATACCCGAATCATGAACCATGAGACTAATTAAAGGTCACTGTGTTCTAAATTATAACATGACGAATATGTTTAGAGGGACCCTATGACTAATATAGTGAAGTTGTGAATTAAAGGTTAACAAAATCGTAACATGTGCGTAAAGCTCAATCCACAAAATACGAAATGGTTATAACTAGACGTTCATACTCACAAATCATGAACTACGACTTAAGCACTAACTTGTTAGGTAGAAAGAGTGTCTATGACTTTTTATCAACCACCAAAGACCTAACTATATAAGACTCCTAATACCTCCTAAAATGGACACATGATGGAAATGGATCAAGAAACTCACAATTTAGAATAAAATATTAACAAGTCTTTTATTAATCCCTGAATTGATTAGATTAAAAAGGAAGAGATATTACAAGCCTCCCCCGGCTATCAAGGTTGTTAAGCAGGATTCCAGGTAACATTTATTGCTCACACCCACGATCCCCTTCGAAATGTGTTTGTGAAATGATGTTTATAATTATGTTAAGGATTTTGTGATGTGATTCTTTATATGGATTGTGGGATACTTAAATTATTTTCGAATGAGTTTCGTAAATGATGATCTTATGAGTTATTGATGCTCAAGTATGATTCATGAAAGATCTAAGGCTTATGCCGATGAATGCTAAACAAACGAAACATGATATATAAAAGTGAAAGAGGTTCTGGCAGTATAATGTTACGCTTATCTACTTTATGGTCGTGCACGTACCTTCGCACCCGCCGTACACCCAACAAGGGAGCCGGGCTCCTTGAGGGGTACCGCATGTTATGTTACTACTCTATTTTGGTGCAAGCGGTGTATCCAACAAGGGAGCTGGGCTCCTTGAGTATCATCGCATGGTGGGAGACGTCCCGCATGTCTATATTCGCCATTTACCATGTTAAAATATAAAAAGATAATGAGAACTTATGAAGTATCAAGATGCTATTTATAATTGTTTACTTTGCTATTATTTCATTATGGATTTGAAATATGTTTTACTATATTCTCTTCTCCCTGTTTGCAAACAAAATGAATTGAAATGAATTTACGTTGTTAGGGTAGTATGTTACTGAGCTTCGGCTCATGATGTTTTGTTTTCTGTTTTAGGTATGAGCATAGCCATTACAAGAGCGTTGTTAATAAGGAACATGTTCAAGGGAAATTGTGTGGTATCTTGTATTAGAGAAATTATTATTATTTGAGTCGAGCATTTATGTATAATTATCAAGGACTATTTAAGGCTGTATTGTATTAGTGGGCCATATCCCACAGGCTTAAGTTTCATTTCCGCTGCAAAGTATGAGTAATTGTGTTTAATTAAGGCTATGAATTTTCGGGGCGTTACAGAGTGGTATCAGAGCCGAAACCTAGCTGGAAGTGCGGAGTATTAGACTTTGCACCTCCTAGGTACGATCCTTTGGGAAGTTAAATATTGAGAAACTCGAGGTTGACAAATGACCATTTGGGTAATAGAGTTTAAGAAATCAGATGCTGAAGGGAAAATTTATGAGGTTTGCGCCTATGTATGATCCTTTGGGAAATTAGATATTGAGAAACTCGAGGTTAATAAACGACCATTTGGGTAATAGAGTCTAAGAATTGAGATGCTGAATGGAAAAGTTATGAGGTTTACGCCTAGGTATGTCCTTTGGGAATTAGGCATTGAGAAGCTTGAGGTTAATTGATCACTATTTGAGTTAATAATGGAGACTATGACATGTGATGCTGAATGAATAATTTATGAGGTTCCGCCTAGGTATGAATTTTGAGGAAAATTAGATGTTGAGTGGTTCGAGAATAAGTTGATGGCTATTCGAGTAATAGAGACTAAGGACTTATGAATAATCTTTTGAGGCATGAGTGGTTATATTTAACGTTGAGGTAAGGCACAAAATAGGGTCAATGAGATAACGTAAAGAATATTTGGAGATATTATGGTGAATGAACTTTTGAATAATAAAAAGGGTAAGTCATAAGGAATTATGAGGAAATATGAACATCTAAGGTTAATGGTATTGTGGACATTATCGAAGTCGTAACTTGGGATCGATTTTTATTTTATGACAGTTCGTGCAGCGATCTCATAATTAGAAAAATTCAAGGGAAATTAGGATTTTTACTTGAGGAATTAGGATGTAAGTAACCCTATTTCAGTCATAAAGATTTGAATTTTAAAAGTTGGGGTACGTTATAATGTGACGCGAACTAATATTGGGTGTTATGGTTTTTGCTGAAGAACGAATTATGACTTTTAAGTGAAGCATTAATTTAAGAAGTTAGACAAATTATTATCTTAAAGGAATAAGAATGTGCCATTTGGAGATATAATAACTACTTGGAGTATCACTAGGAAGTAAGCATTTGGATGTCGAGAGAAATTTTGAGAAATAAGATCTTAACTATTAAGGTCATCATATTTTGAACCTTTTACGAAGATTTGGAACAAGACATTATGTGTTTGGAGAACTAGGAAAAAACACTTTGTGACGATGATAATTTCCTTAATATGGTTATTGAGATAATTTGGGAATGTGTAATAGATAATTCCGAGTGCTCAGGTTCCTACGGAAGATGATGAATGAAAAAAAAAGTTGCGATGAATGTTGAGAAAATTGAAGTTGTGATAAACAGTAAATTGCTATTTGGGGTTTATAAAGCAAACAATTAACCTTGTGCATATTAGGTAAATAAATAGTTAGGTTGGAAATATGTTGCAACATTGTTAGATGCTTAGACACGGGACAACGACAATGAAATAGGTTTGATGAGACGACTGAAATTGAGGACGTGTGAATAAGAAATAGAAAATTTGTGGTTTTAGGAATAAATTACTAGATGATATTATTATGATTACAAAAGTCTGATAAAGTTCATGCTATAAAATGATGGATGGTGAAAAGATATATGACATACAGATGTGTGTAAGGAATAGTTAAGCCGATCAAATATTAAAAAAAAGGAGAATTATAAACTAAGGACAAGTTCGGTTAATGAATATGGGCTAAGGATTTCTAGGAAAATTAGGTGGACCAAGTAATAATGATTTTGGAAGTTATGGAAATTGATTTTTGGGAATTTGACATATCTTTAGGATTGTGATGTTAGTTTTGAGATTATGTGACTAATAGATGTAGAAACTTAAATGAGGAACAAAATTGTGATAATGATATTAAGTGAAGATAGTACGAGAACTTAAACTCTTACTTGAATGATGGACAACCTTATTGGATAAAAATCTTTGGTGCATATGTTGGGGGTAGAAAGAAAGTATAACTAAATCACTTGTAAACAGTGCTTTCCTTACCAACCATATCCTGAGATATGCTCAAAACCATCAAATGCAGTGATACTCTTGAGTAAGAGTATAATACTAGTTATGATTAGTGGTGAATTATTAATGATTGACTTTTTAGATATAAGGTTGATGCCTTTGGAAATATTGATAGAATCATATGTAAATACGTACATGCTTTAGATTATAATAAAAATGAGTAACTTAGTCCGAATGTATTTTTTTCAGTGACCAAAGAAATGGGCTATGCAAGGTTTGAAAATCTAATCTGCGGATTAATTGTATTATGAATTATGAGATTTCATGCCTGAATTTAGCACGTACTAGACAAATGAATGTATGCACTTTACTTTGTTTTATCATGTTTCGAGGACGAAACTTTTTCTAAGGGGGTTCGGAAGTAATATCTCGAAAATTTAAACTTGCTTAAATTAAAGGAAAAATTCACAAGAAAGGGCCCAACTATCACCCATTTTCTTCTATAAGTCCCAACTATGGATTATTCCCTGCAGGTCCCAAGTTTACTATCTTGTGATTTTCATAGGTCCGAAGTTACTTACAACCGGTTTAGAAGGTAAGATTTTTAAACGTTTACCATCTTCGAACACTTTCAGCAAGTGATAGAGACCTATAAACTTGGACCAACGTTTAAAAAGCTTACCTTCTAAACCGATTATAAGTAATTCAGGACCTATAAAAATCACAAGATGGTAAACTTGAGACCTGCACGGAATAATCCATAGTTGGGACTTATAAAAGAAAATGGGTAATAGTTGGGCCCCCTCTTGTGAATTTTTCCTAAATTAAATAATAATACTTAGTGGTTAAATTTCTCCTTGAATCATAAGGTATGACTAAGATTTGTTAGTTTATATCCAAATAATGATAAAAGATATTTAATAAATAAATGTTGTATGAATTACAAGAGTTGGAAATAATAAGTGAATGTTAGGTTACATAATAACATTAATAAAAGTAAAAAAGAGAAATAATAATAAACAAATCAATGACTACAAGAAAAGTATACTTCTAATCAAATGTTGAATTAAAATAATGGTGTTAACAAAAAGGAGAAGTAAGAGAAAAGGAAGGAAAGAAAGGAAGAAATAAAAAAGAAAAAGAAAAAGAAAAAGGAAAGCTCAATACAACAATACTGATCTCTTTCATCCATCTCAATTTTTCCCTCACAAAAACCCAACTATGGATTTCTAATTCAAATGTAATTTTCATACACAATAAAACTCAACTCCAATTAAAAACTCCAATTCAAACCAAACCCTCCCAAAAATCCATTTTTTTGGTCAATTCAACCAATCCAATTTACAAAAATTAGACCCCCAACAATGGCTATAAATAGCCATGGTTGCTCCACCATTATCACCCACTCACCATGCTTTATCTATGCATCAAGGTAGAAAGTCCTCTCCCTTTTTTTTTTTTTTTTTTTTTTTTTTTGAAAAGAACCCACCCAAGGGAAATTACTTCATTAAATCGGAACGAGCACCAACAACTACATAGTTTGGAAAATCATCCTCCCAAACACATTCACCCATCTCCAAATGCGTATGATGAGCTAGTGAATGAGCTACCTTATTTAAGCTACGAGTAATACACGACCAACTAACCACATCGAAATAAGAAACTAAAGCAAAAATGTCTTCTAAAATTAAATAAAAGGTACTCGCTCCTTTAGCATGCTTTTGTAAAGCATCAATCAACGACACATTATCATTCTCAACAATCAGCTTCCGGATTCCTCTTGATCTGGCCACAGACAGGCCCTAACGCACCGTAAGAGCTTCAGCAGTCCCCGCATCCTCACTATATCTTTCCAGCTTCGATCCACAAAACACCACCTCTCCTTCTTCGTTCCGCCCAACTACACCCAAACCCGTACCCCAGTCCTCCTTGAAACCTGCATCAACATTTAATTTAACCCATCCCTCACCCGAACACTGCCATTCAACAGCATGCTGTCCCCCCACCTTCTCCCTCGCACCGCTCCACTCCTGCCTTGCCATGCTATCACAAGCCTCTCGCCACACTTTCTCAGCATACTGGCATACAGCAGCAGGTTCTTCGGCTTCACCCACCATTACCCACTTATTTCTAGCTCCCCACACAGCCCACGCCACAGTAACAAACAGCTCCCACTCATCAAGCTCCAGCTCTTCATGTGCCCAGTCCCACCAGTCTGCCACAAACGCGAAATCACGCTCTAAAACCTTCTCCAATGCACTAGCTTGCCATATACAACGAGCCATCACACACCCCTTTAAAGCATGTATTATCGTTTCAGCTTCGCTACCACAAACCCCACATTGAGAGCTAAAATTCGGAATACGTGAGCTAAGGCCGCACTTAGTGGGAAGTGCATTACTGCACGTCCTCCAAGCGAACAGTTTGACCCTGGGTAATAAAGAAGAATTCCATATATGCTGCCATACCTTACTAGCATACGAGTTCGATGATGAAGCCTCCAAAGTACTATCATGGAAAATAGCCCTATAAGCTGATTTTACCGAGTAGTGACCATTCTTTTCAAGAGCCCAAAAAATGGTGTCTTTAGGGAATCTACGACTAAGGGGAATACTTAGAATCCGTTGTTGTTCAAATGGGAGGAAAATTTCAGCAATGAGAGAGGCATTCCACCCCCTAGAGATCGGATCAATAAGAGAGCCCACATCTAACTCGTTATTAAAATCGCCAACGGGGTAAAGGATTTTTCTAGTTTGAGTAGAAGGAAGCCAAGGATCCTTCCAAACTCGCACAGTTTCTCCATCCCCAATTCTCCAACACATGCCCCTCCGTACCACCCACTTCGCCTCCCAAATTTCCCTCCATGTGTAGCTAGGATAATTACCAAGACTCGACTCCATGAAAGACGAATTGGGAAAATATCTAGCTTTATAAATGGAGTGCATAAGTGAACCCTCATCATTCATCAATCGCCAAGTTTGTTTACCAAGCAAAGCCCAGTTGAAGAGCTTAAAATCCCGAAACCCCAACCCTCCCTCTTTCTTTGAACGACACAACTTCTTCCATGCTACCCAATGAATCTTCCTCTCCCCACTTTTTTGACCCCACCAAAATTGAGCAACCAGGGAACGCAACTCATCGCAAAAAGAGGATGGAATCTTAAACACACTCATCACATAAGTAGGGATAGATTGGGCAACTGCCTTTATCAATACCTCCCTACCTGCCTTAGAAAGAATCATCCCCTTCCACCCTTGAAGCTTTTTCCACAATTTCTCCTTAATTCCTTTTGTGATTACCTTCTTGGAGCGGCCAACAACAGTAGGCAAACCCAGGTATTTTTCATGACACGCCACCAAACGAACACCCAGCCTCTCTGCAAGCCTTCTCTTTCTTGCTTCATCCACCCCAGAACTAAAAGAGACATCTGTTTTGTCAAAATTCACTTTCTGTCCCGAAGCTTGTTCATAAGTATCCTAAACATCTTTTATAACATCAACAGAATTATCAGAAGCTCCCGAAAAAATAATACAATCATCGGCAAGCAAGAGATGGGAAACAACTGGAGCAGAATGCGCCACCTTCACACCCCTGAGCCCCCGGTTCTCCTCCGCTTTCCGTAATAAATTCGAAAAAACCTCCGCACACAAAATGAATAAATACGGAGAGAGCGGATCACCTTGTCTGATTCCTCGTGCAGGACTAAACTCCTCAGTAGGCTGGCCATTAACAAGCACGGAGAATGAAACAGTCTTCACACATTCCATAACTCTAGTCACCCATCTTTCATCTAACCCAAAACGTAACATAGTAGCTTCTAGGAAGCTCCATTCAATCCTGTCATATGCCTTAGACATATCCAATTTTAACGCCATACACCCATCCACCTTTTTCAGAGTTTTCATATAATGAAACAATTCAAAAGCAACTAGAACATTATCAGTGATTAAGCGCCCCGGAACAAAAGCACTCTGATTAACAGCAATAATATCAGAGAGAAATTTTTTGAGTCTATTAGCTAGAAAGTCCTCTCCCTTTTAATTCAATAAAATGTGGACCTCAAGGAAGGATTTTGATGTTTTAATTCAGAAATCTTGGTGTACGAAATTTAATGGATCGTATATGTATTGTCTAACTAGAAAATGTAAACTGTTAAAGGAAAAGACAAAAATATGGTCTACTACTAGATTGGGAAACATTTTCAGACAACTCCGTTCGATAGAGGCAAAACTAAAAACTATTCAAGAAAAACTTTTTTTAGAGCCTAATTGTCCTAAGCTTTGTTCTATGCAAACAAATTTATTAGCTAAGCAAGTTAAACTTCTAGAGTTTCAAGAAACGTATTGGAAATTAATAGCTAAGTCTAATCATATTAAATTAAGTGATTCTAATACTAAATACTATCATGCTTGGGCTTCAATAAGAAGAAACCGAAATATTATTACTTCAATTAAGAATGACCAAGATGATATGGTCTCAAATCCCAAACTTGTTGAGGAATGCTTTACTAATGCATTTATAAAATGCTTCAATTCAAATCAAAATTGCGGTTTCAATGAGGAGATAGACTTCCAATTATTAGATTCTATTGTTACAAATGAGGATAACAAGTTCTTGTGTGCTGAAATTTGTATGGATGAAGTAAAGGATGCAGTTTTTGATTTGGCTCGTGATAAATCTCCGGGCTCGGATGGGTTCCCTCCTTTTTTCTTCCAAAAGTATTGGTCTCTGGTGGGCAACTCGGTTTTTAAAGCGATTAAAGCTTTTTTCCATTCTGGGAAATTGTTAAAAGAAGTGAATCATTCCTTTATCACTCTTATTCCCAAAATTGATGTCCCTTCTACTCCTAATCATTTCCGTCCAATTAGCTTATGTTCTACAATATATAAGATTATTTCTAAAATTATGGCTAATCATCTTAAAATAGTTTTAGGGAAAATTATTCACCCGTTGCAGGGTGTGCTTTCGTCCCTGAACGATTAATCCAAGATAATGTGTTATTAGCTCATGAGGTTTTTCATTCTTTTAAGAATAAAAAAGGAAAAGAAGGGTGGTTAGCTAAAAAACTGGATATAGAAAAGGCCTATGATATATTAGAGTGGAATTACATTTATAAAGTTTTCCAAAAATTGGGCTTCTGTGACCAATGGGTGGGATGGATTAAAGAATGTATTTCTACAGTTTCTTTTTCAGTTTTGGTAAATGGGATCCCTGGAGAGGTGTTCATCCCCTCTAGAGGTATCCGTCAGGGTGATCCTCTTTCTCCCTATATTTTTATCCTCTGTGCGGAGATCCTTGCGCGCCAGCTGCATTCTGCAAGTATTTCTGGCTCTAAGGTAATATGAGTGAAACTTGGTCACTGATAGCGATTTTAGACAAGCTTTAAAACCCTATTCTTACAAGTGTACAAGACTTAGTAAGTGATAAATAATAGGGTATCGTATCCACAGGGGACATTTGATTAAAATTAAGTTTAATGTCTACTAACTTAATCCTAAATATAAATATAATGGTTTGTTTGTAAACTAATTAAACTAAACTGAAATATAAAATAACTAAATAAACTTGACAATAACAAAAGTGAAGCGGAGAACAGACAATAATACGGAATCTAAGACAGTCGAATCCACCACTAATAATATGACTAATAGATTAATCGGAATGAGAATTAATAGGTTTATCAAGTATTCTAAACTACAAGCCGGAATACTCACAAAAATAGTATTGTGATTAATTAGGTGACATAATTTATCTAACCAAAGCATAAATTATTCAACTTTTTAACCACAACTCATCAAACACCATTGCATAACATCACACTTTGAACTACAAGAACAAAGTATGTAAATTTAATAACAATAAAAACCAATAATTAATTCTACAAGAACAATCATCAATCTATATTGCATACAATAATCAACCCAATAATAATCTCAATAGTTATGCAATCATAAACCAAAAATCAATTCCCAAACACAATTAAACTATCAATTCATACTAAAAGGGTTTCATCTAAGTCATAGAAAAAGAGAATTAGCCACTCATAATTGAAGAGAACATCACCCAATTATAAGAAACCATGGCCGAAAATCAAATGGAAAGCCTCGTGTTGCGTTGCTCCCGTTCCGTACTGTTGCTGCGTCACCGCATGTTCTACTTCCTCCCTGTACTGATGCTGCCCCTGCTGCAGCGTTTTGTTCCAGCCCAAAAAGGGTTTCTCTTTGTTTTCTTTTTATTTCTCTTTTCTTTTTATTCTTTTATTTCCGTTCTTGCTTCCATTTTGCTGCATCATTTGATGGTGCGTGTAGTAAGTGGCACCATTGGGCTTTAGCCCACTCCTCTAATTCTTGTGAGTTAAGATAACAAGAACTCCAAATTCCCTTTCTACTTCTTGTTGCGTGGAATTGTATCAAATGGGTTTAACCCATAAAATTACAGACCAATTTCCATTTCTTTAACTCCAAACTTATTATGCACCTGTCAACATCAGATATATTATTACTAGTATAAATAATAGCATAGGTCAAACTAATATATAATCGGTTTTTTCACCATATACCCCGACAAATTGAAAAATTCACCATATACCCTCAATGTTTCAGATATGCACCATATACCTCTGACTTTTCAAAACTGTTCACGAAATGCCCTTTTTGATAACGGACGTTAAGTCACCGTTAGGGTTATTTACAATTTTGCCACTCTAACCCCTAACCATAACCCCCTAAACCCTAATCCCCTTAACCCTAACACTAACCCTAAACCCTAACCCTAAACACTAACCTTCCCACCACCTCCTGCCCCACCCTCCCACCACCCAGCAGCCCCTCCCCCCCCCCCATCGCCCGCGCCCAGCCTCCCTCCCCCCCCCCCCCCAGCCCCACCTCCCTCCCCCACTCGCAGTCCCCCTCCACCGCGCCCCCCCCTCCCCCTCCACCGCCGATTTCCCCGGCCCCCACCCCCTTCCCCTCCACCGCCGATTTCCCCGGCCCCCACCCCCTCCCCTTCGAATTCCCCGGTCCCCACCCCCTCCCCTCCTCGGTTTTCGTTTGCCCAAAACCGAACCATCTCCCCCTCTGTTTTCGAATTTACGGACTACTAGGGAGGGGGAAGTTTTCGAATTTCGCGGGGAAATCGACGGTGAACGAAGAGGTGGGGGAAATCGACGGTGAACGAAGAGGGGTGGGCATTTCTCTCTCTCTAGCGGCCTTTGTCGTTGTTTCTTTCTCTCTCGCAGCTCCTTGCGGTTCGCACCACGACGGGGATTGGGTGGCTCGATTTACGGGCTTGGGTGGGTGGATTTAGGGCTTGGTTGGCTTGATTTATCCGGGCTTGGTTCGAATGGTGGTTCGAATGGTGGAGATGGTGGTTCGAATAGATGATGGTGGAGATGGTGGAGATCGATGGGGAGGGAGTGGGGGACGGGCGGCGGCGGTGGAGGGGGGGGTGGGGGAGGGCGATATCGGTGGAGGTGGAGGGGAGGGGGGGGGAGGGGGTGGGAGTGGGGTCAGGCTGGTAGGGAATTAGGGTTTGGGGTGGGTTAGGGTTAGGGTTAGGGTTATAATTAGGGTTAGGGTTAGGGTTAGGATTAGGGTATTAGGATTTTAGGGTTAGGGTTTAATGGTGGCAAAATCGTAAATACAGCTAACAGTTAGGAAAAGGGTATATGGTGAACGTTTTTGAAAACTCAACGATATATGGTGCATATTTGAAACATTGAGGGTATATGGTGAATTTTCCAATTTGTCGGGGGTATATGGTGAAAAAACCGATATATAATCATATAAACACAATTGCTAGATAACCTATGAAAACGATTAAAACCCACAACTTATAGTTTATAATACTAATAAGGAGCTAGTAAGAGGGAATAAGAAGGTTATAATATATAATAATTCACACTTAACTTTAGCGGATGATACGGTGATTTTTGCAAAAGCAACTACAGAAAGTTGTAATATAATTAAATATATTCTTGATAAGTATTGTAGTATGTCAGGGCAACTAGTGAATTTTCATAAAACAACATATCAATGTACGTATAATACCTCTCCTAGTTTAGCTTCCTCTTTTGGAAGCATCCTACAAATGGAGGAGTCTTTTTCTTTGGGAAAGTATCTAGGATGCCCGATTATTGATAGTAAAGTTACTAATGCAACTTTTGGGGATATTCAAGAAAAAGTTTATTCTCAATTATCAAAATGAAAGGCTAATTCTTTATCTCAAGCAGGTCGTACTGTTCTTATTCAAGCTAATTTGGCTACTAAAGCAAATTACCAAATGCAATGTTTTTCTTTGCCTAGTTCAATTCTTGACTCCTTAGATAAATGTTATAGAAATTTCTTTTGGAATAAAGGGTCTGATTCGAAAGCTCCAAATTTGATTGGTTGGGAAAAGGTATGTAAACCACAAAAAATTGGTGGTTTGGGCCTAAGGAAAGCCAAGATTAATAATTTGGCTTTGCAATTCAAGTTGCTTTGGGAAATTCTTGTGAATCATGATAATCTTTGGGTAAAGCTAGTTTCTAAAAGTACTTAAAAGATGAAAAGTTGTTTGATTATAAAACTAAAGTTAATGTATCGTGGCAATGGAGATAGTTAATGTCAATTAGAAAGTTGTTTAAGAAAGGACTCAGATGGTCAGTTGGGAACAGGGAAATTTTTCCTTTTGGTATGACAATTGGGCTTTACAGTATGCTATTAGTGAGGTGTGTCATGTTGCTGTAGGTAGATGTGTGCACCGGTCCAGGACCGGACCGGAATCTGGGATTTTCTTGAACCGGGACCGGACAGGAAAAATTCCGGTCCGGTTTTGGACCTGTTGGACCGGAATCTATTTTTTTATAAAAAAAAATCTTTTTATTTTATTTAAATATATTTATAAATTAGATACATTAAAAATTAATAATTTTAATAACAATAATCCTAAAGTAATAAATAGTAGGTTTTTAAAAATTTCTACCTTTTAAAACTTTTTTTAACATATAAACTTTTTTTTACTGAAATAATAGAAATTCCGGTCCAATCGGTCCGGACCAGAATTTTTCAGGTTTCGACCGGACCGGACCGGAAACCCGGAATCGGGATTTTTTGTGGACCGAGGACCGGAACGGACGGTACGGTTTGAACGGTCCGGTCCGATCCAGATTACGGTCCGACCCTGGTCTTTGCACACCCCTAGCTGTAGGTAGTGAAGTGTTAACAGTTGATAAGTTTATTAATCAGTTTCATCTTTGGGATGTAGAGAAATTATCTCTTTATGTTCCAATCCATATTGTCAATGCTATTCTGCTCCTCTATATTCCTGTTGATATTATGGAAGACAAGGTGGTTTGGGCTTTATATGCGGATGGATGCTATTCCGTTAAATCGGGGGTCGAATTATTACAGGGTTATGGGGTTGATCCTCCTCCCCCGGAACCCTATAATTGGATTTGGAAGCTTAAAGTCCCTCCAAAGATCAAATTCTTTTTGTGGAAAATTTGTAATAATGGTCTTCCCACAAAAAAAGATTAGAAGTGAGTCATGTCTTTCTTCCTCTAGAGTGTGTTTTTTGTAATTTTCATTCATAAGATGCTAGTCATCTTTTTTCAACCTGTCCTTTATGTGTTGATGTTTTTGAGGAACTTTCTATTCATTATGGGTGGCCTATCCCTCCTCCTCTTCCGGTTGGTATGACGTTTATTGAATATTTATCTCAGCTTAATAAAGACAGCTCCTTTGATCAAATAGCCCGATTTGCTATAGTTTGGTGGTTCTTTTGGTATGCTCGTAATAGTATTACTTACCGTCAAGAGTCTTTTTCGCCGGCTAAATTAAGGATTATGGTAAGAGCTTTTGTGGAAAAGCTTGATAATGCGGGGGTTGGTTTAATTTCTCGGTTAAAGGGTAATGATGCTAATTCTTTGGCAAAAATTCAAATTCGTAAGGATACTGCTTGGGTGCCCCCAGTAGATCCGTTTTTTAAACTTAATTTTGATGGGTCCAAGTTAAAGGATGGTGCAGCTTCGTTTGGCTTTGTTATTAGAAATGAGACTGGGGATGTTAGGTTATGTGGTGCTAATTCTCTTAATTCCAATTTTTCTATTCTAATAGCTGAAGATTGGGGTTTAAGAGAAGGTATTAAAGGTGCTATTTCTCTAGGTATTAAAAATTTGATCATAGATTGGGATAATTTGACTGTTATTCAGTCAATTAAAAGGGTTTGGAAAATCCCTTGGTCTATTAATTCGCTTATTTTAGATGCAGGTGAAGATTTGAATGCCTTTGATGAGGTGCGGATCAACCATGGTTTCAGGAAAGCGAACAGAGCGGCGGATTGGATGACTCATCGGGGGTACTCTACTTCTAATCTCACTTATTGGTTTGATTCTCCAGATATTTCTTTCTCTTTGATCATCCGTAAGGATGTTTTAGGGTGGCCCATTTCTTGGGATCCTCCCTAGTTTTTCTTTCCTTATTAAAAAAAAAAGTTGTCCAAAATATTGCTAAATGAGTCTCTATTTATAGAGCTCGGAAAAGAGAGTCATTGGTAATATTTTTTGCTTTGTATTTTCTAAAATTATCCCATTGCAATATTTGTCAATATATGTTGAGTCATGTAGTGTTTTGATGATTGTAAACAAATGATGATTATCTAACTAACATGTGTATTTGAGATGTGCATATTACATTAACATAGAACAAGTCATGGAAGGTTGAATATATATATCACATCATGAAGAGTTACTAGAAGAAATCCAATAAGTGAAGTTCCTGAGGAAGAATTCCAAAGAGAGAAGAAGTCTGATTATACAGATGTGCTGCTAGACTTTATGTAAGTTCCTATAGATGGAGCCAAGCATGAAGAGTTCAAGAAAAATGATATAGAAACAAGCACGAACAAAGTTCCTAGAAGAGTTCCTAGAAGGAATACAAACAGAGCAGTTCCTAGGTACTCCCTCTGTTTTTTTTATCATTCTCACTTTCTTGTACGCGTCTTCCAATGCACCTCTTTGAACTTAAATATCTTTCATTATATATTAGTAAAAATTATAACGATTAAATATTAATAATGTACTAATTGAGACAAATCAAACAAGACCCCACATTACTATATTTTTTCTTATAAATTGAAAAAAATTGAGAAGATTCTCTCTAAGTATGAATAGTGCCAAGATTCCAAGTGAGAAAGATAAAAAAAAACAGAGGGAGTATATCCTAAGAGGAACATTGAATATGCAGTTCCAGAGCGTTTCCTGAGTGGGAGCAGTTCCTGAAGTTTCATAGTTGCAACAAGCAGTTCCTGAAGTTTCATTGTTGAAACAAGCAGTTCCTGAGCAGGAACTATAAGTGCGAAGTTCCTTAAAGAAACTAGCACGTCGAAGTTCCAGAGGTGGAGCTATCAACATGTGGTTCTTGAGGTGGAGCAGGATGGAGCATGAAGGCAGAAAATATGAGTTTATTTTCTAGGATTCATGTAAGTATGTGGAAACGTGAAAGGTAATGGAACAAGGTGTCAAAAGGAACTCATGGAACTTAGAGTCAAAAGTAATTAAGAGTAAGTAAGTTGTTGCATATTATTATCTTAATCTGTAGGATTTATTTAGAGTTTGTTTCTTAATAAATCTCTACTTGATTAATTATTTTTAAATAATATGCATTAGTAGTGTTTTAGGATAAGTTTTAGTTTTAAAATAAAAGATAAGTTTTAAATAAAATCGGTTTTTTAAGAATTTGATTTTAATATCTTTTGATTTATTTAATTTTATCTTATCAGCTTTTGGAAAATAAAATGCCTAGATTTATATTACATATAATGAGTTTTTGTGAGTGCAGGAACTTGTAGACGCGAGTTCTTGTACGAACAGGAACTCATGTATTTATGTCAGGTTGATGAAAAAAGTTTTCAGTAAAATATTTTTGCGTAAGAAAATAAATAAAAAGTGAGTTTTGGAAAAATATCTCTTGGATTATATTTTGATTAAACGTTGCTTTTTTTCCAAGTATTTATTTTCTTTTTGTTTCCTATTTTTACTCTAACTGCTTTACTGTAAACAAGGGATGGAAATGGATGATGGATCATCCATCATCCGCTTAACCCGATTTTATTAAGCGGGTGAAAAACCGAAATAAACGGATGAAAAGCGGGTGGCGGGTGAAGTGGGTGACGGATGCGGGGGAGATTTTTTCATCCGTCACCCGACCTATCACCCGCTTAACACCCATCCATCATCCATATTCTCAATTACACATGTTTATTTACTTACTTTATTAATTTTTTTAGTTGAAAAATTTAATAAATATGTATCTTATGACATAATTTTTTGTAAAAATTGATATATATCTCCTCACCTGCTAACCACCCGACCCACCCGTTCACCCGAAGGATGACGGATGGATGGATGCGGGTGATGGCTTATGCGGGTGACGAATGGATGGGGGTGGAGCGGATGGATGCAGGTGACGGATGTGGGTGAAGCTCCACCCGCCCCGAACCCGATCCATTTCCATCCCTACTGTAAACGTGACATAAGTTATGCCCAAGAAGTTGACTGCTTCTTCCCCAAGTTTCTCCCAACTAACTGATCATGGATTAGTGGAGAAATCAGTGGAAGTGGTGCTCAAGTCTTGTGCATGCTATAAATAGAGGCTTATGTCTTCATTTCAAGTTGTCTGACTTACTTTAGTCATTCCATAAGTGTCTGACTTGTGTCATTCCATAAGGTATGGCTTAAGGAATAGCGTTAAAAAAGAATTATATTTTCTATTCCTTGTTTTGAGTCAGTTCCTGTGAGTTCCAAGTTCCTACGAGTGCCATGTTCCTTTACAGTTCTTCAGTTTCTATATACTAGAGTTAAACCAAATTCTCAAGCGTTTGTATTTGAGTTTGGGGTTAAAGGGTTTGAGTGAACTCTTGTAATGAGAACTTGGTGAAGAGTTTGAGTGAATTCTTATATCAAGTTCGAGTTAGGAACTTGAGTAAGCACTAGTAGAATAATTACTTATTGCTGCGGTCATTAAGTGGCCTATTGTGGCGGTTTTGGCCGCGCAGCAATTAAGGGCGCATCAATAGGTAATTAACCTATTGCTACGGTTTTTGACCGCAGCAATAGGCCAAGCTATTGCTGCGGTTCCTAACCAAAACCGCAGTAACATGTTTTTTTTAATAAATAAATGAAGCCTATTGCAGCAATAGATTAAAATATTATATTTTTAATATTATTTTAATCTATTGTTGCGGTTCTTGCCAGAAACCGCATCAATAGGTCTGGTCAAATAGTCAACTTTTTTTCAAAAATTTTCCCGTTGAAACCATATTGCTGCGATTTTCGGCCGAAACCGCAGCAATATCTTTATTTTATATTTTACCTTTTCTTTTCACGTCATTTATTGCTGCGTATGGGTAAAACCGCAACAATACCTCCGCAGTAATAAGCAATTATTCTACTAGTGAATTTCTTGTTGTTTATGCGTAGACTTGGGGTGAAGTCTATCCAGGGGTGAAGAGTTTGAGTAAACCTGTTGTAAAGAGTTGTGGGAACTCTTAAGGGACTTACGAGTTAAGTATAGAGAGTTAGAATTCCTAGTGGAACTTGGGTATGTAATATGTTGTAACAGAGGAGGTTCCCTATTATAGTAAAGAGTTTAAATCCTGAGAAGGTCGTGGTTTTTCTTCTTGTATTGAGACAAGAAGTTTCCACGTAAAAGTCTCTTTTACAATTTAAGTTCCTTATTGCTTATGTTTTAAATTGCGCATTATTTGGGCAATAAGTTCCACACTACAATCTCCCCCTCTTGTAGTGTTCCTTCCGAGTTAACAATATATAATTTTCTCTCTCTGCCAGAATTTGACAAGTGGTTGTTTTCTGTTGAGCACGTCAGAATTTGACAAATGGTTGTTTTCTCTTGGACGCATTAGAATTTGACAAGTGGCAGTTCTTTTTTGTTTCGCCCACCCAATGGAACGCAGCAAGTAGGGAGTAGAAAAATTATTTTTTTGGGCCAGCTCAGTAGGCCTCACCCACGACTGGTCATTGATTTGGATTGTCCCATGCTCCTTTTTTATCAATCGACCTACAATCTTTATTTTGACATTGTCAAGGGTTCAAAATTAAAGATGGTATCTACGATTTTTTTTATCATCATTAACAATGCTCTAAATTGGCATCATCTATGCCAAAAAAACTCACGGTTTACAAAGGTATGAATCATTATTTCTTTAAATTCAATTTTTTATGTTCTAAATTCAATCTTCGAAGATGGTTCTTAGCTTTCAATTGGCGTTGATAATAGTTTTTTATTTTACTTTTGGGGCCCTACGAAACTAACTTGTTTTTTGTTTTTTTTGGGGGTCGTATGAGACTAACTTGTTTTTTAGTCATATTATTACTCTGATCAAAGGAGTAAAATTTTTATAGGAATTTTGCTTGGGCCCAATATTTCCGAAGCCCAATAATCACGAGAAAGCCTCACAAGGCCCCCAGACAGGTGGCATAATGGGGCCCACTTGGAGTTTGACCTAATTCCAGGCTGCCTAGAGATCCCCTGATTGGGCTGGAAAGGCTCATTGCCTGAAAAGGCAGCACATCCATTGGTCACCCCGAAGCCCATCTCACCAATGTTCCCTTTATGGGAATCCACAACGCTATAAATACCCAATGTCTCATCAATGAACAGGTAATAAATTCTAGACCAACCACTCAATATTAACGGTTAAGTATCTTAATTGACTTAAGCGTCGGAGGGGCGATCCCGGAAACACCCCCGGAGTAGTCTAACCCTCATTCTTGCAGGTCTTACGACGTTCTTCGAGCACCCGGTCGCCTGCAACGGTCTTGGACCCTTTGTCTTGGCTAATCCCCCATCTTACAAGTTTTTCACCCGAAACAGGTTGGCGCCGTCTGTGGGGATTAGCAAACAAAAAGCCATGGCCAATGCTCGAAGATCTCGTCGGGCCCAGCAGCCCCCGAACTCACCACCTCGAGGAGGGACTCCCCCTCCCGAGGTAGCGGATGAAACAGCGGGTGACCCTCGCAGGGCCCCCATACTCTTAGAAAGGCATCAGCACATCATCCTCGAGGAAGTCATCCCTCGAGAGGCAGCTAGCGCTGCCAACCCTGGACAACCTCGAGAGAGGGTAGTACTCCCTCGAGTCGAGCCCCCTCGATTTGAGCAGCCCAGCCCTAACCATGTCACTCAACAGGACTTGCAGCAACTGGCGAAACGCCTCAGTGACAACCTCGAGCGGAGCCTTAGGGCCCTCGTGTACAGTCTCTAGAATGGAGGAGAGGGGACATCCAACAGACCTCCCGTCCCTTGGCTCGTTCTAGGGCGAAATGGGTGTGATCCTCCTCTTAACAACCCAGCTCCACAAGTATCGGCTCGGGTCCCTCAGAACTCAACTCGAGTCCCTCAAGCTCCACTTCGAGCCCCTCCTAGTCGAGGGGATGCCCGGCACGTCATCAACGAGCAATCTCTCAGGAATGGCAATCAAGATGCTCGTGAAGTCCTCAATGAACGTCGGGCTTGCTCGAGGCAAGAAGGAGAGGTACCCCCCAACCCTAGCCGGGGACGGGAAGGATCTCGATAGCAGGAAAGGGGGCCCCGAGAGCACGAAGAAGAAAAGTCCAGCAGTTCCGATCCGAATGAAGGATCTAACGCCCACTTTGGCAATCTTGGCTTCATCACACCCTTCAGCGAGGAGAGTATGCGAACCCCCAATCCTCGTAAGGTCAAGGTCCCCTCCATCGAGCATTACGGGGGAAACACAGACCCTATCGACCACCTTGCTGCTTTTAAAGCGCAGATGAGTGTGCAGATGGGGAGTGAGGCTGCGTGGTGTAAGTTCTTTCCCACCACGCTGAAGGGGCTAGCTCTCACTTGGTTTACAGAACTCCCCCCTGGCAGTTTCTCGGATTTCGCCTCTCTCGAGGCCGCCTTCAAACAAAACTTCATTGCAGGAAGAAGACATCAGAAAACCAACATTCACCTAAAGTCCATCAGACCACGAAGAAATGAAGATCTAGCGGAGTATATCAAGCGGTTCAACGAGGAGTCCTTGAAGGTCTCCGACCTACAGGATAGCGTGGCATTCACTGCACTTATGTCAGGCCTCTACCCATCGAGCAGGTTCAAACTAAAACTCGTGGAGAGCGAGGCTTCTACTTTCTCTGAAGTAATGAACCTCGCCCAAAAGTTCATCCAAGCTTCCGATATATGCAAAACGCACGAGGAACCAAGCTCCAACAAAAGAAGACCGACTATGGGTCTCGAGCGGATCCCCCTCGGGAAGGCCCTCGAAGGGAAAGGGAGAAGAATCCACAGCTGGATGACAACGGCTATGACCCACGATACAACCTCAACAGAAGGGAAATATACCTCGACATCAAAGAAAAGTACGCCTTACCGAAGCCCACACCCATCAGGTCTTCCGTCAGTAGGAGAGACAAGAAACATTGGTGCGAATACCACCACGACTGCGGTAATACTACTCGTGACTGTAGAGAACTCAAGAGAGCACTAGACAAGTTGGCAGATGTAGGAAAGCTGAATCGATACTTAAAGAATCCGGCAGAAAAGAAGAAAGAACCTCGAAAAGAGAAGGAGTCCAGGAGCGATGAAACGGCTGGATTTATCAACGTCATCGCTGTAGGGTACGCTTCGGGCGGCTTAACCAGCCGCTCTCGAAAGAAACACCTCAACACCCTGAAACATGGGACAGCGGACATGACCAGGACGGCATCCTGCCCCACCATGACCTTCAAAGATAGTCATCGACCTATTCAAACCCCTCACGACGACCCCCTGGTCGTCGAAATGAAAATCGCTAATTTAAGAGTGGGTCGAGTGCTCATTGATAGCGGAAGCTCCGCGGATATCATTACGATGGATTGCCTGACAAAGCTAAGGTATTAGAAAGCTGATCTCTTGCCCATCAGCCAGCCGCTGGTAGGATTTGGGGGACAATCCGTCCACCCTTTAGGATCGTTCAAGCTCCCAACAAGAATCGGTGAGAAGGTTTGAGGGAGGAGCGTCCTCGTCGACTTTCTAATCGTCGACGTCGACCTCCCATACAACGTCATCATCGGGCGTCCCACCCTCAACAAAGTCAAAGCTGCCATCTCTACCTACCAGTTGTTGTTACAGTTCGAGGCCGACGATGGAAAGGTCGCTCAACTGTTTGGAGATCAGAAATCTGCCCGAGAGTGTTATGTTAACAGTCTGAAAAACCAATGCGAAAAAGCAACCCAAAAAAGAAAGCAGCCCGAGCCAGACGAACCTCTCCCCGTGATGGGGCTCTATGTTACCGAAAACCCAAAACGGTACGAGAGGCCTCGACCGGTGGATGGAGACGAAGAGGTGTGCATTGACAATGAAAGAGGGAGAATGATAAGGATCGGCAAACAGACCCCCGATGACATAAGGGCTCGAATCATCGAGGTCGTCTGAGAATTCCAAGATGTGTTTGCATACACGGTCGACGAAATGCCGGGCATCGACCTCGAGATCATGGTCCATCGTCTCAACATCAAAGAGGGACATCGACCCGTGAAGCAAAAACTGAGGCACCAAGGTGTCGAGAGGAGCAAAGCAGCAGCTGAAGAAGTGAAGAAACTGCTGGCAGCATGTTTTATCAAAGAATGCCGGTACACTGAATGGTTGGCTAATGTGGTGTTGGTCCGCAAATCGTCCGGGACGTGGATGATGTGTGTCGACTTCACAGACCTGAACAAAGCCTGCCCGAAGGATGACTTTCCCCTCCCTAAGATCGACAGACTAGTCGACTCGACGGCCGGACACGCCCTCTTCAGCTTCATGGACGCCAACGCAAGGTACCACCAAATCGCCATGGCTGAAGAAGACCAAGTCCATACAGCATTCACTACCAGTTCTGGAGTATATTGTTACAAAGTGATGTCATTCGGCCATAAGAACGCTGGAGCCACCTATCAACGCTTCGTCAACAAGATGTTCGAAAATCAAATAGGAAGAAACGTTGAAGTCTATGTCTACGATATGATTGTCAAGAGCAAACAGGAAGGAGACCATGTCTCTGATCTGAGGGAAACCCTGTCCACCTTACGCGCCTACAACATGAAGCTGGATCCGAAGAAGTGTGTCTTCGGCGTGAAAGGGGGAAAGTGCCTTGGATTCCAAGTTGACGAAAGGGGCATCGAGGCTAACCCAGACAAAGTCCAAGCCATCATCGAGATGAAAAGCCCTCGAACGGTCAAGGAAGTCCAACGCCTAACAGGTTGTATGGCAGCATTAGGGCGTTTTCTATCGAGGTCAGCAGACAAGAGCTTATGTTTCTTCTGAACATTGAAACAGTCAACCTTTGATTGGGATCAGGCAGCAGAAGAGGCATTTCAGCGGCTAAAGGAACATCTGGCCAGCCTTCCTAAACTTGTATCTCCTTTGCCAGGAGAGACACTTTTTGTCTACTTGGCTGTATCAGACAATGCCCTTAGCGCCGTCCTCATCACTGAAAGAGAGAAAAATCAACACCTCGTCTATTTCATTAGTCATGCCTTTCGAGGCGCAAAAGCAAAGTACCCCCCGATTGAGAAAATGATATTTGCGTTAGTGATTGCCACTCACAAGCTCAAACCATACTTTCAAGCGCACCCTGTTAAGGTGCTAACCAGCCAACCCCTGCGAAAGGTGATCGAGGGCATGAACCAATCCAGCAGGATGACGGATTGGTCTAATCAACTGTCAGATTTTGGCATAGAGTTCGAGCCCCGTCGAGCCATCAAAGCTCAAGCACTGGCCGACTTCATCGCAGAATGTACATCAAGACCCGAGCCCATCGAGGAAGGCTCCAGGGAATTATTTGTCGATGGATAATCATCGAAAGCTGGCTGCGGAGCTGGACTGCTGGTCCTAGATCCTGAAAAGAACAGTTTGGAGTATGCCGTAAAATTCGACTTCACTGCCTCGAACAATGAAGCTGAGTATGAGGCTCTTCTACTCGGATTGCAACTCTGCAAAACGGCGGGGACTCGAAATATCAAAGCCCACTCGGACTCCCAGCTCATCGTAGGACAGGTGACGGGGGAATTCGAGGCCAAGGAGGATAGCCCACTCAAAGCCCTCAGCATAAACAGAGTGGCCACTCTCGACAGGAGCCCCACCTGGATGGACAGGATAGTATCCTTTGCAAGGGATGGGATATTGCCTACGGATGAGCTAAAGGCTGAAAAAGTAAGGAAGCAAGCTCGATGGTTCATATTTCACGAGGGACAGTTATATAAGAAGTCCTTCACCCACCCACTCCTTCGATGCTTGACCCCACAGGAAGGGGACTACGTGCTTCGAGAGATACACCAAGGAGCATGCGGGAGCCATCAGGGTGCAAGAACCATCGCTGCCAAAGCCCTTCGAGCTGGCTATTATTGGCCAACGTTGAAAGAAGATGCCTCGAGCTTAGTCTAGAAATATAAGCAGTGCCAGATGCATGCCAACCTACCCCATCAAGCTGCCAGTCCCTTAACTACCATCTAGGCACCGCTACCCTTCGACATGTGGGGCATGGATCTGTTAGGACCTTTCCCTCCTGCATCAGGCCAACGGAGATTCTTGTTGGTTGCCGTCGACTACTTTACGAAGTGGGTCGAGGTCGAACCGCTAGCCTCCATCACTGATTAACAAGTTCAACAGTTCATCTGGCGCAATTTAATCACTCGATTCGGAGTTCCTCGAGTTCTCATATCAGACAACGGGCGACAGTTCAACAGTGGACCAACGAAAGACTACTGCTCTCGATTTGGCATCGAAACTAGCTAGATTTTCCGCTGTCAGTCAACCCCAGACCAACGGACAGGCAGAAGCTGCCAACAAGGTAGTCTTGAAGGGGTTGAAAACAATGCTCGAGGGAGCTAAGGGCTCATGGATCGATGACCTTCCTGGGATCGTATGGTTTACAAGGACGACGATTCGAGAAGCAACAGGCCAAACACCCTTCAACTTGGTGTATGGGAGCGAGGATGTGCTGCCTGTCGAAGTAGGTATCCCCTCACCGCGAATCACCTTCTACGACCACAGCAGCAACGAAGAAGAGAAGCGAGTAAACCTCGACCTACTCCCTAAAATTCGAGGTAACGCTCTCCTCAAGGCCATCTCCTACAAACTTATGATCACCAGACTCTTCAATCGACGGATCAAGCACCGACCCCTGCAAGTTAACGATTGGGTCCTAAGTAAGTTCGAGACCACAGGCAGAGAGCCTCACTTTGGTAAGCTACAACCCAACTGGGAGGGGCCTTACAAGGTCACCAAGGTCGTTCGACCAGGCACATATCGCCTCGAGGACCAAGAAGGCCGCCCCTTACCTCGCCCATGGAACGCGGACAACCTAAGGAAATTCTATGTTTAAAAGGTCCTCGAAGTTCCGTACCTTAAAGTTTATACCTTCGAAATTAGGGGCATCCATCATGTACACTTATCCTTGGCGTAATTATAAGCCATCTCTTGTAAAGCTGACTCTCAGCAAATCTTCTAAGACTAATGTATCGAAATATGCGCATTGAGTATACACCTATCGAGTTATATTAAGCGTAGGCAAAAGAGAATTTCGCAGGCACAAACTTGGTAAACAAAAATACATCGATGCAGAATAAGCAAATTTAATTTTCATTAATCAAGAGAAAGTACAGGCCATCGAAGTGGCAAGCTTACAAACATAAGAAGTATCTAAAGACTAGAAGTAAACTATGAGGGTCTAACATTAACCCTCGTAGGAGCCAGGGAGAGAGAAGAAGAAGACACCGGAGGCGGTATCATGGGTGCGGGGACATCAGCCCTCGAGGTCACCAGCAGCCGGAGCCTGGTCCTCGACTTTAGGGGCCTCCGCATCCCCCTCCGCTCGAGGAGCCTCCACCTCCACTTGGGAGAGGGCCACCACTCCTTCCTCCACCTCTTGCCAAGAAAGGCCAGGAGACAGCTTCTCAAGGACGGCTCGAACATCATTGAGAGCCTCAGCACGACCAACCTCGGAAGACTGAAGGGAGGCGTCCTCGAGGAAGATCCTCCCTGCCTCGGAGACCTTCCAGTTCTCAATGATCAGCTCCCGACAAGCGGTAGCTTCCTTAATGGCCTGGGTAGCCCTCTTGTCAGCCTTCTCCGCCTTGGCCAAGGCCTCCTTTCGGTCCTTCGAGGCCTGGCGCTGCCTTCGACTGGCTGAGTCCCTCTGCTTGGTGAGGTCCTCGATGGTCTGCTGGGCCTCGGCCATCTTCTCCTCGAAGGACAATTGGTCCTTCTTAATGGCCCCCTCGGCCTCGGAGAGCTTCAACTCAGCAATCCGAATCCGGTTGTTGAGGGAGCTCCTCTCGTCGAAGGACATCTGGTCCTTCTTGACTTCAGCAGGGGCAGTGCCCCGAGGACGGCAGGCCAAGGCAGACGCCCTAATCGAGAGCTGCGGAAAACACACACATAAGAAGCAGAAATCATCGCAAAAAACGGAGAACAAAACAGAGAAAAAGGTGTACCTCGACAATGGTGGCCTTCATGGCCTCGAGCTCCTGGCCACCAGAGGCCAAGCAAGCCGCTTTATCAGTAGCCGTCATCAGAGTAGGGGAGGCCCTATCGAACCTCCCTGCTAATTCTTCCCTCGAGAGGGCAGTAAACGGGACAAGAGCCGTCGAGGGGGACGATCCCTCGACCTTCAGCCTCTTCGCCGGGGACTGTTGTACCCCAGGCGAAATGATGGGAAAAGTGAGGGGAAGAGTAGGCTTCTCCTCGAGTTTGATCTCGGGAGTCTCCTGCTTCACTACCGCAGGAGTTCTTTGAGGAATGGTCTTAGTGGCCGAAGGTAGGTCAGCGTCCCCTGTCGAGGTTACCCCCTCGACCTTGATAGCCTTCGAGGTATTCAGCAACCCCGACGTCGTAGGAACGACGCTCGAACCGGCCTTCACCATCTGGCGACGTTTGGCCGCTCGAAGAGCTTTGGGGGTGATCAACGGCTGAGACATTGACAGTCGAGATTAAAAGTTAAAGGAAGGTTGATCGAGATTGAGAGTTTGAGGAAAGAGAATGCAAATGATGTAATGGGAACTCTGGAACACCTCCTACTTATAGAAAAAAGGAATCACGGATTCCCACGCCGCCATAACTACCCTCATGGACCTCACCAGAACAAAGGCCCATTATCTGAAGCGCATGCCACGCGCTCGGCACGCGGCCCAAAACTCCAAAGGAACTCCTCAGGTTACTCAAGGCCCCCTAAGGGCAAGACGAGGACCGCGCAAGACAATGCTCAAGGTCACATGTCGAAGAGGGCCACGACCCGTGCCTCGTTCGACATCCTAGCGCGTCGAGGGACCATGCCCTCGTTCAACATCTTTTCGAATGACCTGCAGTTCGAAGAAGTTACGGGAAACAAACCCGAAGACTTCAACCTGTTCGAAATGAATACCACGTACTCGATACATCGCAAAGAGCGAGCGAATGCATGTTCATTCATACTTGGTTATCAATGGTCTAAGATATGCATCAGTCGAGATAAAAGTATGTCGAGAAAGGACATACTCGAATGAGCTGCAAAATCACAAGACAATAAAAAGTACGTTGAAAAATAACACGAAAGCTCCTCTATTTCATCGAAGAAGAATTACATCCTAAGAAGCTAAGTTGAGCTAAATAAAAGCTAAGTACAAAAGACGAGCTCGATACTACTCTACTCAGCCTTGCTGGAAGAACAACTCGACGAGTTGCTTGATGAATCCCCAGTGTCGAGAGAGGTAGAGCTTGAGGTCGCATCTTGTTCCTCATCCTCGCCTTCCTCCTCCTCGTCAACTCGAACCTCCTCGCTCTCAGCAGGGCCCCCGACCTTAGCATTGTTTTCAGCCATCAGAGCGTTATGGCCTTCATCATCCTCCAAAGGCATGACAGGGTCCAAGGGTGCATCGGCCTCGAGATCGGCAGTGACGATGGCATCATATTCCGCCTCGACAAGGGCCCAGTCGGTCGAAGGAGAGACCTTAGCCAGGGCTTCCCGCACCTTGTTGAGGGTAATCCTCGTAGCAACCTCAGCTCCCTGGAGCCCCATATCTCCCGCGAAGTCCTTGCCAGCTTGGGAATTCTGCCAATGAAGGATGATTTGCTCCCTGGCATTCGAGGACTCATCCTTCGAAGAGTCAAATTGCCTCTTTATCGAGTCATGCTGACTCTGGGCATCAAGGACCTTCTTCTCCCATGCCTTCTCTCGAACAGTAAAACTGTTCTCTTTTTCCTCGAGGTCCTTCTGGGCAGCCTCAAGCTCAAGCTTGTAGTTTAAAGCAAGCTCCCTCTGCTCAGCAAGGTCCTCCCGAAGCCGACGGAAGCTGATGGTGTGTCGATGGCTCATGACGGCCATTCGAGTCGAGCACTGAAAAACAACAAGGCAACATGAGATAGAAAACAGCAGTTAAGAAAAACAAAAAAATATAAAGATAGAGATGTACATCGATCCAGGAAGCGTGAAGCCCTTCGACTTCCTCCTCTTCGCTCAAGGCCCGGCAGACATCGACGTCCGCCCTTGTCATAAAACGTTTGACAGCTAAGTTAAAGCACTTGGCCTTCTCCAGCCCGGACAGCTCCGTGAATGGCTTCGAGGCTTACTCCGGTTCGGTCACCCTTGGCCTCTTCCGACCTGGGGTTCCTTCTCCTCGATGAGGAGGTTCCTCTTGCACCTCCTTGGCCTTCGAAGAAGCCACCGTGGATCGAGAGGGAGGCTCGAAGGGCTGCCCTCCCCCTATCTTCCACCACTTGGGGAGCCACGATAGCCGCCGCTGAAGGAGGGCGATTACGAGGCCTCTTCACAGGGTCCTGTCTAGAAAAACAAAGTTTGGACGAAAAATGAAACATAAGGCATAATGGCCAGCTCGAGGGTTGGGTGTTACCTTAGGTGGGCGAGGGACTCGAGTCTCCCCCCTCCCCATCTTCTGTCGAATTTGTTCTTGCAACCTCTGGTTAGCCGTCAATCGCTTCTGCATGACTTCACCAAGTTCTCGACGGGCAATAACTGCGCAATAAGAAAACAAAGGTTAGATACAGATACACCACCAATCGAAACAGGTAGACACCTAGCAACGGAGGCCCTACCCTTGGGATAAGCAGGGCACAATCCCATCGCAGAGAGGAAATGCTCGTCGCTTAGGTCCTCAGCACTGGGGTTTCAATTGGTGGGGATTTGCTTTCGATCACCATTGACTATCGAGGTGATGGTCTGGCAGTAAAGAGCAACCCCTGGCCTCGTCCTCCGACATTCTAGGCACCGATCTATTCAACGCCATGTTTGGGCCCTCGAGGCTAGGAACAACTGGGAAATCCCACTGTTCAGCTCCATACACGTACATGAACTCCGTACAGAAGTTCTGTTGGTTCGAAGGCATGGTCCCCACAATCTTATATGGAAAGCGTACCTGGAAGGTGTACCAGCCCTCCCCATTCGATGTCGCGGACATCACGACCAACTTTGTCAGATTCCGCCAGAGGGTCAGGGATGGCTTTACCTCCATCATGTCGCAAATGGCGAGGAATCCAACCATCGAGCCCACGCTGTTGGGCATCAGCTGACAGAGGGCAAGGTTGTAAGTACTCAGCACCTCGACAACAAAGGGATGAATGGGGAACCTTAAACCCAACTCGAGATAGGCCTTATAAAGGGCTATGCAGCCCGTCGGGGGGGTACACATAGTCTCATCGGGCTCGGGGATATACAAAGCATACGGATGTCGAATCCAGTACGATATCTCGAGGAAGCAAAGGTTATCCAATAAGAGCTGCATGAAGGGCCCCCGAACAGAGAAATGCGCGATGCCCTTGCCCCGGGTCTGGGTCTCCCCCTCTCCGTCACTGGTGCTCGGTACGTGAGAAAAATCTTCGCTGTTACCCTCCATCACTCGAACAACCTGGCTATCGAGAAGATGGTCTAAGTAACTCCCAATGGCCCGAGGTCGAGCAACGGTCACCTCGTATGGGGGATTATTTAACTCCTCCCTCCCATTGGATATTATTGAAGCCCCGTCGCTCGAGCACGGTAAGGCATCGAGTACTCGGGAAGGATCGGGACAGTCGAATGCTACGGACACCACGGGCACCCCATTTATTAACACCCCATCGAACAACGGCTCGAGCGGGGGTGGAGGGGTATCCGAGCCAGACGAAGAATTCCCGTTATTTATTAAGAAGGGATCCCGTCCGGAAGGGTCCATTTATTAATAAAAAGAAGCGAAAGAAGTAGGTCGTACCTTATACGAAACGCACTCGAGGTCCTCTACTTGACGAAAGACGCATGTCGACTTCTATGCTCTCGAGACGGAAGTTTCTCACGCAACAGCAATCCAAAGAAATGAGAGGATATGGGACAAATGACACGGTCCCCCCTATTTATATACAACGCCGTACGAAACGGTTGGTATCTCGCGGGCTTGAAGAACTCTAAGAAGCAACGAACCTGGCATTAGGCCCTAAGCCAGGCCCAACAGTCACCCTAACCGGGATCACCACCCTTAACTGCCCAAACCAGTCCATCCCAGCTCACTAGGTTGACTGAATTCAGCTAAGTCTAAAGACCTACGATTAGGCACTTCACCCAGATCGAGTGAAGGATACTCCAAGTCACCCCAACTATTGGAGTCGGCACCCGTCAAGTGCTACGGCGCTATGACACCCCTCGAGGTACATGGGGCTCATTGGCCCCTGAAACACCTTAGAGCGACGGTCCAGGACGCCCCCCGAGGAACACAGGGCAAACCATCCCCTAGCATCCCTGAGCGAGGTCCACTACGCCCCTCGAGACACATGGGGCTTATTAGCCCCTGAAACGTCTCGAGCAGGGCCAAGACGCCCCTCGAGACACATGGGGCTCACTTACCCCTGAGACACCTCGAGCAAGGACCAAGACGCCCTTCGAGATACATGGGGCTCATTAGCCCCTGAGACATCTCGAGCAAGGGCCAAGACACCCCTCGAGATAACTAGGGCTCATTAGCCCCTAAGACATCTCGAGCGGGGTCAAGACGCCCCTCGAGATACATGGGGCTCACTTGCCCCTGAGCCACCTCGAGCAAGGGCCAAGACGCCCTTCGAGATACATGAGGCTCATTAGCCCCTGAGACATCTCGAGCAAGGGCCAAGACGCCCCTCGAGATACATAGGGCTCATTAGCCCCTGAGACATCTCGAGCAGCGTCAAGACGCCCCTCGAGATACATGGAGCTCATTAGCCCCTGAGACATCTCGAGCAAGGGCCAAGACGCCCCTCGAGATACATAAGGCTCATTAGCCCCTGAGACATCTCGAGCGGGGGTCAAGACGCCCCTCGAGATACATGGGGCTCATTAGCCCCTGAGACACCTCGAGCAAGGGCCAATACGTCCCTCGAGATACATGGGGCTCATTAGCCCCCGAGACATCTCGAACAAGGGCCAAGACGCCCCTCGAGATACCTGGGGCTCATTACCCACAACGATGGGCCTGTCCCAATTCAAAGAAAGGTTCAACATTCCGCAAAACATGCGACTTCGGAGGAGCCCTCCTTCGCACATTTCGCGCGGGGCTAATGTTTGGGCCCAATATTCCCGAAGCCCAATAATCACGAGAAAGCCTCACAAGCCCCCAGAAAGGTGGCATAATGGGGCCCACATGGAGTTTGACCTAATTCCAGGCTGTCTAGAGATCCCCAGATGGGGCTGGAAAGGCTCATTACCTGAAAAGGCAGCACAGTCATTGGTCACCCCGAAGCCCATCTCACCAATGTTGCCTTTATGGGAATCCACAACGCTATAAATACCCAATGGGAATCCACAACGCTATAAATACCCAATGTCGGAGGGGTGATCCCGGAAACATCCCGGGGTAGTCTAACCCTCATTCTTGCAGGTCTTACGACGTTCTTCGAGCACCTGGTCGCCTGCAACAGTCTTGGACCCTTCGTCTTGGCTAATCCCCCATCTTACAAGTTTTTCACCCGACACAAATTTGATCATAATGAGATACCAACTGGCTGAGTTCTTACCTAGATTATCTAATTGCATTAAATATGATCTTTAGCTTATATACTTCGCATGTGCTTAGTTTTTCTGGGGTGAATGGTCTTTAGGTTATAGAATTGTAGTTGGAGAAGACCTTGTTTACATGTATGTCTTAGGAAATTGTGCAGTTGGAGATATAATTGGCCGATTAGTTGTTCTATGGACTAAATTTCGGAAATATAATTTGAATGTTGTTATATGGGTCCTCATTTAGAGGGAGTGCTAGATTAATTAATTCCTTGGATATTTTTATTCATACGTCGATGGGTCATTATATATTGGTTGAATTAGACAAATCTACCAATTATGAAGAGTTGATGATAATTGATGTTGCACAAATGTGAGGTTGAAAATTGAAAATAAGTTTATTTTTCCCTAAAATGGGTGCCGTAAATCAAAATCCCGTATTAGTGACCCTATAAATTGACACTCGAAAATGATTTTTGACGATTTTTTTTTCCATAGTGCTTATATTTTCACCCTATATAAGGCCGCATTCATATATTCGTAATTTAAAGTTTCATTTTTCACTAAAATGGGTGCCCTAAATCAACATCCCGTATTAGTGACTTCATAACTTGATGCTCGGAAATGATTTTTGACCAATTTTTTTTCCATAGTGCTTATATTTTCACCCTCTATAAGTCCGTGCATTCATAAATTGAAAATTTTAAGTTTCATTTTTCCCTAAAATGGGTGCCCTAAATCGAAATCCCGTATTAATTACCCGATAACTTGATGCTCTGAAATAATTTTTGACCAAATTTTTTATCCATAGTGCTTATATTTTCACCCTCTATAAGGCCATGCATTTAGAAATTGAAAATTTTAAGTTTCATTTTTCCCTAAAATGGGTTCCCTAAATCGAAATCCCGTATTAATGGCCCCACAACTTGATGCTCGGAAATGATTATTGACCAATTTTTTTTATTCATATTGCTTATATTTTCATCCTCTAAGATTGTGCATTCATAAATTCAAAATTTTCACCCTCTATAAGGTTGTGTCATTACTCCTTGATCCATCCTTATCTCCATTCTCATCACCATCATATGAGTTTCTGCTTGAATCACTTGACTCTGGAAGCCTCCTTAACTCATTCAATCGAACGACAATAGTTAAGAACTGGTGAATAGCTGGTAGCCTAATTATCTTATTTGTGTACAAAAGGGCATTAATTAGGTTGACCAAACATAACAGGAGCTTCCGGCTTGCATGCCTCCGCAATTGAACTTATTTCTACCGCATTCTTGGCTTTCTTCCATGATTTGGAGCACGTAGAACTTTTATGTCCTATATTGTAACGCCCCGAAAATTCATAACCTTAATTAAACACAATTACTCATACTTTGCAGCGGAAATGAAACTTAAGCCTGTGGGATATGGCCCACTAATACAATGCAGCCTTAAATAGTCCTTGATAATTGTACATAAATGCTCGACTCAAATAATAATAATTTCTGTAGTATAAGATACCACACAATTTCCCTTGAGCATGTTCCTTATTAACAGCGCTCTTGCAATGGCTATGCTCATACCTAAAACAGAAAACAAAACATCATGAGCCGAAGCTCAGTAACATACTACCCTAACAACGTGAATTCATTTCAATTCATTTTATTTGCAAACAGGGAGAAGAGAATATAGTAAAACATATTTCAAATCCATAATGAAATAATAGCAAAGTAAACAATTATAAATAGCATCTTGATACTTCATAAGTTCCCATTATCTTTTCATATTTTAACATGGTAACTGACAAGTATAGACATGTGGGACGTCTCCCACCATGCGATGATCCTCAAGGAGCCCTTATCCCTTGTTGGATACACCGCTTGCACCAAAATAGAGTAGTAACATAACATGTGGTACCCCTCAAGGAGCCCGACTCCCTTGTTGGGTGTACGGCGGGTGCGAAGGTACGTGCACGACCATAAAGTAGATAAGCGTAACATTATACTGCCAGACCCTCTTTCACTTTTATTTATCATGTTTCGTTTGTTTAGCATTCATCGGCATAAGCCTTAGATCTTTCATGAATCATACTTGAGCATCAATAACTCATAAGATCATCATTTACGAAACTCATTCGAAAACAATTTAAGTATCCCACAATCCATATAAAGAATCACATCACAAAATCCTTAACATAATTATAAACATCATTTCACAAACACATTTCGAAGGAGATCGTGGGTGTTAGCAATAGATGTTACCTGAAATCCTGCTTAACAACCTTGATAGCCGGGGGAGGCTTGTAATATCTCTTCCTTTTTAATCTAATCAATTCAGGGATTAATAAAAGACTTGTTAATGTTTTATACTAAATTATGAGTTTCTTGATCCATTTCCATCATGTGTCCATTTTAGGAGGTACTAGGAGTCTTATATAGTTAGGTCTTTGGTGGTTGATAAAAAGTCATAGACACTCTTTCTACCTAACAACTTAGTGCTTAAGTTGTAGTTCATGATTTGTGAGTATGAACGTCAAGGTATAACCATTTCGTATTTTGTGGATTGAGCTTTACGCACATATTACGATTTTGTTAACCTTTAATTCACAACTTCACTATATTAGTCATAGGGTCCCTCTAAACATATTCGTCATTCTATAATTTAGAACACAGTGACCTTTAATTAGTCTCATGGTTCATGATTCGGGCATGACTTTGTATTATAACTATCTCGTTCTTGTAATCTTAACTATATATATAAGTGCTTGCTGCTATGTGATTATACTTTAATTATTATTCTTAATAATTCGTTTACTGAAACCATTATAGCTGATAACCACTTATTCAATTTATAATATTATAAATTTATACAAATGTGGGATCTTACTAATATTATAGTCAAATTTCAGATTACAACAATTAGTGATTAATAAGTTTAGTATAATAAAAATCAGTCTCTTATCTTTATTACAAGATTAGCCCAATTAGTTAAAGGTATGAATTTAGCTAATTAGCTTAATTGGAACTACTACTAGATTTTTGGCCCAATAACAAGAGCAATTTACCATGGGTATATTTGGGCTTGAGTGTATAAACTAAAGTAACAGAATTAAAAAGGAGACAAGAGGTAAATATACCTCTGCTCTCTTGGAGCAGCAACGAGGTTCAGCAGGGAAAAGTCCGCAGCTTCGGCGAGCGACGACGAGGGCGGTAAGGCGGAGGTCAGGCGGCGTTCGATGTCCCTTAGGCTTCGGCCTAGCAGCTGCGAGGCAGAAGTGAGAGCAGAGCCCGAGAGAGAAGCTGCGAAGGAGAGGGAAGAGTTGGGCGAGAGGACAGAGAAATAGAACGCGAGCGAGGGAGAAGGGAGCACGCTGGGTTGGCGGTAGGTGGGTGGCTCACCGATGGAGGAGGTGGCTGAGACCGAGGCCTGAGGGTGGTGCTGCGGTGGAGCGAGTTGTGGGTAACTAGAAACAGAGGAGAGAGAGGGAGTGGTGTGGGTCGAAAATAGGGAAGCTTTGAGGGGTGTTTTGGGTAGCGGTTTTCGGCAGAAATTGGGGCAATTTCCCGCCAAGGTATTGATGTGAAGTAGTGAATGGTGAGTGGGTGAATAAAGATAAAAATGCAACACCTCTTATTGCTTGGGATAAAATATGCACTCCCAAAGCGCAGGGTGGCCTTGGCCTAAGAAAAACGCTTTATGAATAAAGCTTTTATAACAAAGTTAGGTTGGAAAATTCTTACGGAACCTACCAACTTATGGGTGAAACTAATAACGCAAAAATATCTAAAGGGTCAGTCCTTTAATTGTAAAACAAAACCGCACTATTTGCCAATATGGAAAAAAATCTTACTCCAAAGATCTCTTCTGCAAAAAGGTATTCGGTGGAAAATAGGTGATGGCTCCCAAATTCTTTTTTGGCTTCACAACTGTTGTGCTGATGAAAATTTAATAGAAAAACTTAAATTATCAGAAAACCAGGTCGATCTTAATATTCGTCTAAAAGAGTTCATTCTTCCTAATAGAACTTGGGATATTGACAAACTAAAGCTCCTGCTACCGGATTGCATTATTAACTCCATTAAAGGCACTCCTCTGCCAGTAAACCCCCTTCCGGATGAGCCTATTTGGGGTCCTAGCTCTTCAGGCTTATTTACGGTTAAATCCGCTAACTGGCTAGCTCACAATCTCTCACCAAGTCTAGATAAATGGCCGCATCGTTGGATTTGAAAACTTGATATCCCACCCAAACTAAAAATCTTTATGTGGCAAATTTTTCACAACAGTCTTGGGGTTAGTGCCATCCTTGCTAAGCGCAACATAGTCCCTTCCAACCATTGTGCTATTTGTAACACTCACGAGGAAACTTTAAACCATCTTTTTGGGGAATGTCATCATCTCATTCCCCTTTGGCAGCTTCAGGATCTAAAAGAGTGGTTACCTCACACCTTACATCGGGCCACTTTTCTAAATACATTGTCCAAAATCAGACATGATAGGTCCTCCACTATCAAAAATTTGTTTTCCTTATGTGGAGTATCTGGAAGGAAAAAATTCTATTATCTTCCATAATGCTTCTCTTAATGTCCACAGGATTCTGTATAAAGCGAAATTTCTATTTACAGAATGGAGTCTAAGGAATGCAGTAGACTTCTGCAACTCCTCTGGCTCCCCGTTTTCCCCTTCTTCTCTTCCTCCATCCTCTCCGATGTATCCTTCCTCCATCCTCGTTTCTTGGGAGCCACCTCCCACCTCCTTCTTCAAACTCAACTTCGACGGCTCGGTTCGCGGTACTTCTGCAGCAACAGGTATTATCATTAGAGATGCTGATGGACATCTCCAAAAAGCTGCAGCTTTCAACCTTGGATCTTCTTCTGTGTTCATTGCCGAGGCAACTGCTCTTCAACAAGGGCTTCGCCTAGCTATCCAGAACAATATTCGTCAACTCCAAATTGAAGGTGATAATCTTATGGTCATCAACTCAGTAAAAGGTATCTGGTCTCCTCCTTGGCAGATTGCTCATATCATCCAGGATATCCAAGCTCTTCTTCGTTCTTTCTCTTTGTGGGCTATTCGTCATATCTACCAGGAAGTAAACAAAGCAGCAGATTGGATCGCCATCGTTGGTCATTTAGTTGATTCTCAGTTTTATATAAATGATTGTACTCATTCTGCTCTTCATTATATCCTTGTAAATGATAAGGTTGGAGCTCCCCTCGTGCGGAGGGTCTCCTAACCTTCTTTTCTCCTTACCTTATATAAAAAAAAAAAAAAATTTAATTCCCAAAAACATACCTGAGGTACTGTTCAAAGATTAAATGTGACATAAGTTGCTATTATGCCGTTAAACCTTATTATTTTCTGTTAAACTCTTGTTTACGTGGTTAATCACCATGGTTAGGGTAAAATTAGGGTAACTCACTCTGTTCTATTTTTTGAACAAAAACTCTCGCAAATCGTCTTCTTCATCACGTGGTAACTCACTCTGTTCTATTTTTTAAACCAAAACTCTGTAAATTCTCCATTGTTGTGCGAAGCCAAACTCTCTAAACTCATTCGAATTCCTGGAATTGTTCGAATTGCAGGTAAGTTATTTCATTTCAAGATTTTTTTTTTGTCCAGCAGGTTTATTTTTGCGCTTTAATGCTGGCTTTTGGTGATTTTGTACCTTTTATTAGATGAATTGCATTTTGATTCATGAGTTATTTTGAAGAAAACATGGAATTGTGCTTACTTGAACATGGACCGAAAATTTAGAATTATATTAGCAATCAGAATATTTCGCATGAATATTATTAACATGAACCTGAATTATTGAAATTAACAACAACAATTTTAACATATTGAATTGTATCATGAACCTGAATTATTGAAATTAACAACAACAATCTTATTTAGGTGGAAGGTTCTCTTGATTAGAATTGTATCACCATGATGTATACAAATTTTAACAATTTTAACATGAACCTGAATTATTGAAAAACAATCTTATTTAGGTGGAAGGTTCTCTTGATTAGAATTGTATCACCATGATGTATACAAATTTTAACAATTTTAACATGAACCTGAATTATTGAAAAACAATCTTATTTAGGTGGAAGGTTCTCTTGATTAGAATTGTATCACCATGATGTATACAAATTAAAGGTCTTATGATTCATCCATAGAGATTCTCCCTTCTTTTAGTGTAGCAAATCACTTGTGCTTATATGAAGTGTTTATCTTATATAGGTCTGGGACATGTCAAAACTTGCGCAACAAATTGACAATTGTGAGTAATTTATGAAGAACCTTGTTTTTTCTTTCTTGTTGTCATTTAGGTAATGTTATCATGCTTTTTTTCATGTGTTGGTTGTAGCTGCTCTACAGGGTGAAAAAGATCCAGCTGGAAATGAACATATGTCTCGTACAAATGGTCAAATGGTGGGAACAGACCCTATACTTTGTTTCAGGGTCATTTTGGGCCTGTTTATTCAGCCTCATTCAGCCCTTTTGGGGACTTTATCCTCTCTACTTCAGCACATTCAACAGGTGTTTGTGATCATATCCTTGATTTGTCTTTGTGCCAAACTTCCTTCTGTATGTATCAGACAGATCAGATAGATGTTTTCTCCTTTCTCCATTCAAAGTGTGTATTTATAAATTGCTAGGCTTAAGCATCTGGGTTGTTTCTCACTGTACCCATTTTCTTTGTTCTTTACTGTGAAATTCAGGCGCTTGTTTCAATTTTTTAATATGCTCGTATATCTGATCATGTTTCTACAGCAGCATCAGTAGCATAAAAGCAGTAGCAAGAACAAGGCTGAGATTGTTTCCATTTTTTAAGGTGTGTTTCTATTTGAGACATAACAGCAGTAGCAAGAACAAGGAAGGCTGAGATTGAAGGATTTGAGATGAACGAATGAGGAAGAAGGGTGATTTCAATTTTATAATTGTTAGGGTCTAGTTTTGGCGGGAAATCAGTTAGCAAATTACGTGGTTAACCAAGGTTAAACAAGATCTACCTAAAATAAATACACTTAACAACACACTAACTGTTTTTAACCAATTATGTCACATATGAGCATATGGCAAGACCTTAGGTATGTTTTTGGGGAGGTTGGGGTGGTGGAGTAGTGGCATCGCTCCCCACCTCATATCCCTGAGGTCTAGGGATCAAACCTCATGAGACTCATTTGAGGATTTCCCCTTATCCCCCTTGAGTGAGTCCCCTTCATCTTACCTTAAAAAAAAAAAAGATATGTTTTTGTAAATTAAAAAAACTTGGGTATATCATTGGGATTTGTTAAAAGTTGAAGTATACCACTGGGAATTTTCCTTTTTTCTTTTATGTGCTTCTCTCTTTTATTATTGTGAGCACCTTTTTTTTTTTTAATAAAAATACACACTATAATAGCTAATTAATCAATATCATATAATATAGACATAAAAACCTGCTAATAATAAAAGTCAATAAAAATTATAAAATAACACATAAAGAACAACTAAAAGACTAATTTTATTCCCCTAAAAAAAGACTAATTTTATGGACCAAAAAATAACAAAATATATGCACTTATGATTTATCAACCTTTCCCCACTCTCCATTTATGTCACATATGAGCAGATGGCAAGACCTCAGGTATGTTTTTGGGGAGGTTAAGGTGGTGAAGTAGTGGCATCGCTCCCCACCTCATATTGCTGAGGTCTATGGATCAAACCTCATGAGACTCATTTGAGCATTTCCTCTTATCCCCCCTCAAGTGAGTCCCCTTCATCTTACCTTAAAAAAAAAAGTTATGTTTTTGGAAATTAAAAAACTTGGGTATATCATTGGGATTTGTTAAAAGTTGAAGTATACTACTAGGAATTTCCCTTTTTTCTTTTATGTGCTTCTTTCTTTTATTATTGTGAGCACCTTTTTTTATAATAAAAATAACACACTATAATAGCTAATTAATCAATATCATATAATATAGACATAAATAACCCGCTAATAATAAAAGTCAATAAAAATTATAAAATAACACATGAAGAACTAAAAGACTAATTTTATTCCCATCAAAAAAAAAAAGACTAATTTTATGGACCAAAAGATACCAAAATATATGCACTTATCAACCTTTCCCCACTCTCCATTTAATACCCTCCTTGAGAAGGGATTTAGCACTCCATATACTGCACCAAGAATAGCTTGGATTGTATCTTAAGTGGGTTACTGTTACTGAATTATTCTAAAAGCTTAAAAGGCAGCTGCGATTATAAATAATAATATATATGAAGTACTGCATGTTAGGACGAATGCGGCCTTCCTCAAGCTGTGAAATAATGTTGCAGTTGAATTGAACAGGTTACGGAGGCCCTTGTTAAATTCTGCAATGTACTCTTAATTACCTGATCTGGAATTGGATAGTCAACATACTGGGATTGGAATACGATCAATTCCTCCAACACTAATGCATGTTTCAAAAGAAAATGGATCAAATTATTCTCTCGTTGGTTCCAAAAGTAGTTCTTTATCACAATTCTTTTGAGATGAAATCTGCAACACCAAGGAATAATTGCTTGAGCTGTTCTGCTAAACTCTTTTTCCAACTCTAGTTGCTCCCCACTATAACCAGTAACTTCGAAATCGTCAAGTGCGTCTCGACTTATTCCCTGCAAAATCAATGACGATTGGAGTTACATTCTTACAAATTGCCTAAATGGCTAAATTCATTCCACATGTAAATTGATATCCAAGTGAAGAAACCACACTGACCTGAGAAAAACAAGTGTTTCTAAGATTGGCGAACAATTAAGAAATTCCAACAGCACTTTATGCCAAAACACGTCGCTACCATAACCCAGCTCTAGATATTTCAATTTAGGAAAAACCGGGAGTTGATCCGTTACCACAGCATCTGTCATAATCTTCAACGATAGAATAACAAGCAGTCAGTCGATTTCACATTACATTAATCATAATAAAAACTTTATATTACTATGTTAATATATAAGTATATTTTTTTTCCAAAGAAAAAGAAAGCAAAACTTAAGATGGAGATAAACCTCCATGCACACGCTGTTCAAAGATAAATGCTGAACTGTAGACAAAGGTCTGATAAGGCTAAGCATTTACCGAGTAGAAACCTCATAAGGTTCATTTCTAAAGCCTGATCCAAACCGGATATTTGCTTTGACAAGACAATCCATATTTGTGATAGAATACCGTAATGCAATATTATCAGCATACTCAAGATCCTCCAACTTCGGAGTATTAATAAGCAGAGAGTCAGTGAAACCAAACAACTCAAGTTTACGCACTTTTAAAACCAATCTTCGAAGAGAAATCGAAGAGATACTTATCAAAGGGACAGGGTTCCACTTGGCTTGCACAGCGAGGTCTTCAAGTAAAGGGCAGCTTGAAACTAGCCTCGACACAAAGCTCTCTTCATTAATGAGAGACGCATGGAGGTGGAGTAGATTCAGATTCAGAAGACGAAAAGATGGCATGGTGGAAGCTTGATCAAGACCAAGATTGACATCAAGCTTCAAAACCTCCAATGTTTCACACATGAAAATGTCCGAGGGAAGCTGAACATCACCTGGTTCCCTCACTGTGAATACGGAGATCAAGCTCCCTCAGGCCAGGTCTAGTTAAAGGAAAAGAGATCCATGCATTAATCTGCGCAGGTTTCAAGTCCGAGAAACAATCTTCCTTGCATCCACCCGGATTGCAACGACGCATGTACCTAGTGTTGAAGTTCATGCCTACTCGAAGCCTAAATGTGGAAAGATACTCAGACCGGTGAGATTGAAGGACCGTATTGACAAAGGTGAGAAAGGTGGGGAAACGTTCGATTGCATAGGGATGTTTCAAACAATGAGATATAGGTGCATCATCAAAGTCAAGGCTCGTAACCAAAGGAAAAACATGGGTCATTCTCTTAGACAAGACGGTCATAGAAACAGCATCCTTGGTGGGAAGCAGAGAAAGTATCCCAAGTAACAATTCAAGAGGCAAAGTGGTAAGCCTATCTACTAGTAGGCTAGTAGTACATGGTTTGAAGCTGAAGCTGGAATCCATAGCCACAGGCAAGGGACCTGAAAACAAAAAGATCACTGCTTACTAATTTATGAGTAGGATTTATCTATGGGATAATCTGGGACTATAATGAAACAGAGACATCTGGTTGATTAGTGGTTACCACTGCGATTTCGCACATCCCGTAAAGATACATATCCGGGAGTAGTAGTACATTGTTTCAAGCTCAAATCCATAAACTTGTCTGAAGATCAAAGTTCCCTAGTTGTTAATTTGGCCAACACAACACTTGAGCAACAATGATAAATAAATCAATTAGAGAGTAATGTAATATTAGAAATTTGATTACCTGTGAAACCAGCAAGAACGCGTCTAAAGTGATTAGCAAGAGCAGCACAAGTTGTCAAGATCACGTCTTGGACGAACAGGATAGAAAAGGAAAACAAAATTCTCTAATTTAGAGATGCTATCATACCATGATAAGAGAAAAGCAATAACGCATATTGTATTGACAATAATAAGTATTTATATTACAAATATTATCAACCCTAACTTCATCTATAAAGCCCAACACTATTAAGGAAAATTAAGGAATAATATTAATAATAGGATTCCTAACATTACCTTATTACCTGAAGTCCTCAACTAACGTTGTACGCCTTCCTTGGCTTGATTCTTAAATTAATTAGTGAATAAATAAGATAGATTTCCTGCTTCAATTAAAAGAATCAAAAGAAGACATAAAAAAGGAAAATCAAAATAAAATTACAGTCGGGCAATGAAAATTTCAAAATTTAAACTGATTCAATCTAACAAACAGTGAAATTCCACCCTTTTAAACAAATCAAACAGTCGCAATATCATCTAGACCATGGAAAACGAAGCTAAAGTAAAAATAAAAATAAAAATTCAATCTTTGTATAATTCATTCTCAGCTACGATTGTCATGGTGACTGTGTTCGTATCAAATTATTAAACCAAGATCCACAACAATCAATCCAGAATCAGAAAATGAAAAGTAGTTTCAGTGACGAGAGAGAAGATAAATAAATACCGTGGCGGCAGCAACACTTTGGAGCATCGCACCCCATTAACTGATCGGAACAGCAGCAGTTTCAATAGTTTTTTTTTCTAATAAATTAAATTAAATTAAATTTCAAACGAGGTTTCGCAGGGATGATTGGGAAGGAGAAAGGTCAGATATTAACAATGTGTTTCAAAAAATTCAGGTAGCACTTCTTATTTTACCCTAGCTTTGTTAAATTTAAACGAAGGTGGGCCACACTCACCTACACTATTAGTTCGGCCCTGTTCTTATGAACTTATTTTGGCTGAACTGAACTGAACTTATTTTATTTTTGCTGAACTGAACTTATTTTTACTTATTTTTGCTGAACTGAAGTTATTCTTACTTATTTTTGCTGAACTGAACTTATTTTGGCTGAATTGAACTTATTTTTGCTGAACTGAACTTATTTTTGTTGAACTAAACTGTATTAACGTAATATTATCAATACTTATTATTATAATAATCAATAAATATTAACATGATATTATCAATACTTATTATTATTATTTTATTATTTTATAATAATAAATAATTATTAATAAATAATAAATAATAAATAATAAATAATAAATAATAAATAATAAATAATAAATAATAAATAATAAATAATAAATAATAAATAATAAATAATAATAATAATAATAATAAATAATAAATAATAAATTATAAATAATAAATAATTATAATTATAATAATAAATAATAAATAATAATAATAATAAATAATAAATAATAATAAATAATAAATAATAAATAATAAATAGTAAATAGTAAATAGTAAATAGTAAATAGTAATTAATAATTAATAATTAATAATTAATAATTAATAATTAATAAATAATAAATAATAAATAATAAATAATAAATAATAAATAATAAATAATAATAATAATAAATAATAAGTACTAAATAATAAATAATAAATACAAAAAATAAATAAATAAATAAAATAAAAAAATAAAAAATCCAAATTCATCGTTATTATAATTATAATTATAATATTAATAGTAATAACAATATTAATAGTAATATTGAAAACAAAAATAATAATTACAACATTAGACAAGACTAAACTTATTTCTGCTGAACTGAACTTATTTTTGCTGAACTGAACTTATTTTTACTTATTTTTGCTGAACTGAACTTATTTTTACTTATTTTTGCTTATTTTTATTTATTTTTGCTGAACTGAACTTATTTTTACTTATTTTTGCTGAAAATAAGTCTAAAAGAACAGGGCCTTCCTTCGTTTTTTAGTTGACCCGTTTTTTTCTTGACACACTTGTCAATGTATTATTTTGAACCTTTATATCTTTAATTATCAATAAGTAAAAATTACAAAAAATTGATATTTTGGAAAATATACATTGAGATGAATCTAACAAGATCCAACATGACTATATTTTTTCTATGTGTAAATTACAAAAGATAGTCAAAGTCATGTATGTGAATAGTGTCAAAGTCAAAGCGGATCATCTAAAAAAACGAAAGAAGTATATAACTAACTCTTCACTTCCTGTTCAGATTCCTTGCTCTCTCTCTCACAACGGTCATATTTTGACACTCACAAATTCAAGCTAAACGAAAAATTGCAATTCCACTCTCTGTAATTTATGTAATTTTCTTTAAGTTTCATATATAAATTTCATTGTAACATAGATTGTTGAATTGTGCCATTTTAATTTTAGTTGGTTTTTTGTAATTTGTAAAATATATTTTAATTGTTAGACAAATTGTGTTTATATTTTTTGTAAAATTTCGTGGGTTTTGGTTGTGTAATGCTTACAGTCGTAAGCCTGCAACTCTGCAGTGGAGAGTGCAGTGCTTTTTTTTTAAATTAATATACGCCCTTAACTGATCCGTTCATTCCCTCAACTGATACGATCCATCACCAGATCAATTTTTTTCCTTTACCGCTGCGGACCGAAAACCGGATCTGTAAGGCCTATTTTGACCGCAGCGGTTGAACTTTTTTCCACTTGTGTCTCCCTCTCCTCTCGGCCCCAATCCCTCCCTCTCCTCTCGGCCCCACTCCCTCTCTCCCTCTCCTCTCGGCCCTACTCTCTCCCTCTCCTTCCTTCCTCTCCCCCGGTCCCCCTTTCTCCCTCTCCCTCCCTCCTCTCTCCCTCTCCCCAGACCCCCCTCTCTCCCTCTCCCCCAACCCCTCTCTCTCCCTCTCCCCCCAACCCCTCTCTCTCTCTCTCTCCTCTCCCCCTCCCTCTCCTTCCCCTCTCCGCCTTCCCCCTCCCTCTCCCTCTCCCTCTTATCCTTGCCCTCCTCTCTCCACTCTTTCTCCCTCTCCCCCCCCTTTTTCCAAGCCCTTCTCCCTCTCTTCTCCCTCCCCCCCTTTCTCCCGAGTCCTCCATTTATCTCTACCCTCTCACTCCCTCTCCATCGCTCTCCTTCCCCCCCTCCCCTCTCCCTCCTTCTCTCCCCCGACCCTCATCTCTCTCCCCTCTTTCTCCCACTCCACTCTCCCCCCCGCTCTCTCACCCTCCCTCCCTAGCTTCTTGCCCCCGCTCCCTCTCTCTCCCCCTCTCTCCCCTCTCTCTATCCCCTCTCATTCCCTCCTCCCTCTTTAGTCTGTGTGAAGGTAGGTCCTTGTATGCTTTTTAAGGAGTAGTATTGTAGTTCAATAGGATTGTGGATTTGAATGGGTCTAACATGTTCGGCAAGGGAGGACAAAAAGGGGAGAAATATTTATCAAAGTAAAAGTAGGAAGAATTTCATGAACAGACTAAAGAGTAGAACAAGGTGGTAGACAACATAAACACCTAAAAACAAACAATATCAACTTATTGTAAAGGGGGTAACAGGGAAAAACATCATAAATTACAGCCTAATATAGAGATGGATAACATAACTGAGAAATTTCTAATTGACATCAAATTATACTTTCACGTTGATTTCTTTGGTTAAAACAAAGGTCAAGGGGACATCCAACAGATATCAACAACCAGCAAAAGAAACAACACCTAGTACATCTATCATCTATTAAAGCAATAATAGAACTAAACTATTATTCACTACTAAATTTTCTTCTAGTCTGGTTAGAGTTAGAGAGCTATGCACAAAGTTACTTGCATAAATATCATTTTGACTCGTATGTAGATTGGAGTACATGTTAGGTAGTTGTTTTAAAAAATTATTTTACTTATACTTATTACACGGTTACTCTACTCTCTGAATGATCAAAGATTCCATAATTGACTGGGTGTACATGATTGAAAGCAGCCATGATTATCATAAACTTAGATAACCCTCTAAAAAATCATAAACGCCATTCGACATGGTCTCAAAACCAAGCACTTGATACCTCAAATTGAACAATAACAATCAAAATCCCATAATCCATCAAAAAGAAAAACACTTAATAAAATTCAATTTTATTGGGGTTCAATACTTCTATTATTTGACTACATTGTCATTACATATGGAAATTATAAAAAAAATGAAGCTTTATTATACACAACAAACAAAACATATGAATTACTAGTGACTTTTATTTAGGACACACAGAGAAAGAAAGTATCATTCTAATCAACCAAGTATTCTCAAACAAAGAACAACGAAAAAAGCACTTGCATATTTCTTACTAACATTCAATTGCAAAACGTTTATTTCGGAAATGAGGAAACAACCAAAAAATTGGGAAAAATTCTTGCTTTTTCAAACCAAGATCAACAAACTGGGAGAAAAAAAAATCACCGGAAACACCACACAAATTCATCGAAAACCCAGAATAATCGAAGAAGAAGCATTTAATAAGAACCACAAAATTTCGGAAATGTTCTTGCCTTTTCACAACAAATCAAACAAACCCAGAAAAGATTAAAGGAAAACCCACATAAATTGAACGAAAACCCAGGAAAATTGAAGAAAAACAATTTTAAAAACCAACAAAATGGGAAAATTTCTTGCTTTTTCACAACAAATCAAACAAACCCAGAGAAAAATCGAAGAAAACTGTTGGAGTACAAGGTGACACTCAAGAAGGGGGGAGGGTTGAATTGAGTGACGAAACCTAATCGATTTTCGCAAAAACACTCCTATGGCACAGTGCCTCACACTGTGTTATTCACTCGTAAACTTTTCGTTTGATATTCTTGCTCGAACTAAATTGCATCAAAACAAGGAAACAATGAAATCAAATAATAAAACACAGAAATTTAACGTGGTTCAATCTCACCTCTGAGATCTACGTCCACACAAACTACTCTTTTATTATTTGAATCTTAAAATACCAAACCTTTGATACAATATGATTTCCTCACTACTAACTTTAGTAGTGCTCCCCAACACTTAACCCTAAGTGTTGCTACTCTCTATAATGTGAGAATTACAAAAAGAATGATTCCTCAAAAGCGTGCTTCTTATTCAAGCAAATAGAGGATCGTTACAATCGTTGTTTAGAAACCTTAAGCTCTCAAAATTTATCAAAACTAAATATGAAAACGTAAGATGTTATTCTGATTTCTATCCCTTATATAATTTATCAGCTGAATAAGAATTATTCTCTAAGATATGATTATCTTCTTGAATAATTTTTATTCCTAAAATTCAGGGATAAAATATTTTCTTTTCCAAAATCAAAGATTATCTTTTATTTAATAAAAACTGATTTTTGCTTTCTTTAAAAGATAAAGATTCTTCCTTATTTTTCGCCAACTAAAAACTCAGATTTTATAAATCAATTTTCCCGAAAATCTTTGTCAAAATCTGTAATACTCCGTATTTTTCGTAAGTTATTAATTCTAATTTTTTTAAAAGGATTTTAATTATTAAAGAGGTTTATTATTATTATTATAAAGGTTTTAAATAGGCTTTTATGATATATTATGGGTTTTTCAAATAGACTCTAGCCCAAATTAAGTATTGGGCCTAAGTTCACAAATTCTAATCCAAATAGTTGGTTTAATAAAATAAAAATATTTTAAAAGAAAATTCAAAAAGGATTTCAAAAGATTTACAAAAAAAAAAAACAATGTGTTGAATTCGGCGGCGCATAACTCACGCCACTGGCAGTGAGTGTTTATCAAAGATTTCCAAGTCTTATTATTTTTCCGTTTCTATCTTTTGTTTCTATCTAGACTATTTATCTTATGGATAATTCCTCTATTCTAGCTATATGATCATAAAGAAATAGTGTATCCTAGCTAAAATTAATTATCTTTTCTCAAAAACCCTTCTTTTAGTTTCCTAACTCTAATACGACTCTACCTATCCAACTAGTATAAATAGGGGCCTCCACCCATCATATTCTTCACACCAAATTTGAGGAATACATCTCTTTTCTCAAGTTTAAACTCTCTCTCTCTTAGCCTACCTTCTCTCTTCTCCCTAGTAGTTATTAATTTTCAAGGTGCGTGTATATGTAGATCTTTAAATATTGTCCTGCATGCGTAGTATCATGTTTTTAGGGTGTTATTTTGGATCATGTTAAAAGTTTATGAATGTTTTATGAACTTAGAATAAATCAATAAATTCATGCTAATGTGATGTTTGATCCAAGAGAATTTACGGCTTAATCCAAGATAGTTTATGGCTTAGTTATTGTTTACGCATTAGTAGTACTGCTGTTTCCATTGTGTTATTAAAATAGCTGTGCATAGTTCTCGTTACTTTGGTGATAAAACTCACCACTAGAAGCTTTAACTTTAATATTCACATGCTCTCATCTGCCAGAGTTTTTCAAAGCTTTCTATGACTATGTATAATCAAGTTATATATTATGCATATATAAGGGCGAGGTTTATTTTTTTTTTTAGAATTATTATTCTTTTAAAAGGAGGATTATTTCCAAAGGAATTTTATTAGTTATATGATCTTTTATGATCACAATTATAAAGAGGCAACGGCTTGTTATTTACTAACAAGAACGGTAGCTATGATATTTTACCCATGTACTTTTTGTATAAGTCATGTGGACAAGGTAGTAACCCCTCGTAATAGACTCGATAGGAATACTATACTTGGGGGGTGTGCACACTTTAGGAAAGGTACCTAGGCAAGGAAAATGAGTTTTTATTAAAGTTAAATACTTTATGTTATATAATTATCAAGTATTCAAGGAAGGATTTTCGAAATTAAATATTTCAAATGTTTAATTAAATAAAGTGTTTAATATTCCGCATATACATGTACTCAGTATTTTTACTGACACGCGTTTTGTTTGTTTTGTTTTATGGCTTTGTCCCTGTGATGACCTTATTTTGGCGAGCAGAATTTACAGGTTGATATGATGCATACTTCATATGGGGGAGCTAGTGAGGAATCATAATTAGTCAAGGAGTTGTTATTTTATTTTCTATATTTTCATTGTTATAGTTGTACAATAAAGTTTATATATATTAATAAAGAGGAGTTATTTAAGTTATTCCGCTGCATTAGTTTCAAGTTCAGTTAGTAGTTAGTATTAAAGCCTTTAACGTTATCACGTGGCTGTAATACTCTCAAGTTTCTCAAGGAGTTTTATATTAAAATATCTTTTCAAAAAGAGAGAAATTTGGGGGTGTTACAAAGTGGTATCAGTTTAAAAGTCTCGGGATATGAAACTGGAATCTAAAATTAATGGGTAGACTTAAGGATGGGCATATAGGTTAGAGAGTTTCGCATTCTTTTCATATTTATATTAAATATGCATAAAAATCTATTTTATTATTTGAGGAAAAACGATTGATTTGGATAAGTTGGGTTGGCAATGTTTCTGGCAAGGAAAGGCTTGGGCTCTCACCAACGTTGCGTGTAACCAACTCTTTCCTGGGAAATTCATTGGCCCGACTATTCTTTGTCATGAATCAAGTACTCATTATAAAACATATTCGGAAAAACAAAAGGTTAAAAAAAATAATTTTGGCAAGAAAAGTTTTAGCATTTTATGTGCATAAGTAGAATAAGATGATAGACGTTTTTTTTTTCGAAAATTTGAGAAAAAAAATATTTTTTTTTTAGAAATTCTGAATCTTTTTCGATTCATTTCAAATTACAGTTCAGATTTATTTTTATTTTAACTATTTTGTCAACGTGTAATTCATATTTTACTTATATATCTATATTATTTTTTTTCGAATTATAAAGCTGAATTTTTTTTATGAAGTATTGAAATTTTTATATGAATTGTTTGGTTATTTATTGTTATATTAGCAATATGATTATTATGAATATATTTTAAAGAAGTGTGACTTATTGTCAAGTTAATATGAAAATCTTTGTATTTTTCATAAGCAAAAGAAAGAGTTTATTGTTTATTATAAGAACTGAGTTATTATTTTGTCTTTCATGACATATTATTAAGAAGCTACCTGCAAGTTGTGATATTACTATCTCTTAAGGCATACCTTTTTTTTGCACGGATATTTTCTACGAGATGAATTTGGTTATTTAACGTCTTATATGACATGTATGCATGTGATCTAATTCATGCGAAGTGATTTATATGTTTGTTTTGTTGATTTATAAGTGTTACAAGAACCTATGACTTCAAAGTAAGCCAAGTTGACTATTTTAGATTCATTAAAAGTGAAGAGTGTCTTGATTTATTCCTTTGAAGGAAAGAAGTTTAGTAGTTTTTTTTTTAGTAGGAGTGAAGAAGACAATACATTATTATATGTGCTAAGGATGGTGAAATAGTAATTTGAAGTTTTATTCAGTTGGGTGATCTTTAATATATAGTGACATGAGTAAGAAAGGAAAAAATTTTATGATTTGTGGAAAGTAGAAGTAGGAGATCAATGATTTATACTCGTTTGGGCAAATTATCATGATTTAGATAAGTTATATATTTTGTTTATGGATAAAGTCAACACCATTATAGCAATGATATAGCTACAACCTTAAAAAGGTGGCAAAATAAGGGATATTATGAGGACCTTATAGGTATATGAGATATCATATTTGAAGTTTGATTTAATTAAGGAATCTTACCCTATGCTGAATTGCAAATATATTTAAAGGAGTTATCGTTGTTATAGTTAAGCAAAGAAAGTATGAAGTAAGACCATATTTGAAACTTTAGTAGGTTCTTTTAGATCATTTTTATTTTAAAAGGTGGAAGTAAGACACTAGAGCTTTCCAAACATCATGCTAAGTTGATTTTGGGGTATTATTGAGTGTCAAGAGGAGTATTATTTTTGGAAGTAGTCTTGAACTCTTGATTGAATAGTAGTGTATTATTGTTGTTACAATGAGTTATAAAAGATTGGGTATACCAATTATCAAATGAGTCAAGTGACTTTAATAATGGAAGAAATATAATTTTAGGAAAAAAAAAATCGGAAGTTTAATAGAGGAAACGGGAAGAAATTAGTCAATCAAGGTAATTGATTTTGGAAATAGTATTCGTATTTTTGTCTTATGGATTTAAGCATTGAGTATATATTATGTGAAGGAGTTAATTTTATTGAAATGGAGATTATATCAATTTTGAGGCAAGATTGTTTATTTATTGTCTAAAGTCCTGATTGACTAATGTAGTACTGTCTATTTTGAGAGAATATTGATTATGGTATTTCAAGGAAAATTTTAAGATGATTTTCGAGGAGTTCTAGTTTTGAGGTCTTAAGTAAGGAAGACTGCTTTTCTTGAAGTATGTGTTTTGTTATTATGTTAACAAGTTTAGCATATGAAATGATTTCATTCGATTTGTAATAAAGTATGATCAACGTTATTTTGTTGATATTCATTATGAGTTCTTCATGAGTTTTGTGAAGCTTTTTGAGGAGAAAGTAATTTTTTTTATTTTATAAAAGAAAAGGCATGTTTGATTATGACATTTTCAAGTAAAGCTTACGAAAGGTTTTATAATTTACTCACTATATCTTTTTGTTCAGAGGTCCCATCGCAGAGCATATCAAGAATCAAATACTTATCACAGGAAGAAGGATGAAGCTCATACGATGCAGCTAGTACGATTTTCCTTCTACTATACATGGTGTCCTGGAATAACATTCCTGTTTCATTAGTTGGCTACAGTTTTGCATTATTCTTTTTTTTTCTTGTTTCATTCTTCTTCTCACCATAATTAATTTTTTCCTCTTGTTGGAATCCTTCCTTTCTTTTTCCTTGGCCATTTAGGCATAAATATGAGTTTACAAGTATCACTTTTTATCCCACTCCAGCCAATTGCAAGAAATCTGGATAGTATAAATTAAACTAATAGAACGAGAAGATAAATATTGTTTAAGGTGACACCTTCAGATTTTATTTTCACCCTGCTTTAAGTCGAACCCCCAAAACAAAATTCCTTAAGTATGATCTTGACAGAACATGAAGTCATGAACCACTTGAGCTAGAAACACTAAAACATATCAGCACACAAAAAAGATTATCAAAGGAAAACATTCATACCATGACTAGTTCAACCCCTAGATCTGGACGATGAAACTGGACCAGGCAATTGTCATGATCAACTGTCAAGACGCTGCCATTATGGCATTCTCTTGTTTTTGGATGAATAGCCACTACTTGTTGTCCAACAAGTAGTGAACATGCTAAGTCTGACGGGAGTCCTTCCCCGATGCCAGCCCGAAGGTTAGTATAGTGAGTCCTAACAGATTCACGATATTGCTTGAGTTTCTCCCTTTATTTCTGTAGAAAATGGTCACAAAACCTCCGAGGTTTACCAAGGGTACTGCAAAGATATGTAGCAGTCAAATTCTAAAATTCGTTCTTTTGAAAAAGACAAAGTTTTCACAATTAACATGTAGAGAGCATTGTACCTTCTAATGAAGCCCAATTCAGCACGTGTAAGTCTTGGAATATGTCCCGATCCAGTATGAATTAGGTACTCCGTGAACTCCCTCTTAGCAAACCAAGGATAGTCAATCGCACTGTAAAACCATTCATACACACACCATCTGCGTAGTTCATGAAAGGAGAGACAATTCGAAAGTTTTCTCTGCAATTTAGCTCAGGGTAAAGGAGATAAGTGAAAGAAATATAGACTTTGTGTAGTCAAAGAGATACAAGAATCCTGAGCTGATAACTGTAGATTTGTAGGAAATGAATGAACTGACCTTTACATCTTGCACTTCATCTTGGATTATAGCCAAACAATCACTCGAACAACCACTTAAAGCATAATCACTGTCCTTCAGAAGCAATGCTCTGTCTCTCTTGCGCCTATTTTTTCTTCTTGTAAGGTTTACAACCTGGCTCCGATTTGTTCACTAGATACTGCAACTTCTGTCTCCCCTAGACGTGGGTCATTACTAGAAGACACGTCCGGAGACCTAAGTGATGATTTACATCTTTTGGAGACAGCAGAGACTTGTTCACTACTATCTGCAGACTTCAACTCGTTATCAGCCACACTCTATAAAACCACCAAGAAAAATGCACTTACAAAAATTATGTTCTATGAATTACAAGAAAAAGAATAACACAGGCCACTGAAAACCTCACAGCTTATTCATCCACATAAGTGGATTCTTAATGGTCGTGCCTATTCACGAAGTTCCAATATTCAATACCAACAGAGACAAGTCAAGCCACCCAAACTAGGTCAAGAATCATTCAGAACATGAGACTTAGATAGTATTGTATTCAACTTATTCTGACTTTATTTGAGAAATTCAGTTTATACAAGTTCTAATAAGTTTTAATAAACTCCGATAAGTAGTAATAAGTTCCATTAAGTTAAGATATGTTCCAACAAGTTCGCAAGAGGTTCAACTTATGGAACCAAGAACATATTACACCATGCATACGACGTCATGATATAGAGGTTATAAACAAGGTTCAAAACAAAGTAACAAATGAGATCTGGCAATCATTCAGAAAATGATGTGGAATTTAGAAACGTTGATATGGAGGATGAAGGAATAGTCTTAGATGATGATGATAAAATTATGTCACTATGTGCTATCTCCATTAATGATAATGAATATATGAAAAAATATAAATTGATATTACTGTGTACTACCTCCATTGTTGATGATTGAGATGAAGTTGGGTTTTACTCCAACCAGTGTAAGTTCAAAAGATAATGACAATAAAGAATGCTAGTAATAGATTACTTGAAATCAATTCAAAGCATAAATAATAATCAAAAATAAAATTAATAATTATGATATATTTAAATGATTATTAATTGAATAAAGAATTAATTATCATTACTAATATTATTTCTTCAGTAAAAGTTGCATTAGAGCTCTAACAAATTCTGATGAGTACTCATAAGTTCAAATAAGTTAACATAAGTCAAATTAGGTTGAATAGAACACACCCTTAAATTGAAAAACAAATACAGAGTCAATACCAAATGCTACTTTGCCTACTGTGACTCAAAACTAGCACCAAAACTAAATATATAATGGCACACAGACCAAGAAAAACAAGCCAAGGTAAACCAACTAGCTGAGAAACCTACCACATTTCTCTATCAAAAAACATTCACAGCAAAAACTGCCCAAAGATAAAAGTTGGGCCATTATAGCATATAAGGAGTTCTAGACTTTTAGTGAATCTTACCAATTTTTTCTTCTTGTTTTACAGAAAAATCAGTAGGACTTTCAGCCTTCCATACCTGCAGATCATCCAAGTTCAATAATGTAATACACCCAATAGAAGAACAGAAGGAATAAATGCAAGTGGAATATTACCTTTGAACCTTGGGATATGTATTTGTTCTTTAACTTCCCACTGGCCTTCTCATCACTTAATGCAACATCGGAACGAGAAACCCCATTGACTATGGCGTCCCGTCCACTCATAGACTCTCCAGCATCCTCAACTGCAGAGGCTGTTAAATGTAACTTAACAATTTTTCCCCATATACAGGCTTACAGGTAGATTCGATCACAATATTGACAAGTTTGTCAAACAGAAAACTCCTACGCTCTATTCACAGGAAGATTCATCTTTTGTATAACTTGTAAATGCTACATATCACCAAAATTTTCAAAGAAGCACTCAATTACCAATTACAATGATCTAAACTAGAAGAAAAAAAGAACACAACAATGCCTATGATTGCAGCATATTCGTAAAGCCATGCAAGGGCCAAACCATTTATTGTGGATTGGTAAGAGCACATAAAAGGCAAGATGACCGAGGGAAAAAGAGACAGAAAGAATGAAAGATGTAAATTCTAGAAGTTATGCATTCTGTGCCACATCTGAGTACAGAAGTATAAAACCAAGATACATTAGAACAGGAAAAGAATCACTTATACCAGGCTCTGCAGCAAGATATGGCATCATTGAGGACAATTAAGCCAAGGTCTTTAATGCATCACAAGCTGCAAGTTCATCTGTCAAACCACAGGAAAGAAATAAGGCAAACAAAATGATTATAACCCAAATATGCAATCTAAAAATCTGTAGCTGACTTACAGAGACAAACCACCAGCTTCACCACAAAATCCATAATAATTAATTTCCACATAACCAAGTAATACAACTCACACAGAATCACAATTTCAAGCGTGTTAATTTTGCCAATGTGAAGGTTATATTTGGACAAGAAATCAGAGTTTTAAGACGTGACACATCCATCTGATCCAACTACAATTAGTTCTGAATTTTTGCAAAGAATTGAAGAAAAGTTGATATCTTAATCATGATATTGAATTCAGCTGCATCGCCACAGCGTTGTAAAGGTAAATTGATCTTACCACGACCGTGATTTTAGGCCGCGACAAACCATCTGCATTGCCTGCAAAGTGGTTCCGCGATCGGCCGACCGCATCCAAGATTTAAAACCGTGGTTTCAAGTCAATAAACAGGTACAAAAAGCAGAAAGGCTACCGAGAATCTGAAATCAGCTGAATTATCTGCTCCGATACGAGAAGCAAACAAAGGGAGAATGCCTTGAACTATGATTTCAAGCCATGCAAACAATAGACAGCTAGTCGGAAGTTGGAACATAAAATAGTACACTTTAGGCATCGTATGCCCTTAGCAGAGAAAGTGCAGGGCACAGGCACAAAACGTCCTCAAAAATCAGAATGAAAGCAAAAGGAGTGAGGCAGAGACGCACGCATTACAGACTCATAGCACAAAGTCTCGCAAAAGTGACTAAACATTCCACAACCTATTTGCTGCAGTGAAACATAATTGCTACTAAATTTTCTTTACTTCAGTCAATGAGTTAATATTTGTTAAGACAAAGAAAAAATAGAGGAACTAAATAATTGAATTTTGGTTATCAAAGTAAGGGTTGCCTTGGTGCATTGAAAGCACAGAGGCCTTGTGCCACGATGAGAGGTTTGCCTACTGCCTAGGTACACCTGAGGGCTGAGGTGCAGGTTTTAAAGCAAAGCATAAGCCACCTTGACCTAAGGGGTCAAAAGAATTAGGAAGGTGGGTCCACAATCCATATCCTTACACCCTCCACCAACAAGGCAGATGAAGGAGAAAAAGATGGTTATCTAAGAAAAAGCTCGCATACAGGCCATCCTACTTTCAATTGTAGAACAGACTCAATATTACTCTACCCTTATAACCAAGTAAAAGCAATTGTAATTGGATTATCTCTAAATGTATCCAGTTATGCTAAATTAATAACGTCTTCCCTTTTCTCATAAGTGCAACACTTCTTATTTGGTGATCAACTTCACAAACTCTGACTGTGACTTTTTACTAACATATGAAAAAAATCATGTATGATCTTGTTAGCTTTCTTTCAATATATATTTATAAAACATCAACTTATCATACTTTTTAATTTTTACTAATACATAATGAAAGTTATTAATAGTCAAAGATGTGCATCGAAAATTGTGAAAAAGACTAGTGTTCCACTTATTAAGAAACGGAGGGAGTTTCAGAGAAAACCACCCTAACCTGCTCATCATTGAACTCTTTAGCATACAAAAGAAGTCCACCATAATAATGGTTACCTAATAACGCAAAAGAACAGACCAAAAGTTGACTATCACACATACACATATCAGGCTGGCATGACCAAATTAGGCACTGTCATCTAATATGTCTTTGTGGTTCTTGTAAAACCCTCGTCCTCTCCACACACATAAAACATCCTGCTCCATATAAATAAGAGCAGGTTGCTTGGTGTGTTCTGCAAATGTTAGGGTGAGAAAGGTTGCCAGTTGTTCGCATCACAAGTTAGCCTCCTTTTTACGGAACCAGGTTTTGAGTGTGACTGAGGTCTGTTGGGTCATTAAGTGTTTCTAGCCACCATATTGAAACAACTCCAGGTATCTTATTTAAGTCTTACAATTATCGTCATGGAGGAAATATTGGACTATTTGGATGGGGGAGGAGTGGGTAAAACAGTGCTCATTATGGAATCGATCAACAATATCGCTCATAAGGAATGTCAGTTACTGTGATGGTCAGCATTTACATAACAGAAATGACATGAATGGATAGATATAACAGGACAGTTCACAATGCCTGTCAAGCCACATTTTTTTCTGACACAAAAGTGATGATCTTAGTGTCTGTTTGGGCTCATGTTTTATGGTCAACAGGCTCTCCTTAAACTAGTACAAAATAAAGTTGCAATTCCTTTTTAAATTACTGGAGAACTATTGGTCCTTTCTCTCTTCTTTTTTCTTCAATAAAATAATTCCCTATCCCTGGCGATTTTCTCCTCTATCCCAAACCAGAAAGAAGAAAAAGAGAGACATAAACCACGATATAAAAGAGTATATCTACCTTCAAATGTCAGTTTCTTGCTTCTCTTCCTTTTGCCCTCAGAAGTCGACTTGCAAATTTGGCACCTTTACCACCAGAACCATTTCTTCTTGGTCCTTTGTCGGTATACTTATATGCTTCCCGAATATGCTTCAGAGTGATGAACTTTTGCTTTCTTTCCTTTCTTCCCTTTCTTATACTCAGCCAAAGCATATCTACCGGAATCCGCTGAATCCCTGGCCAGATTTCCAATTCTGTCCTCATTGTGGCCCAAACTGCCTTCCTTAGATTCCTCATCTCCTCCAAATCCACCAGTCCTGGACTTTAGCACTGGGAATTGTGCAATCTAGAATGCAAACATGAAAATAAAAGAAAATAAAAAACCATCAACGCACATTATCTTTAAAAACCTTTAAAGCCAGTGGCCAACAACTTACTATCTCATCTCTAGCTGAAACATGTGAACATCTTACATTTTCAGTTCTTCTAGATGTTGTTTGCGGACCATGTGGTGAGTTTGGGTACTGGTGTGCTTCTTTCAACAATAGATCCCCATCGGAAACTCCGCCATCATTTGCTTTCAACGCTGATACCCGAGACTTTTTATTGGGATGAACATCTAAGCATGAAACAGGTATGCGAGGTGTCCTTTTTCTTACAGGAAAATGTGGCCGGATACCTAGAGGATTTCATGAGATCATCAATGCTGCTCGTCGCTAATTGGCTACAATTAGGCAATTAGAACCTCTAAAAACCCTATCAAAATCTTCTTAAGTTATATCATGGAAATGAAGTTATAAGCAAGAGATAAATTACCATTGCCACAATTTTTTAATAAGGATAGGCATCCATCACTTGAACCCGTATACTGACGTCTGGAGTCATCTCTGGAAGAGTCAAGCAGAGCTTTTGCTTTGAGTTTTTTCTGAATTTTTCTAGCCATTATCTCAGGCTCTTCACTGTCTTTTTCGCTGCCACTTCCTGCCTGCCAATATGAGATAAATTGATGATATATCACCCCAGAAAGAACGTGTATCACTAAGCAGCATGAAATTATATATATATATATATATATATATATATATATATATATATATATATATATATATATATATATATATATCCACAAACCCATATCAGGATTACAAGAAATCGACAACATAAGCAACAGATTAAAGCAGACAATATTATCACAATGAGATTATAAGGGATTTATCAAGTCTTAAGACAGACAGATATAGCCACAAAGGTAGTCACATCACTTGACTGATCGGACAGAAAACAAGAGATATAGGAATCCTCTACAGTAATTTCTCCATGCAAAATGTACGTTAAATTTACAGCCAATGCTGGTTCTTTGTCAATAAAGTATGGACGTCACTCCTGTCAACGGGTCGAGGCTGTTCATTACTCATCTACTAATAAATCAATCGGGGAGAAATGGGACTTTCTTAATACTCGGTGACCTCAGAAAAGGAAACATCTAAAGCAGCACAAGAAGAAATTTATGGAGCATTGAGAAGATCTATCAGAAATCAGCTAAGATCTTACCAGGACATTATAGTGATCAGTCATCATTGCTATGAGTCCAGCTACAGAAGCAATCCCCTCTGGAAAAGATAGATACGCCTAGAAAACAAGAGCATATTTAAACTTTCAGCAATAAACAAATGTCTACACATCATGGATCTCAAGTCTGAGAGCACAAAAGGCACGAAAAAATCATCAAATCATAGCAAGAGCCAAGAGTAACAGCTCAGTAGGCAATAGGTATCTCATCCTATAACTCTTTCCTGCTGATAAATTTTTTCATTTCACTGATGTAGTGGTCATAAAAAAGAAAAAAAAAAAAATTAAACTGCATCAACACCACAATCATAATTGTCTACTCATGAACATTCAACAAGTACTGAACTTTAAAGCAATAAATTATGCCAGCTATGTTAAATGGACACTTTATACCAAGTACCCAGGATCGATACTCAACACTTGGGCATGCATATGAAGAATTACGCATATAATATATACGTCTAACCAAGTCCATGTAGCATAACGTCCAAGGAATGCGAGGGTTAAATCATATTCTTATCTTCAAATTGTATAACATCGACTCTTCAGATATAAGAAAATTGCTTTACAATGTTCACAAACAAAAAACTAAACTCTCAAAAATGACCTTATAAACATAGTAGTTGAGCAAGAGTCTAAGACATTTTTAGTTGTATTGGGAAAACTAGAGCAGCTCATGTGTACAATAAGTCAATAACACCTAAACATCAGCCATCAACGAGCCAAGGGCGAAAACAACTCCTTGCTGTCTTGCTATGTGCGTGTTCTCAAAATGCCAACTCCCACCTACACATACTACCATAGCTTTACAGTTGATGCTTTGACTCAATTCCAAATCCATTTTAGCCAAAGGTCTATGATTAGTGGTGGAATTCTATTCTCTAAGAATGGGATTGAGATGAGCTTTATCCAGAATTTGAGGCAAGCAAAAGGCCCGTATCAATACACTCATACAAGAAAACAACCAAGGCATATAACTTTCTCCCTTCTGACTTATCACATAATATGAACGCCATAAATTCATGTGATAACTGATAAGTACTGATTTTGCTCTTCACTAACTCCATATGACTAAGACACACTCTCTTCATCTATTATCCTTCTGAGCAAAGATGGAAAGACATTTTCAATTTTTTCAAATTCTAAATTTTTTAAATGAAATGAGACCAGGACTGATAATAATGGATCAAGATATGTTTCCTTTTTTATTGTGACGTTCCAAATTCACTCTTGCACTCGTATAATCTAGGATATAAAAGATCTTATAAACAAATAGTGGAATTGGAGTCGCTCCATCTTCAAAGAGACCAATCATCCCAACTCTTGACAGTCTATTAGAGGTTGAGGGGACATCATTACAGACTAACCACCATATTTTCCATTCTTCACATAAGGTGTAACATGAGTACATATTGACTACATTTTCCAATTTTAAAGGGAAAAAACAAAACGAAAAACGCATGTTGACGCAATGAACTTATTCCTCACTGACACTAGTTTCACCATTCATAGAATTAAGAACCACACTTACTCGGTTCATATTGTAAAGTGCTTCAACCATTTCTATAGATCTAGAACGCACAACGCCAGCAACCTGAAATTTATGGAAGCAAAGGAAGAAATCAGAAAAAGTAACATGTAGCACAAACAGGAAGAAACTAAAAGCAGTAATAATGCTTCCTCTAATATTTCCAGAGAAAGGAACTGAATAAACTGCGGGGAGGAACAGATCATCCAATACCATAACTCAAAGAAGGGGAGCAAACAATAGCCAATAATCATCCAAAATGAATTTATTTGAGGGGTAAATTAGTCCATTATTGTTGCCAAATATACAACTTATTCATTTTCCTTGGTTTCTAGATCCCTGAGTCCATGTGGCTTCTTTTTCTTTTTCTTATATATTAATGATAATAAGTTTATAAACCTAAACGAGGCAAACCATGCATGCATGGTGCTGGTTATGGATGCAACTCAACCAAGTCCATAGGGTACCACAATAATAATCTGAACATATATTCATATATTATTTGCAAAAACACGTATACCTTCTTCCACTCTTGGCCATACTTCCTATAAGCTTCATCAAATCGTTCAATCTCATGTTTACTCCATTGAGGTCCGAGCATGTCGGATAACTTCCGCTTCTAATCACAAAGATATCAAATCACCATGTCAAAACTATAAACAATTTCCCTTTTAAAAACATACCAACTGACATGGACAAATCTAATAATGCAACTTTGGTAAGAAAAAATAAATTATGAGATCTGCAGGTAATTCCTACACAAGATGTGCAGTAACGCTATGGGTTTACAAATATAAAGGGAAACGATGGGGCCTTCATAACAAAAACCAATAATACATCTATACATTTCTCAAACTTTTAAACGGCTACCCACCTTTTGTTGATGGGCAATCATATATCTATACATATTTAAGGTAAAATTGAGAGAAAAGGCCAATGTGCTGCCTCTGTTTTCCTAGCATGAGTTGAGGCTATGAAGTTTTGAGCACACTACACCTATAGTACAATTCAGTAGGACAGACTGACAGAACCAGTATATCATTGAGGACCAGCTGTTGATGCCTCAATTACCATGCCAATTATATACCCAAGACACCAACACTTCTTCACATTGCGACTGACCCATACTTTAGTTTTCTTTTTCTATTGAGGGGGGAAACAATAAGAAATCTGTTCGTAACTTTGCAACAAGCTGAACAGACCCTTGAGCCTACCTTCGCACACCTCCGTAACCCTTTAGGAGGCAACCGACCCAGATAAAAGAAGATCTGCTGTTATTGCAAATCTATCCCAAGTTTTTTCTTGCATAACTTTTTCATATATAGAGCAATAAAATTTCCCGCTACCTCAATATATGAATATAAATCTCATATAAAATGGACCATTTACCAAAAAATTATAATAGGACGCAAGTAGCAACACTTGTTACAATGCAAATGACTGATGATCAACAAACAACCAAGAATTTAATAAAGATAACTATTTGAAATCCTGCATAATTTGCGCCACAGTCGCAATCAACGAAAAAAATATATTAAAACCACCTCTATCCTTCAAAGATCCAAAACATACCCTTTAAGCAACAGAAAGAAGCAAATAACAGCAACAGAGAAATAAACAGCATAAGCAAGGAAACTATGAATTCAAATTTAGCTAACAAAAACAAATTCGCCATCGAATTTACGTCATATTACAAACTTAAAGCATGATAAAAATAAAATCCAACCTTTTGCTTGGATTTCTCATCTTTGCTTGGAGATGAATTACTAGCTGAAGTAAATCCTTTATTTACACTTTTCGATTTTTTTGCAGGCGCCATTTTCTATAAAAGCAACATATATATAAATAACTTCATAATTATAAAAACAAGGGTTTCATATATTTCAACATTAATAAATTACCCATTTCTGCTCTTGGATAACTCATTATTTACAAGATCAAGGATTTATATAATCTAAACCCATAATTCAACTCTATTCATCAAACAAAATCAATAAAACTAAAACTTGCAAAAAGCAAACCCAGATTTTAAAATCATCAACATCCGATTTCGAGAAGAAATTTCAATTATTTCCAAAAAAAATCTATAACTTCATTCAAAAAAAAACCTGTTTTTATAAAAATAGGGTAAGAACAAAGAAAAACACACCAAAACACCATAATTTTGGGGGTAAACCAAAGCAAAAAAAAACTTCCAAAAACCAAATGAAGACAAAAAAAATTTAAATTCACAAACAAATTTAAGCTCGCGAAACTAAATTTTATTTTTATATTAAAAAAAGAAAAGAAACAAGCGGAATTTTGAAAAAGGAATGGAATTACATAAGCATTATAAAACCCTAAAAAAAATTGGGGAGATCAGTGGAAGAGAATGAGTTACATTACCTGTAATTTTGAAGGTGAAAAAATGGGTTTTGGGATATTTGGAGAAAGCGTAAGAGTGAAGGAGGAGAGAGAAGACGGCGGGAGAGAGAGAAAGTGGAGTTTAACTTGTGTGGATCTGGTCCACAATAAGTTACTCCCTCCCTCATTTTCAAAAGTTCTTCCTAATTGACTAATTCCCTCTCACAAAAAGTTTCCAAATAGGAATAACAAAAAAAACGGAGGGAGTATTATGGATCAATATTCTCACACGTGCGAATTGCCTAAAATAAAATGAACCCCATAACTCATTCTCTCTCCTCATTTTGTACACCCACAGCTTTCCCAAAAAATCCAGAGATTCTCTCTCGAGTCTCTCCACTCCTCGGATCTGCCGTTCGCAGCCTCGCACTCAGATCAAAAATTTGCAATCTCGCGAAATTTTACGATCAAAATCATGATTCACTACAAAGAAGATTAGAGAATTATGGAGCAACAATCTAATGCAATTTCAACAATCTCACAACTTGATCTCAACAACAACATAATCGAGTGTGAATCGAGTCGAAACAACAATAAAGGTATGATATTCGATTTTAAATTGATGAATCAAATTAGGTTATTATTTCAAATTACCTTTGCTTGTGCAAGTAAGGATGATTACAAAAAGAATTCAGATTATGTAGAAATCCAAGCTTCAAATATTGAAGACGATGAAAACAAAAATCACGAAATTATTTCTACAAGTGCTGAAGGTAATTATGCTTCTGTCAATAATGTTTTGTAGTATATTTGTTTAAGATTATGCTTAGTTGAAACTACACATGCAATGTGATAATGTTTTTTCGATCTCATAATTGGATGTTTGTGGAGATGATTTATTTCAAGTATGATGTTAAACAGTTCTACTGTAACTATAACTTCAAAAGCGGTCACTATATATAACTCTAAATATGCACTGATTACAACATGTTGTTAGGTGCATATAGTTACTATGGCTATGTTCAGTTCACCTTATTTTTGCTTATTTCAGATCTGATCAGATCAGTTCAGATCATGCTCATTAGTGGAGTATTACTAACGCTATTATTATCATTATTATCATTATTATTATTATTATTATTATTATTATTATTATTATTATTATTATTATTATTATTATTATTATTATTATTATTATTATTTTATACGATTACTATGATTGGTTGTTTGAATCCTGCAAATAGGGTCATAGTGGATTATTAAGATAACGGTTTTTTCACCTGATACCCCCGAGTTTTCAAAAAATTCACCTGGTATCCTCCATGTTTTCAAAATTCACCAGGTACCCCTCAGTTTCAAACTAATACATCGACATGCCCCTAATGACTAACGGCGGTTAACGCCGTTAGCCTTAAACCTCATTAAACTCTAATTAGCACTAATTAACCTAACTAACCTAACTAAACCCTAACATCTAACTTCTAATCCTACCTTAACCCTAACCCCTAATTTCAAACCCTAACCCCACTACCACCCAACCAACACCCCCTCTCCTCCACCCACCCCACCCTACCCCCGCAGCCCGCAACCCCCACCGCAACCACCACCCCCACCGCAGCCCCCCACCCTCCCCCCACCCCGAAACCTCGTCGCCCCCTCCCCCACCCATTCGATTTCTCCCCACACTCCCGCGCCCCCACACCACCACCACTCTACGCACCACCGCCCTTCGAACACCAGGAACCCACACCAACAACCCCACCGCAGCCCCCAGCACTCCTCTTTCCTTCGCTCTCTGGGCTCGATTCCCCTCCCCTGTTTGCTGCTCTGCTTTGTTGTTGCGGTAGCCCAGCCCGCTCGCGCCGTATTGTGAATCCAAAAGAATCTTGCTCCCGCGTCATACAATTTCTGGAAAGAATAACAGACAACATTTGAACACCATACAGGTTGTTTTAGATGTTTGTGACTGACATTGCACACAACAGATGCAAAAAAATCTGAGTCACTTTTTCGAGCATACCATAATGCCAGCTTCAAATTCTTGCAAAATGTACGGGACTGAAGCTAGAATTTGATCGAAAGACTTTGAATAAAATGCTCCCGCCAAATGTACGGGACTTACTCGATATGGTTGTAAGGCCAAGTGCCACTAACAATGATGCTTAGCATCCAAACTATTTTTATCTTTCTTAATGCAAAAGCCTATTTACCAAAAAAAAGTCTGGATTACAGAGTAATATTATTCCCTCCTTTCTACATCAAAACAGCAGTAGTCAAACAAACATCTTCGAATTGACGAGATTTGTAACAAACTATTTTTATGTTTCTTAATGCAAAGCCTATATACATGCAAAAAAAAATTGGATTATAGAGTAATATTATTCCCTCCTTTCTACATCAAAACAGCAGTAGTCAAACAAACATCTTCGAATTCCTCATGTCAAATATCTTCGAAGGTCTATATACTCATGTCTACCACATTTGTAACTTTAATTGCTTGAGCAGGAACATCCTTCAATGCAAGAGAAACAACTTTTTCTCGACCTGTTTATTAACATTGAAAAATATTTTTGTAAGTTAAACTGTAAACTCATATACATAAGATTAACTGTCAATGAGTACATTGACAGCATCACTAAAATGGAGCAATTTTTAAAATTCTAAGTATAATGTATAGAAAATTGCCTAAAGTTTCAAATCATGGGTGTACTTTTTTAAACAAACCAAAACAAGAGAATGTCTATGAACTATGACTCATAATTAGCAGGTAGTTTAATGTAAATTTCTTTGAATCATGTACGGTTTATATCAAGATTCTTAGGATAGATGTAGTTGTTGTGATTTAGAAACTAAGTGTTAACTAGATTGTGCAATAATCAACAATAATCAAGAAGAATTGTGAAATTGAAACAACAAACAAGTAATGCAAAGAGGAATGAAAACAAGAAAGAACACACCAAGATTAACGTGGGAAACCCGAGCTCCGGGAGAAAAACCCACAAACTTGCACTATGGAAACAATGGAGAATCAATGGTGAACATACAATCTCTCCCAAACTCACTCTCTCTCCTAAAACCCTAGAAAAGATGAGGATCCAAGTTTGAACAATGAGATATGTGTGCTACACACTCTAAAACCAGAAAATAGGCTATTTATACTCATAGGACTAAACGCAATCCAAGGGCCACGATTAAATCTTAAATCGCGAAAAAACACGAGCATACTGGATTACCCGGGCGGGCCCGAAGAATCGCCCGCCCGGGCCCAAAGACCCACCAACAAACTGCCTGCCAGGCAGTAGCTCCAGGCCATGAACAGCCCGCCCGAGCATCTCACTGGCCCGCCCGGGCTCACTGGCCCGCCCGGGCTCACTGGCCCGCCCGGGCCCATGCCTGCCCGCCCGGGCTGCTGGGTCTGGGCTTCCTTCCTCGCTTGGGCTTCCGTGCTTGGGCTCCTTGCTTCACCCATCTCCACCAAACCCAACAATCTCCCACCTGGAGATCGGGTTAAGTAAGAGAACATCCTACCATAAATACCCGAAACCATCACCATCACTTCTCCATACATTGGCCATAGCCAACCCCGCTTCCTTTTCACCAAAGGAAACGACATCGAGGTTTCAACCAACCCCGATCCAAGATCTCTCCAAACCCATCACGGTCATACTCCCACCTAGATGCAATCCTGAGCATCACCATCATGCTCCCACCTAGCCTAAGCACCCCCATGACAAAACACATCTCCTCTACACCAAGGAAATGACATTGAAGTTTGCACCAACTCCAATACAAAGAAATCAAAGTCAACACCGACTTTGATTCTCAACAACAACACCTCCAAAACATTGTAACATCCCTACACAAACCTACACACCCTCCTAACCCCGGAGGTCGGTTCATCTAAGAGACACCACAACCAAATGAAGACCCTTCCTCTCCAACCAAGGAAGACCATTGAGGTCCAATCCAACCCCAACAAGTAATCATCACCTAAGCCAAAGAAGCTTCTCATTGTTCTAAGAGCAAACTCACATTGCTCCCACCCGAACAAAACACCCTTTGCTCCACTTAGGATTTCCGGCACAACATGCTTGTGTGCCGCCCTTCACCTTGTGCGTTTACCGGTCAATTTGCCACCGGGATACCGCTTCACCACGGTTCTCATCCCTTGGCCCACTATCGATAGGTTTCCGACCGAACAACACCTTACATGAAATTCCCACCCCAATTCCGGGCCCCTTCCTTGTGCCCCCCATGGTGTAGAGTGTTCCGCTTCTTGTCCCCCGAGCTATAACCATAGCTCCCTTGATAATCTTCCAAGAACCACCATCAAACACAACCTTGTGACCCGATGTAGCAAGTTGGGTCACCGATATCAAGCTTTTCTTCAACCTTGGGATGAACTTGACATCCTTCAACTCCAACGAGCCACCATGAGTGAGTTTCAAACTCACATCACCTTGCCCCATGACTTGCACTACCTTGCCATCCGCAAGATAAACTTCTCCAAGCTTTCCGGATTTAAAGTTCCGAAACAACTCCTTGCATGGTGAGGAATTATGAGAAGAACCCGAATCCAAGACCCATGATCCCGAGCACCCAACCAACTTTTCCGGATCATCCATGCTTACCATCAAAACATCGGATTCATACTCCGAAATCAAGTTATTTGATGCATCTTCCTCTTCATCACTATCTTGAACCTTCTTCTTCCCTTTCCCATTCACTCTCTTTGGACAATCTCTCTTCAAATGTCCTTCATCACCACAACCCCAACACACCACATGAGCTCCCCCATTCGGTTTACCATGCCCCCTTGACTTCGATCTTCCATGACTTGCATTTCCCCTTTGTTGATTCCTTCTCCCCCTACTTTCACTACTATATGCACCACCTAATGCTTCACCGGACTCTCTCCTTCGAATGCTCTCACTCAAAATCATGTCCCTCACATCATCATACTTCAACTTCTCTTTGCCGGAGGAGTTGCTAATGGCGGTCACCATAGTTTCCCATGACAAGGGTAAAGAAGACAACAAAATCAATGCCTTCACTTCATCCTCAAATTTGATATCCACCGAAGACAATTGACCCAAAATCGAATTGATCTCATTAATGTGTTCGGCGGCCGAACTACCATCAACCATCTCCATGTCAAACAAACGACGCATCAAGTATACTTTGTTGATAGCCGATGGTTTCTCATACATACTTGACAAAGTTTCCATCAAACCCGCCGTTGTTTTCGCATCCTTGACATTGAAAGCCACACTCCGGGCTAATGTCAATCTCACAACTCCAAGTGCTTTTCTATCAAGAACTTTCCATTCATCCTCAAGCATACCACTTGGTCTCTTTCCCTCAAGAGGCAAGTAAAGATTCTTTTGATACAAAAGATCCTCCATTTGCATTTTCCAAAATCCGAAATCTTTACCATCAAACCTCTCAATCCTCAATTTCCCTTCTTCCATTGTTAAGTTTACCCAAAAAAATTCAAAATTTGATTTTTCTACACCAAAAAATCCAAACTTTGATTTTTCAACCACAAATCCTAGTTTACCAACACAACACTAAATCACTTTCCCCCAAGTTAAAACCTTAGCTCTTGATACCAATTGTTGTGATTTAGAAACTAAGTGTTAACTAGATTGTGCAATAATCAACAATAATCAAGAAGAATTGTGAAATTGAAACAACAAACATGTAATGCAAAGAGGAATGAAAACAAGAAAGAACACACCAAGATTAACGTGGGAAACCCGAGCTCCGGGAGAAAAACCCACAAACTTGCACTATGGAAACAATGGAGAATCAATGGTGAACATACAATCTCTCCCAAACTCACTCTCTCTCCTAAAACCCTAGAAAAGATGAGGATCCAAGTTTGAACAATGAGATATGTGTGCTACACACTCTAAAACCAGAAAATAGGCTATTTATACTCATAGGACTAAACGCAATCCAAGGGCCACGATTAAATCTTAAATCGCGAAAAAACACGAGCAGACTGGATTGCCCGGGCGGGCCCGAAGAATCGCCCGCCCGGGCCCAAAGACCCACCAACAAACTGCCTGCCAGGCAGTAGCTCCAGGCCATGGACAGCCCGCCCGAGCATCTCACTGGCCCGCCCGGACTCACTGGCCCGTCCGGGCCCATGCCTGCCCGCCCGGGCTGCTGGGTCTGGGCTTCCTTCCTCGCTTGGGCTTCCGTGCTTGGGCTCCTTGCTTCACCCATCTCCACCAAACCCAACAGTAGTACCAGTGGCTAATGAGTTGATGGTGGCCAGAATCATTAACAGCAACATAAGCTTTGGCTAGCTGCCAAATTGAGCTTTCAACACCGTCATGTGCTGGTGTAAACACCTTGCTAACAGCACCCAATCCATCTCCATCTGGATGTGGTAGACTCAACTCAATTGCTAAAGGCGTAAAAGTTTCATCATCTTTTAAGAAGAGAATCATTCTCGTGGCATATATCTTCGAAGCAGCGGAGTTTATATGCTTCACATGTGGCATCAAAGAGTCGTGGTGATCTAAAATGAATAGCTTGTTTTTCTTGATTGCCTATTCCAATTGAACACAGATTTTGGTTATTATGAAAATCATTTATAATCAGTATTTTGCAACAAAATGTTTGTTTTGAAAATTTACCTCTTCTTCAATTAATCCACCAAGGTTTTGCTCAATGCGTTGTTTGGTGATTGAGCTGTTTTGGTTTCCATATGTTTTTGGATCGAGCTTGCTAACAGGAGGAAATTCCTGCATGATAAAAGGGAAAGTTTTGTTTAGATAATAATAAATAAATAGCAACCCATAATTTTGTCATGCATTGTACTACTTTTCCTTCAGATAAAGAGAAAACAAACCAACTCCTCATGTACCTTACCTCAAGGCGCCAATGTGTTAGACCATACCAATGATCATATTCATGGACAGTGTATAACGTACTCCCTCTCAGTGGAGCCAAGTTAACGTAGGAGAAATACAAGGAGTTCATGGAGGGAAAAGGAAGAGAGAAAAATGTGAGTGAATGGATGTGATTATGTGAGTCCCAACTTAAAATGAAGCGTAGGGAGAATACGTCAATACGGAACTTACTAAAAGTAGTATGGTAACGTAACATTAAAAGGCATATATGTTAACTGAGCTCTAGGATGGAGTAATAATATTGAACATAAAGATAAAAATAAAAATGAGGACACTTTAAATTGCACCAGAGCTATCTTCAGGTTATACATACCATTGATTACATCAGGCATTGGAAATTTCAGGATTACTATTGCACCAGGAACACCAATGTCTTCATCCCAATCAAATGCAATATTAAAAGCTGACTCCTCAGGTGTTAAACCAGTGAAATTTGTGCGCCAAACTCCCAGATATGAAGGCTTGCCAAGTTTCCCTTTCGATTCGTTTCCTGCAAATTAACCATATAAATCATCAAGCTCAAAGTTTAATAATGCACAATATGAGTAGCAGATTATATGTCAGAAGAACGAGCTGGTAGTAAACAGAGAAACTAAGGCTCGTTAAAGAAGCTTACAGAAGTACTTTTCCAAAGATTCTGTTATTTATTTTATTAGTTGTGCATGAGTGACAGTAGCTATAACATATTCCTAACTGCTAGAGTATAGTAGTAAGTTATACTAGGGGATTCTGTGAATAACTTGGGGGAATATAAGGGGGTTTTTGAAAAGAGGGTAAGAAATGCGAATATTCGTGTGTTAATAAGTTATAACTCAAAATAACCCTTATTCATTGAGTATCCTTGTGACTATTACCTTCTGAACAAAAGCACTTATCTGAATTCTTAGAGAGCTTCATGCTATTTGAATTCTTTTATATGGAAAGGATGCAACTGAAGAATAACCCGTAGATGGACCATTTGCAACCACATTTGTAACTTTAATGGCTTGAACAGGAACATCCTTCAAATGCAAGATAAACAACTTTTTCTCAGAAAATTAAGCCACAAAAATTAAAAGCACAAAAAGTACAAGAACAAGATTGAACAATTTCTGGAAAAAAAGAACAAACAACAACCACATTAAATTTCAAAGAAAGAAAAACAACAACAAGATTTTACAAACAATTTCAGAAACATCAAATTTTTCTCAGAAAATAAACCCACAAAAATTTAAGGCAAGCACAAAAAATACAAGAACAGGAAGAAACAAGAAAAAGATTGAACCATTTCAGAAAAAAATAACAAACAACAACATCATTAAATTTCAAAGAAAGGAAAAACAAGAAGAAGATTTTACAAACAGTTTCAGAAAAATCATACCTCGAATCACGTATTCTGCATCATGTGATGGAAGTTTAAAGAATTGGCGAGTACCCCATGTTTTTCCCCAATTATGGGTCAGCTTCTCCACGGGGTTTGCCGGGCACCACGACGCACAGTCTCAGTGCGCGACTTCCGTGGGTTCACAAAGATCATCGAACGACCGAGGACTGTCACATATATTCGATAAGGATTGGTTGAAAATCTCATTCGAACTCGATCTCCGATGAGGAGACCACGGTCTCTTACAAAATTCCTCCAACCAGCCTTAAACAGCTTAGCAAAACCTCCATCAACTCTACGTACAGAAGTTTCGAACGAGTAGCATACACGGGTTTGTCTGTCAGTAGCTCCTAGGAATATGCTTATATCATTTTCTTCATTGTCGACTAAAACAATGTTACATAGGGTTCGGTGGAAGTCGTTAAGGTTAGGAAAGATGAATGTGTCCCAAACGGGTGTTAACTGTAATGTGGCTCGTGGCGCAACATTTTCAAAATTCAAGGTAAAATTAAAGTGGGCCATTAGGAAAGCGGAGAAGACTCAAATGTCAAATCAAGAAGAGAGAGAAATTACTTAAAAAAGAAAACAACAGTTTCATTAGATAAGTAGGTGTACAATGTACTTATACGAGAAAGTATCCTTGCATAACCGCCTAACCGGTATGGGACAGTTGCCCATAACCGGGGTATAAACTCATTATTACAGCTAAAAGTAAGGGTAAAAACGTAATTTAAACAAAAAATAGAAACTACCTATTGAGAAGAGAGAAGAGAGAAGAGAGGAGAGATAATAGAAGATAGAAAACCACTTTATTCTTTCTCAGACAAGACTTAGAGAGCTGAACAGAGGGAGGTTTTAGGTGAATAATATCCGTTGGCAAGACGACCAAAAGATGGAAGATGAAGCAGGAGCAACTGGTGAAGGAAATTTGCAGTCCATTGATGAGGTATTGTGACTAAATTTTTTTTTATATGTGTTAGTTTGTTAATCATGATGCTGAACTTAGGGTAAATTATGTATGTATGTGATAATTTAAAGAAGAAAAATTAAAATATATGAGGTATTGGTTCTTGTAATTATTTATGTGATAATTTAAAGAAGAAAAATTAAAATTTTTGTTTAAATTAAAGATAGTAAGGAGATGTGTTGTTTATCATGTTGTGTTGTGTGTTTATCTTTATTTGGTGTTGTAGAAGTGAAGGGTTGATGATGTGAGTATGATAATTGAAGAAAATGTGCGGATTGTTTGTCATAATGTTGTTTTAATTGAAGATCGTTTATCATGAATGTGTTGTTATCATGAATTGGTGTATTAGAATTGAAGGGTTGATGTAAGTTTGTCATAATGGTTTGTTTGTCATTATCCAACTTATCATGGCAGTAGGTTTGATAGAGTATATTGAATAATAAAAAATGAGGTTGTGAATTAAAAATGGTCTTGTAGTGGGAAAACAGTAAAATTTAGTTTGTCTTTGCTATTATACCATTTTGAATTTGGGTTGTATTATCATGTAGGATGTTGATTTAGTTGAAATAAATGGAGACATGTATGTGGGTGATGCTCTTGTGGAAGGCATAGATGATGTGCAAGGCAACGAGATTGTTGAAGTAACTCCGAATGGGAAGGTGAGTGGGTGTAAAATAGGGGCAATTGAGGTTGTTCCTGCACCGTTTGTCGGCATGGTATTCCCTAACTTGGAAGCGGTGGACAGTTTTTACAAAAAATATGGGAAGCAGGAAGGCTTTGGGGTTGTGTGTTCAGGTGGAGCATATAGAAGAAAAGCGGGTGAAGAAAGGAAGAGGCGTAATACAACATGGACTTGTGAATGTTATGGTAGACCGGATAGGAGGAAACGGGTAAATGGGCGTAGGTTGGTGACGGATTATGTCATTGATGATGATTGTGGTACGAAGAAGTCAAAGAAATGTGATTGTAGTGCCATGATGTATGCTAGTTGTAATGAAGAAGGAGAGTGGGAAGTTAAGAAAGTTGTAAATGAACATAAAAACCACGAGCCTACGCCTTCAAAGTCCCGACATATTAGAATGTATAGGAAAGAGGAGTTGTATAATCATGTTAGAAGGAAACTTTTTAATGATTATAACTCAGGGTTGAAGATACCACAAATTCACGGATGCCTTGCTAGAGAGAGGAACGGGGTAGAGGATTGGGTAGTTACTGAACGGGATTTGCGCAATGAAGTGAGTAAGGTGAAACGGTTGAAACTTAAAGAAGGTGATGCTAATGCTATGCTAAAGTATTTTAACAAAATGAGTTCTGACAATCAGAATTTTTTTAGTATGCATAGATTGGATGATGATATGACTTTAAAAGATATTATATGGGTTGATGCTCGAAGTAGAGTAGCCTATGAAGAGTTTGGAGATGTGGTTTGTTTTGACGCGACTTATTTGACTAACGAGTATGAGTTACCATTTGCTAACTTTGTAGGCGTTAATCATCATGGACAGAGTATTTTACTTGGTTGTGCATTAATTTCTCACGAGAATACGGAGACTTATGAGTGGGTTTTCTCTACATGGCTAACTTGCATGGGTGGTAAAAGTCCTATGGGCATTCTTACAGACCAAGATGCGGCAATGCGGAAGGCACTGCTCACATCTATGCCCGAAGCTCGACATCAATGGTGTTTGTGGCACATTACTGAAAAGTTTTGCTCAAAGCTAGGCATGTATGAGAAATATCAAGATATTAAGGATGATCTTCTTTATGCTATATATGATAGCTTAGATCCGTTAGAATTTGAGGAGAATTGGAACAATGTAATTGCAAAGTTTGATCTAGGTGACAATGGTTGGCTAGGAGGTAAGACTTTTTTTTGTTATTTAAGAAGGTGTAGTATTAAAATTTATGGTAATTGCAGATTATGGGTTTTTGTTCTTTCTATATGCAGTATATATATTTTATTGCACTTTATGAACTTAAAGGTCTTGAAGTGCACCTTATAAATATGGGGTGGCTTGGGTAATAGAGTAGAATAGTTTATCCCAACTAATTAGTAATGTAATAGTATTTTTTAGTATCATTGCATTGCATACTTATTTTTAGGAAGTTGTAGATTTGTGCTATATACATTGCGTACTATTTTGTAGCAAAGTGTGTTTATGGTAGTAGTTAAGCTATATAGTAGTTTGTAGTATTTAATTTATATAGTAGTTAAGTTATATAGTAGTTTACATAGTAGTTAATTAATTCCCAGAAGCATACAATACACATTTCAATATTTTTATTTGAAGTTATATTTTGCAGCACAAGTATTATGTTTCATATTGTGATTCATTATGCAGCACAAGTTATGTTATTTGAAAGAGGACTTTGTGTTGGCAGCACATATTTTAATTTGGGTCTTTCACATTATAATATAGTTCTTTTTACGACTTAGTGATACTTATGTACATTATAATCATATATACTCATATTAGTTATTTCACATTATACTCATATATAACAATAATAATACTTATTTGACGAATATCTTATATTCATGGAATAACTCATTAATTACACCCCAAATATCTATTATAATTTAAGCACTCATTATTATGTTGATTGATTTATTGTTACAGGGTTATATCGGGAAAGAGAAATATGGGTTCCCGCATACATGAGACACATGTTTTAGGCGGGAATGAAGACTACACAAAGAGTAGAGAGTATAAACAGCTTCTTTGACGGGTATGTGAGCAAGCACACTCGGCTATATGAGTTTGCGGAGAGGTATTGTGAAGCAATGGAGGTTCGTGCATATGATGAGAAGGAGAACGACGCGAATTCAGTAAGGTATGTGAGGACACTTGTTACCGATTTTTCTGTGGAAGCCGTATACCAGAGGATATATACTGACAATAAATTTAAGGAGGTTCAAAGAGAGTGCAGTAGGTCCTTATATCTGAATGTCCAGGGGAAGAATGTAGTTTCAGATAATGTTTTGGAACATTTTGTTCAAGATAGGGTGTGGATAAGATGTAAGGACGCAAGAAAAGTGATTGTTTCAAAAAAAAAGAGGACGTACAAGGTTACATTTGACTCTAGTACGAAGGATGTAAGTTGTGCATGCAAGTTATTTGAGTGCAATGGAATCATGTGTCGTCACATGATATTTGTATATGAGATTCATGACCAGTTAGAGGTTCCATATAAATATATTTTGAGGCGCTGGAGGAAAGATGTGCATAGAAAACATACGAGGGTTAAGGTGGCTTATCACGACCCTTCGAAAACAGATGAGGTTCGTAGATATGATTACATTTTTGACCAATTTGTTCTAATTTGTGAGAAGGCTTCAAAGTTTGAGGAGAATATTGTTGTTGTAGTAGAATTGTTTGACCTCATGAACTTGCGGGTTGACGAGACAAGTGCAATGGTAATGAGGCGAATGCTTGAAGGGGATTTAGATTTGACTCCCAGCTCTGTGGGTAACAAGAAGAATAATGAGTTGACTCCTCCATCTGTGGAGCAACAGTCAAATGGTAAAAATGGGAAGAAGAAGGGGAAATATGTTGTGGATGCACCCTTGCATAATGTGAAAGATCCACCTTGTAAGAAGGTTGCGCATCGAACTCGAAGTGTTCGGTATGTATCTATTGCAGAAGAAGCAAAGAAAAAGATAGCTTCTAAAGCTAAGGCAAGCAAGTCGAAGGCGGCTAAGAGACCTAGGAGGAAGAAGGTAAGTTTCCACATTGGTTTGTTTACTTGTTTCATATTAAGGAAGAAGTTTCCACATTGCTTTGTTTACTTGTTCACTTGATTTAGGGTGTTACATGGTTTCATGTTTTATTAAATTATGGTGTACTTGTTTAGGTTTGGTTGTAATACGAAGTTTTGATAATCTGTCCAGGTTGATTTGAATGTGGCAGTTGTTACACCGAGCTCTCAGGTAAACAAATTGGTAATGGAAGGTTAATTGTATAATTATTTTTTATAAATTAATATTTTTTGGGTGGTAGGAGCTGAACTTGAATGGTGTAGGCGGAGGAGAATTTTCAGGGGTGACGGCTACACCAAGTGCGGGGCCACAGGTATGGTCATAATGTTGGGAATTAGGATGTTTGTAGAAGTTTTGGCGGAGAAGAAGGTACATGTAACTTTCATATTTTTCATATGTGTAGGAGATAAATATGGACGATCCAGTTTTTCCTATCTCCCTTGGTGGTATTGAGTTGGTTGATGGAGATGGTTCTATAGGATATTTCACACGATTGTTAGGGAGTCGCGATGGTGAAACAAGTAGATCGTACGTTGCTTCCAATGATATGCTCGATTTGAGCATGGGAATAATGTGAAGAAATGGGTTGATATCTGTAGCAAGTATGATAATGGTAAACAAAGTATTGTCATTCATTGAATGGTTGGGCTAATTTTTGTAGCAAGTATGAACATTTTTTTTGGTTAACAAGAATGGTTGGCAATTTGGTAGAAACAGAGTTGTGGACTTATGTAATATAATTTATGGGATTGGGACATTATATTTTTTAATGGAATTGGGTCATTATATTTTGTAATGGGATTGGTTGGGCCATTAAATTTAGAAATGAAATATGTTTTGTAGAAGAAGAGTTGGGCATGGTTGGAAAATTTGGTATTTACCCTCATGAAATGTAGTATGATTTGTAGATAAATAGCTGTAAATTGGATGGGAAAAAACGCATATATGGAGAAGTGAAACAATGGGCCCAGTATTATACACATACCCGTACAATGCAAAAGTGGCCAAGTATTATAATTCTTTTAATGGCAAAAAAACATACATTTTGTAATGAGAAAAGTAGAAAGCTATTGGCCCATTAATGGGGTTGAGGAAAACACGTGGAGTTGAAAAAACAAATGGGCCAGCTGAAGAAGAAAGAGTGAAACGCGTGTGGAGTTGAAAAACAAATGGGCCAGCTGTATATATCCATTAGTATCATAAAGCATGAGATAAAGTAGCATTGAAGTGTGATAGGATGGTTGTAGTTAAGGTCATTAATTACTACTCCAAGTGATACGCTCAAGTTATACGATGTTTTTGTGGTATTTTAGATGCGCTTTGCTAAGGGTTTGATTGTAATTGTTAACGTTCGTGTTTTAATTAACCCTTAGCGGAAGTTCGAAGCTTTGCGAGATAATTGGTGTTAACGTCTTATGTTCCGAGCTTTTATGGTAAAATGGGTTTGAGCGATATACTTGGAAGTGTTCGAGAGGCTCAACAACATTGTACCATTGCATCTCACCAACAATAACCAACTTCCACCGCAAGCCTAAGCAAGCTCTCGTGCACCGCAAGCTCGGCATCATCGCCCAGCTCTCGCGTGCACGTCCACCACTCGCCCAAGCAGCAGCCAAGCCTGCCCAGCTCTCGTGCGCGCTCGAAGCCAAGCCAGCACCAAGCATCGCAAGCTTGCACAGCTAGCACATCAGCGAAGCACTACCGCAAGCCTTGCGCGCGCCCAGCAGCATCATCGCCCAGCTCCAGCGCTCGCCCATAGCACGCCCAGCGCTCGCACCTCGCGAGCTAGGTCGCACCTCGCGACCTGCTTGCTCGCACCTCGCGACCTGCTTCGCACGGTGCGACCAGCTTTGCCCAGCCAAGTTTGCGGAAGGCAGAGTATCCTTCGCACCTCGCGACCAGACTCGCACCTCGCGACCCCTAGGTCGGTGTAATTGTCGGCTGACTTTTGAGCCTTAGTATAAATACTAAACTTTGTTTTTGGACCTAGGGGGGGACACACACTTGAGGAGAGAGAATATCCAACACTCCATTCTTCTCTTCTTATATTCTCTTTTTAGTTTTTATTTTCTAGTTTAGTTTTTAGGGATTTCAATTATGGAATTGGATATTGCTATGCCGATTGTAGCTTGAACCGTTCTTGAACGAGATTAATATGAAGCTTCAAGCATTATTGTGAGATCTTTCCTCTCTATTTAGTTCCTTTGATTATGGTTTAATTTCTATGCTTGCTTTCTATGATTTTTGCATGATTATGCTAGGAACGTTACTAGTTTGATTGTGTAATTAATCTAATGCTAGATTTAAGAATAGAATCGGATTGTTTTATTCTTTTATCAATTGGTAGCAAACTAGGAAGTAACTTAGATGCAGATCGTCTTGGTTATTTCTTGGGGAAATTGAATCAACTGTTGAATGTTTATCGCTTGTATGACGTTAGCGTGTCCGTTGGGTTCTCTCGTGTTTATTGCTTTGCTATTGGATTGAACTTAGACGCGATCGGACTAGGTTATCCTTTAGTTAGGGTTTTATAGTCACGCTGATCGTGCTATTCAACTAGGAATAAGGAGAACACGAGATTAATTCTCAGCAATAGATAATTATGGAAATAATTAGAGTGGAGGTTCAAGGATCGATAATGAATTGAAGTGGATGTTAATCGGATTCAAGATCTTCCCATATTGATTTCTCATTTTATTTAGTTGCTAGTTAATTTTAGTTTGTTTAAAACTCTATTTGAAAACCCCCCTTGTTATTAGGTTACTCGACCTTTAGAGTCATCTAGGATTGATTCACGCTAGATATTAAACTTGTCCCTGTTTCCCTGTGGATACGAACCTTACTTCCCTTCTACATTTAATTGTAAAAGAGAGTAGGAGAAATTTTATCTTTGGCCGGGTGCGGTGCACACGACACATCCGCGCCCACCAAATTTTGGCGCCGTTGCCGGGGATACGGTGTTACTAGTTTGTATTTAGTGTGTTTTTGGATTGTATTGCTTGTGCTCTTTGTTTATGGTTAACACTCGTACTACTAACAAAGAATCTTTGCATTACGATCCCGAATTAGAATTGACTCTTTTCAGGTGGAGAAACATTCTGCGAGAAAATTTTCAAGAATCATCTTTTAACGTTGAAGTGGAGGAAGAGATGCCTCCGAGAATTGAAACTCGTACCTTGAGGGAGCTCACGGCTCCTAACCTTGATCAACAACCATTGTGCATCTCATTTCCCGGCTCTTGATGAAGGCACTAATTTTGAATTGAAGTCGGGGTTGATACACTTGCTTCCTTCGTTCCATGGGCTCAATGGAGAAGATCCAAACAAATTTCTTTCGGAGTTTCACGTGGTTTGTACTGGCATGAAACCAAGTGGAGCAAAGGATGAACAAATCAAGTTGAGAGCTTTTCCTTTTGCTTTGAAGGATGGAGCTAAAGATTGGTTATATTATCTTCCTCCTGGTTGCATTTCCACTTGGGTTGAAATGAAGAAGCGATTTCTTGAGAAGTTCTTTCCAGCTTCTAAGTCATCAACATTAAAGAAGGAAATCGGCAATATTGAGCGAAACACGATGAGTCTTTCTACGAATATTGGGAGAGGTTCAAGAGACTTTGTGCTAGTTGTCCATATCATGGCTATTCCGATGAAGACCTCATTTTGTACTTTTACAATGGTTCTTCCGACGAAGATGTGCGAATGGTGAATGCTTGCTAGTGGAGGTTCTTTCATAAACAAAACCCCAACCTGCAGCTAGAGAACTCATTGAAGAACTAGGCTGAAGGCTCGAGACAGTTCGATAGAAGATCGAATCATCGTAGAACAAATGTTGAAAGTCCAGGTTCTAGCTCTTCAAAGGCCGAGGATCAAGTACAAGCTCTTACATCGATGATGCGTGAGTTCATGGTAAAGAACAATAGAGTTCAACAGGTAAAAGTTTGTAGAATTTGTTCTTTAGATCATCATACTGATGTTTGCCCTCAAATGCAAGAAGAATTTAGGGAAGAGGTCAAAGCTGTAGGTTTTCAAGGCCAACAAGCATTACGAGACATGATCCCTACTCCTATGCTTCCGAGCAAGGGAGGAGAGATCATTCTAACTTCGGATTTGGCAAACAACATCAACAACAACGACTATAACGAGGCCACAACCACACCCTTATCCTAGGCCCCAAGGCCAAGACTCGAGCTCTAGCATGTCCACTGAAGAATTGTTAAATGTTTTAACTAAAAATGTGACTAACATGCAGGGTAACATGGTGCAGTTCCAAGAGGAAACTCGATCGAGCATCAAGAACTTGGAGAACCAAGTAAGCCAAATTGCAGGAGCTGTAACCAAGTTAGAGGCTAGGGATTCGATGAGGTTGCCATCCCAAACAGAACTCAACCCTAAAATGTACGTGAGTACTATCACATTGAGGAGTGGAGCGGAAATTGCAAGCAAAGAGAGGTTGGTGGTTCGAGACAAAGAGATAGTGGAAGAGGTGATCGAGCATGAACCGACAACAGATTGTAAATCATTGCCACCTCAACAAGAGGAGAAAGTCCAAAAATCACCTCATCTACCATATGAACCAGAGCCACCATTTCCCGAGGCATTGAGAGAAACCCACAATGCAGAGCGCAACAAAGACATTTACGAAATCTTTCGTAAATGTGAGGTAAACATTCCCCTTTTTGATGTTTTAAATCAAGTACCTAGGTATGCTAAGTTCCTTAAAGAATTGTGTACTTCGAAAAGAAAGCAAAAACAAAAGAGAGTGCAAAAAGTGAAGGCTAGCGAGCATGTCTCTGCTATCTTTCAAAAGAAATTACCTCAAAAGTGCAATGACCCAGACATGTTTACCATCCCATGTACTCTAGGTGACACCATGTTTCCTAAAGCCATGTTAGACTTAGGTGCGTCAATTAATGTGATTCCATATTCATTGTATAAGTCTTTGAAACTTGGCAATTTGCATGAAACTGGTGTGGTGATTCAATTAGCTGATAGATCCAATGTTTATCCTAGGGGTAAATTAGAGGATGTGTTAGTTAAGGTTGGGAAATTGCAATTTCCTGCTGATTTTTATGTTTTGGAGATGGAACCTGATAAGCATGCCGCCCCAATCCTTTTGGGGCGACCTTTCTTGAAAACATCTTGCACTAAAATTGATGTTTGCGCTGGTTCTTTGACTATGGAGTTTGAGGGAAAGGTAGAGGCATTTGATATAAATGATCCTAAGCTTCTACTTAAGGATGATAACTCACTTTGCTCTATTAACATTGTTGACTCTGTTTTGCATGATGTTCTTGATATTGAGCAGGTTGATGAGTTGATGAATGCTGATGATGTCTTGGTTGAGGATTGTGTGCCTCCTACTAACGTACAGGTTATGGTGCCCGAGTTGAAAGAGCGGAAAAAGCCTCCTGACTTACCACCTTATTTTGAAACTGTACCACTAACGATGCATTGCAAGAGTTCTTCTGAATCTGTTTTGCAGGTACTTGAATTGGAGGTTGACATGGAGCCACCATTGTCACACATGGAGCACAAGCCTAATTATTGAGCTCAAGGTACTAAGTCGAGCTCACGACTTTAAACAACAGCACTTCTCGGGAGGCAACCCAAGACCCTTTTTATTTTCTTTCTTTTTCTTTATTTCTCATCAAATTTCCACCACCACAACAAATTTTCTTTCACCCACCGCCCACCCACTAAAAAGATCCACAACCAATCTTAATCCGCTTGGAACCAAAATCCACAAAAGAAAACCCGTTGGGAGGACTTCAATAGCTAGGAGTTGGTAACACTAGAGGATTGAGATTGTTAATGTATCTTTTCGATCTCTTGAGCTAGGTGAAAATCTCACAAATTCAAAACTTTTGAACTTGTCATTTGTTTGAGTGATTCGAGGGAGAGGGTTGTGAGTTGATTTATGAGATTTGAGTTGGTGTTGTTAAGAAATTTGAGTTTGACGGATTGTTTGGTCATGAGTTTTGAGCATTCGATCTTCGATTTACCCGATTTTTGATTTTCTCCCCCCATTTTCAGTTTACTTTTTCTTCTAATTGTCGACACATTGAGGACAATGTGTAGTTTAAGTAGGGGGGAGGGTATTCTCATTCTCATGTATCTATGTTGTATATATTACTTTTAATTTGAAATGAAAAATGAAAAAAAAAAATGAAAAAAAAAAAATGATGATGAAGTGAATCCCGCTGAGTTGAAAACCCGCAAGGGCGGGCGACTCGGGCAAAAATTGGGGGCTCGGATAGGTCAAAAACCCGAAAGGGCGGCCTATGCAAAAAAAGAGCTAGTTGAGCGGGTGAGTTTTGTGAGCCGGAAAAAGAAGAGAGATGGAAAAAAAAGTGAGAAGCTAGGATGAAAACCCGAAAGGGCTCCTAGGCAAAATGAGAGATTAAGAGAGAATTATACACTTTGAAAACTCATTTGCCGGAGATGGTGTCATAAGGTGGAAAGCGTTTTCGGGTTGGGTTGGTTATTTCATCCTTGATTTTGTGAAGATTTATTTTGGCTTCCAAATTCTTTTGGTTGATTGTTTGTTTTTGGGAGTAAGCATGGAATTTATCCCTTTTTGTCTTTGTTCCATGGCTTGCTATTTTAAGTTAGTTGTTGTAGTAGTAGTTTTAGGTCATCTTTTGAGGTTTGGGAGAGCTGATAGTTTAGTGTGTCGTAAGCTGGCATTTTGATTCTTGTTGGTGTTGTTGGTTAAACTTGTTGGTGTTGCTGGTTATTATTGTTGTCGCGTCTTTGTATATTTCAGGTGAGCTTGAATCTAAGTGTGGGAGAATCTTCGTCCCTTACGTTTAGGTTTTGAGCGGATGTTGTTAAGATGTGATGATGATGATGTAGTTGATGGAGAGTTTAGGTTGGTGTCGATAATTTGGGTGAAGATTTATTGGGTGATCCTCATTTTGAGTTTACTCGAGGTCGAGTAAAGTTCAAGTGTGGGGGTATTTGATACGCTCAAGTTATACGATGTTTTTGTGGTATTTTAGATGCGCTTTGCTAAGGGTTTGATTATAATTGTTAACGTTCGTGTTTTAATTAACCCTTAGCGGAAGTTCGGAGCTTTGCGAGATAATTGGTGTTAACGTCTTATGTTCCGAGCTTTTATGGTAAAATGGGTTTGAGCGATATACTTGGAAGTGTTCGAGAGGCTCAACAACATTGTACCATTGCATCTCACCAACAATAACCAACTTCCACCGCAAGCCTAAGCAAGCTCTCGTGCACCGCAAGCTCGGCATCATCGCCCAGCTCTCGCGTGCACGTCCACCACTCGCCCAAGCAGCAGCCAAGCCTGCCCAGCTCTCGTGCGCGCTCGAAGCCAAGCCAGCACCAAGCATCGCAAGCTCGCACAGCTAGCACATCAGCGAAGCACTACCGCAAGCCTTGCGCGCGCCCAGCAGCATCATCGCCCAGCTCCAGCGCTCGCCCATAGCACGCCCAGCGCTCGCACCTCGCGAGCTAGGTCGCACCTCGCGACCTGCTTGCTCGCACCTCGCGACCTGCTTCGTACGGTGCGACCAGCTTTGCCCAGCCAAGTTTGCGGAAGGCAGAGTATCCTTCGCACCTCGCGACCAGACTCGCACCTCGCGACCCCTAGGTCGGTGTAATTGTCGGCTGACTTTTGAGCCTTAGTATAAATACTAAACTTTGTTTTTGGACCTAGGGGGGACACACACTTGAGGAGAGAGAATATCCAACACTCCATTCTTCTCTTCTTATATTCTCTTTTTAGTTTTTATTTTCTAGTTTAGTTTTTAGGGATTTCAATTATGGAATTGGATATTGCTATGCCGATTGTAGCTTGAAACGTTCTTGAACGAGATTAATATGAAGCTTCAAGCATTATTGTGAGATCTTTCCTCCCTATTTAGTTCCTTTGATTATGGTTTAATTTCTATGCTTGCTTTCTATGATTTTTGCATGATTATGCTAGGAACGTTACTAGTTTGATTGTGTAATTAATCTAATGCTAGATTTAAGAATAGAATCGGATTGTTTTATTCTTTTATCAATTGGTAGCAAACTAGGAAGTAACTTAGATGCAGATCGTCTTGGTTATTTCTTGGGGAAATTGAATCAACTGTTGAATGTTTATCGCTTGTATGACGTTAGCAGGTCTGTTGGTTCTCTGTGTTTATTGCTGCTATTGGATTGAACTTAGACGCGATCGGACTAGGTTATCCTTTAGTTAGGGTTTTATAGTCACGCTGATCGTGCTATTCAACTAGGAATAAGGAGAACACGAGATTAATTCTCAGCAATAGATAATTATGGAAATAATTAGAGTGGAGGTTCAAGGATCGATAATGAATTGAAGTGGATGTTAATCGGATTCAAGATCTTCCCATATTGATTTCTCATTTTATTTAGTTGCTAGTTAATTTTAGTTTGTTTAAAACTCTATTTGAAAACCCCCCTTGTTATTAGGTTACTCGACCTTTAGAGTCATCTAGGTATTGATTCACGCTAGATATTAAACTTGTCCCTGTTTCCCTGTGGATACGAACCTTACTTCCCTTCTACATTTAATTGTAAAAGAGAGTAGGAGAAATTTTATCTTTGGTCGGGTGCGGTGCACACGACACATCCGCGCCCACCACCAAGTACTCTAAGTCTTTATAAAGCAAGTTCACACGTAACTTTCTCAAGCAATCAATCTAGTAGTCTTTATAAGCGAAGTTCAAAATAAGAGTGAGATGGGTAATATTGAAGAAGAAATGGTGCTCAAAGTAATAGTGAAATCAGGAGATCTTGCTGATATCGGTGTGTCGTATGTGTTAGGTGTACATACTCCACTTGCGGAGTTATATTCGTTTTACGCTAGACACGTTGGGGTGGACCCCGATGACCTTTATCTCATGTGTAGGGGTCAGTTCTTATACGGGTTTGATGACACTGAGCTCGTGCTAGCTTATTCAAAGGTAACTATTTGAAACAAAAATTATGTTATGTCATTTTCAAGTATGTTATTTATATATTGTTACTAGAAATATGTAGTTGAAATATTATTAGTTAAAAAAAATTATTTATGTCATTTTTAATTATGTTAGTAGAAATATTGGTAGTTGAAATATTATTAGTTGAAATAAATTATTTATGTCCTTTTTAATTAAGTTAGTAGAAATATTGGTAGTTGAAATAAATAATTTATGTCATTTATATATTGTTAGTAGAAATATTGGTAGTTGAAATATTATTAGTTGAAATAAATAATTTATGTCATTTATATATTGTTAGTAGAAATATTGGTAGTTGAAATATTATTAGTTGAAATAAATTATTTATGTCCTTTTTAATTAAGTTAGTAGAAATATTGGTAGTTGAAATAAATAATTTATGTCATTTTTATATTGTTAGTAGAAATATTGGTAGTTGAAAAATTATTAGTTGAAATCAATTATTTATGTCATTTTTATATTGTTGGGTTTACTGCCCCTTAAAGCCACTGCTCACAAAGGTAACCCACCACTTTTTTGCACAAGAAACCCTACACAATTTAACAACCATTCATTCTCTTATATGGTCTTACCTGTAGGGTTCTCACTTGCATCAACAATGTCTACTACTATTATTCATGAACCAACTGGAGACATAGCAAGTGCACTAAAAGAATGGTAATTTCCCCTACTTTGGTTTCCAAAATACAAACACGCTAACTCAAAAACCAACCTAAACATTCATCTACTCTAACTCTATTATGTTTCCCAGGGAGTTGCGCCACAAAGACACGCTGGTTGATAGGCAGGCGAGGATGGTTGGATGTGAGGAACCCCTCAAAAGAAAGGCATGCGCAAATCATGAGGATCCACACACTGAGGTCTAAAAAGGTGACACAACCTACTTAAGTACACTGCACATTCTCAAGAGGGTTGAACTTGAAGATGGACCTAATGAAGCTAATACAAAGCAGGCTCCAGTTGCTAAGCCGACTGAATATCACACTGAAAAAAGTAACCAGACCAATCGAAAGATGAAACGTGTCGCTAAGTCTCTGGATTATAACCTTGATGAGCATGAACTTGCTGCACGTTAGTCTGGTCATCTCCTACTCGGACATGCTGATGAACAACAAAAATAGGCTGCTGCACCACCCACGCAAAGAGCCCTTTTTTTTTGTTGTGCACCTTGCTGATCCCTGTTATCAATATGGCCTCTCAGACATGCTGATGAACCACAAAAATAGGCTGCTGCACCACCCACGCAAAGAGCCCTTTTTTTTTGTTGTGCACCTTGTTGATCCCTGTTATCAATATGGCCTCTCAAGTTAATCAATGCCTTACTCTCTTTTGTTGCTAGGCATACTATTATGCTTGTAATATATTTAGCAGTTAGACATTATCTCAACAAGACTAGAAAACATTGTGCATGTTGTGTATCCCAAAAACTATTTTGGCACAAACAAAGCTATTATGTAATCTAAGTTATATGCCTAATTAAATTCCCTACATATTCATATATTTTGCACTGCCTTTAGTTGATTCCATCGAGAATCGGATTAAGCTACTCTTAGTAGTTTTTGCTTTCTTGGGGGGCCGTGCACGATAGTGCGTGGTCCAACAACTAGTACTTAAAAATTTATCGTTAACTGCATGTTGTGCTTAAACAATAGTAAAGCTTAAATGTTGTGGTCATAAACTACAGCATGCTTTTAATCCATATCATTTAAGCTTTTTCCTACTAGTTAAATATAAGGGATATTATCTCAGATAACCCTAACATATAGGCCTTTTTCCAATATAACCCCGACTTTGGCAGCCCTGTCTCCGATAACCCTGAACTTGATTTTTGTCATTAAACTTGACGGAATTGTTAACGGCGTTAACTATTTTCAAACAAAAATAATTATTGCAATTTTTTTTTTAAAAAAAAATCAAATTCATCTCTTTCTCTCTCTTGTTCTTCATCTCTTCTCAAGCATTCATCAATGGTTACCATGAAAACTAAATTAGAGCAATGGAAATCTCGAACTCTTCACATAATATCAAGCAAACTTTGAACAATTAATGGAAGAACTGATCCAACAAAGCAGCAACGAAGAAGAGAAGATGATATATAGAAGGGGAAATTAAGAAATGAAGAAATCCCCAAAACCCAGCAAAAGCATCCACCAAGAACATTCAGCAAAAGCAGCAACGACACCCACTACAACCCCCCCAAAACCCCAGCAAAAGCATCCACAAAGACCAGTGAAATCGACCCTAAAACCTACCGAAATCGGCTCTAAAACCGGTGAGATCAACCACGAAAATCGACTACCCACTACATCCCTAAAAACCAGCCGAAAGTGGACCTAAAACCCAGCAAATTCGTTCTTCTCGATTGTATTATGCAGTGGTGAACGTTCTTCTCGCATTTTCTCTCTCCTCTCTCGTCCTCAACCTCCACCTCCTCCTTTACATCACACTCTCTCTCTCAATTTCTCCTTTTTTCCCACGATTCTAATTCTTCAACGCCTTCTAATTCTGTTGTAGAACAAGGGTTTCACAGAACTCCTAATTCTATTTCTCCGACATTTTTGTGAGGATTTTTGTTGCCCAATTCCTTGAATATGGTTTCGTCTTTTGCCCAAATTCCTTTTGATTTCAACCATCACCATCTTTCATTTCGTCGCAGTAATTATTTCCTGCATTTTCTTATATTTTTTGATTTTTTTTATATTTTAGTTATTGTTGTTTTGTTAATTTGTCTTTGTGTTGAGCTGCATATTTTTTGAATAGAGCTAAGGAAGTGAAAAGGATTGAAGTTAATGATCAACACATATATTAATTTTGATTTTGTTTTGAAGAACAAGAGAGAAAATGATGAAGAACAAGAGAGAAATAGATTATTTGGGTTTTTTTAAGTATTAATTAATTTATGTTTCAAAATAGTTAACGCCATTAACAATTCCGTCAGCTTTAATGATAAAATACAAGTTTAGGGTCATCTGAGAAAAAAAAATATGTCAGGGTCATTTGAGAAAAAGGCCTATATGTCAGGGTTATATGAGATAATATCCCTAAATATAAATGACAAATGTCTAGATTTACCAATCAAACCAACTAGAGTTAGCCTTAAAAGAATATATTTTTTAAATTTAAATTTGGAAAAAAACATTCACTAATAAATGTAAAATTAAATACTAATGTCATGTTCTAATTAAACTAACATGTTCTTATTATATCAACCTTTTACATTAAAATAATAAGTATTTTGAATTCTACTCATTATTTTCTTGTTAAACATCTTCATATTCTTTTTCATATATTTTTTTAAAATGGTAATATGAAAAAAATAGGAGACCCTCCGCTCGAGGGGGATTCCTAAGACATCGGATACAAGAATAGCAGATAAAGTATAATGATTACAATGATTAATCAATATCTTGGTTTGCTTCACGAAAACATGTCTGATTTGTCAGGTCCGAAGTGATGAAAAAGGAGCTTTACAGTCTTCCAGGATGTTAGCAATTTGCCACGGGGTGGCCCATAGACTATTAACTGCATCGATGACTAGAAGATTGTCCCCTTCGATGACAATGTTCTTGATGCCCAATTGTGCAGCCACATGATGACGTGGTGGAGGGTTGTAGCCTCCGTGATGTAGACTGAAGTATCACCAAGGTTGAAAGACGAAGCATGGATAAGTTTGCTTGAGTGGTCATGAATGATGACACCTGCAGCAGCTGAAGAGCCTCGAACTGAACTATCGAAGTTTAATTTGAAAGAGAGTGGTGGTGGAGGTTCCCAGGCTATGAGAGTAGTAGAAGGAATCGAGGGAGGGGAATGGGGGTGGTGCTCCCACAAGGGGATATCCAGTGGCGTGGCTCAATGTCGAGGCGAAAACACCATTCTTTATATATTTTTTATATTGAGTCCAGACCTGGCAATCAGACCAATCAGATCGAATTCGGACCAGACCAATTCAGATCGGACCGTTTTCGGATCAAGTTACATTCGGACCGGGATCGGACCGGACCGTTTAGGATTGGGTCATCGTTCAGACTATTATTTCGGATCGGATCGGGTCGGGTTTCAGATCGGATTTCAGATTATGGTTTCAGATCATCGGATCGGATTTCAGATTGGACAAGAAAGATTTTGAGCTCTTTTAGTAGGGTGAGGGTTGTCCTATGTAAATAAATTTTATTCTATACTAATCTTTTGAGTTATTAATTATTCTATTATTAGCCCTTTTATTGGATATTAATTGTTTAGTAGTTAGTACTCCCTACATTTTTTAAAATTATTCCGTCTAACTATTTGAGTATTCGTTACATATACTTACATGAAATTCTTCCAAAGTTTTGCACTAGTGGCCAATGATAACTTTTTTTTTTTAAAAAAAAACGGGTAAGTTTCGGGTACTTCGGATCAAAGCCTAGTCGAAACCAATAATTTCGGATCGATTTACCTTCGGGTCGGATCGGGTAAGACCATATCGGATCATTCGGATTTCGGATGAGTTTCAGATCAAGATTATTTCGGACCGGGCCGGCTCGTTTTGGATTCGGATCAAGGTTCGGACCGTCTGGTTCGGACCCAGATCGGACCACGGATCGGATATTTCGGATCAGGACCAACTTTGCCAGGTCTAATTGAGTCATATTCTTCTTGTGTATGTTGATAATAGGTAGATAGATTTATGTTCTTTTCCGTACAACATCATATTCAAAAGAACATTAAATAAAAGAACATACAGTTTAAACTAAAAAAAACAGGGTGAGCACTGTGCATTTCGGTGCACCTTCTAAATTGTGAAGCCGCTAATGTCCTTGCTTGTTATATTCTGATAGTTGAACCTGACTTTTGATTCTTTAACTTTTTCCATTTGCACCTCATGGTTTTGAGGTAGAAAAAAGATTTATGATTTCAAAGTAGTTAGTTAAAGTGCTCACTAGATATGCCCTGAAATCATATTATACTGAGTTTTGTTCAATCTCACTGTTGTTATGTATCTTTTATTCACCTCATTTGAAATTAAATGACTCTTTCAATTAGAGTTCCTATTCTTGTTTTTTTATTGTTTCCTATTTCTTTCCCTCTCTCTCTTTCCCATATTTTAAAATTGTGGTTGTAGCTCATGTGGTAGAGTGCTCGCATAGCATGCGAGAGGTAGACGTATGGGGATCAATACCCCATCCTATCAATTTATATTTTATATTTATAGTTGTTCTAAAATTTTTAGGTTTTTGTGATTTTGAGGTGATTTTATGCTACTTTAGGCCTTGGTTCTTTTGATTTTTATTTTCTAGGTTTTCACGCTTAATTGAAGTGTTTTCTTCTTTTTCAGTTGATTTCACTACCTTGGGTTTAGTGGTGGCAATGGATCGGAGATGGGTCGGATGTAGCTTAATCCGCCTCCATCCGCTAACGCTCCACCCACCATCCGACCCATCCCTCATCCGCTCCACCTATCATCCACATCCAATCCATCTGTCGTCCACGGGTGAATCAGGAAGATTGGATGTTTAACAGATTCTAATAAACATAATGCATAAAGTTTTCCTACTAAAGCGAATATAATACAAATTACATAATCATATCAAAGTTAAAACCTTCAACTAGACATAATCTTGAAAAGAAAAGGAATACAGTCATACAGAATATAAATATTTAATCAAGCATGAATTTCAATCACAGTTAGGTCAAACATTCATCAATCCAAATTGATAACCATACCATTGAACATAAAAATAAAAAATGTAATAAAAAAAACTAAAAAAAATAAAATTCAGTATTAACAGAGGAGAATCAACTTTTGGACGATGAAAGTAAGTAATTAGAAATAACTAGTCTTATATGCACGCGATGCGTGCGAAAACATATGAAATTCTTCATAAATAACAAAGATAGAGCAGATACGGTGATCTTAATTTATTTTTCTTTTTCTATATTTTATTTTTTGGTGTTCCCGATGTGTTGCTATATACTTCCTCCATTCTTTTTCTATTGCAACAATTACTACTTTGGGCAGTTTCACATCTATTGCAACAATTCTACTTTTGGTATAAAAAGTAACTTTAATTGGCAATATTGCCCTTACTTTATCTTACTAAAACCATCATTAATTGCTCACTTTGCCTCATAAAGTTGCTTTTACTTTCTAATGATTGATTTCTCTCATACTCTAGTTAATTAGAGGGTTACTTTTATGCTAAACTACCCATTTCTTCCAAATCATTAAAAACGTGCCCAAACCCATTGTTGCAATAGAAAAAGAATGGAGATAGTATAATAGTGATTTGTATTGGTTTTGTAATATATGTTAGTAGTTGGGGGTGTTTAGGTAATTAAGGGTGGACACCTGTAGACACATAATCGTGTCTCCTCATTTAAGGATCCATTTAAGGATCCGATGATGAAACATATGGCGGTCTTAATTGGTCCGACCCAAGCGCAGAGCAGTTTGAAAAGCCATCCCAAAAACTATTTCGGAAAAGTGTTAAAGTCTTATTGTAAAACTCAATTAATTATTCATGATAATTAATTACATGTTCACCCCAATCCTTTGAAAAGCCCAATTAATTGTTTAATAATAATTAATTGTTTTAGTTTAATAAATAAATATTTTCAAAGATATTTTATATAGTTAAAATCGGATTTTATCCCGTAAAATCAGATTTTCGGAGCTAAAAGATAAAAGAAAATCTTTAAAACCATTTTTAGAAAAGCTGGCAAAAGCGTGTCAAAAGCCAGGCTGGTGCGCCTAGCGCACGTTTGGTGCGTCAGGAGCACCATTTTCCACCTGTGTCAGGTGCACCAATCTGCACCTGACACGTAGATTTGTGACTCACACAGAGTCATGCGCCAAGCGCACTTCTCAGTGTGAGACGTATCTTTTTCTTTCTTATCTTTTTCAAAGCGTGTACCATGTGTACACTTTCTACTGGGCATGCCGCGTCAGGCGCGCCAATCTGCGCCTGACACATGGATTTGCGCCTGACATGTCATCCTGCGCCTTGCGCAGATGGTTCGTGAAGCTCATTTCCGTTTCCCTATAAATAGGCTCGATTTTCCGAATTAAAAGACGGTTTTTTCGACACATAACACTCAACTTTTATATTGCTAATACCCTTACGAGCTTCTCTACGAAAGGCATATTCTCTCTACAAAACATAGAGGTGATCATGGGTTGGGCCGGACTTGACCCAAAAAAAGTGGCCCATTTCGGGCCAAAACCGCGGACTGGGCCAAGGTTCGGGCCAAAAAAACCGTGTCAAAGCCTGTTATTTCAAGCCGGGCCGAAATTTGGCCTATTTTTCCAAAACTAGGTTGCCCATGGCCCGAATTTTTTGCCCAAAAAATCGGGTCTGGTCGGGCTGGACCGCGGGCCGAAAAATCGTGCCCAAAACGGCCCATTTTCGGCCGGGCTCAACTTGATCACCTCTAACAAAACACATACAAACACATTCAAATCTTTCAGACATTCAGATTTCCAGGCTTCACGATTGCTCATCCTGAATGTTATCACATATAGAGTAGAGATAGCAAAAAGAATTATAGCGCAAAAAATCAAGTCCAACAAACTCTAGTACGTTCTCTAAATTATACATCGAAAAATGCATAAAAAAAAGGAAAAAACAATTAAAAAGCAATAACAAATAGAAAAATAGAACAAAAACACAAATTGACCATAACAAGAATATAAACTCATACCATTAAATTATTGAGATCAAGAATGATTGGTAATTTTTTTACTTTTACAAGATTTACATTTACGGGTCCGAATATGAGTTTTAATAAAACTCTACTAGGTAGAGTTGTATTACATTTTAAAATCAATGACTCATATTGGTGGAAAGGGAAAAATTAGGGGGTGGATTTTAATGAGAAAAAATAAGGGAAGTTTTTAAAAGATAATATACTATAAGCCATTGATTTTTTATTTAATACATCCTCCGTTCCAAAATAAGTGAAACACTTGTCTCAAAAAGCTCTCACATAAATAAGAAAAGTGTTTCACTTATTTTGGAACGGAGGAAGTAGTTGATATTACTCTACCTTGTAGAGTTATATTATAACTCTAGAGGATCCAAACACTACCTTCACCTCTATGTCTTTTGGGTTCGTTGTCAATTAGCGATCCCGTCCACATCGAAGTAATTGGGGTTTGTTGTTCTCTCACCGCCAATTTCACTGCAGAGCGCAATCTCTTCCTCCTGCTACTACTGCCGCTTCCTTATCACACAATTTCTTCCGCAACAAATCTGAGGTTTTTGCGCTTTTATTTTTGTATAACCTATATTTTTCTTTCAAATACGAACACTGGATTATGCATATTGATTTTTTGAAAGAAAATTTCATCGAAGTTTATGATTTGTATGGAATTGGTGCTTCTTAAATATAGAGAAGGGCAATAATTACGTTGAGTTTCGTTCACTTTATTGAATTATACTGCTACATTATTAAGTCGAATCAAACTAATAAATTATTTAGTTGATTCCATTTCCAGCAGATTTAGACGAGATAAATTGAAATTGAATACTCAGGAAAAAAATGACTCAGTTGACTGTTATAGTAGCAAAATTAGTGGATTGATTAATCTTGAGTTGTGACTGTAACTCTGAATTGTAGTTGTTTTATCATGGAATTGTTGTCTAATCGTGCAATTAGAGGATGTTGTTGCATGATTTTGGTTGAAGCTATTTGCTTTTTCGTCTGTGTAAGCTTGCTAGTAGGTACTTCTTTCATGTGTGACGCAATAGCTGTTGCACGATGAATTTCAACTTGTTTTAGGTGCTCTTTAAGTATTTCATCTCCTGGGTTAGGTTCCATGTGTTGATTATGTTCCATTCTCTTTTGTCAATTCTTTTCTTTTGTTCTGTACTGTTTTTGTTGAGTATACCTCCTGCTACCTCAGTACACTTAGTTAGCTTTCAACCAGTTTGTTTTTTCTGTTTTTAATAGTTGTAGTATAAATAATTGTAATTAGTTAGTTTTGTCATTATTCATTTTTAGACTTTCTTCCTACTGTAAAAAAGAAACCTGAGCTCAAGAATGCGAGCGATGATGGAGAAAAAAACCTTCTTGTCTTGTTCTTGATTTACAATTTCTCACATGGTATCAGATGCTATTCGATTCTGACCTAAAATTTCCGCAATCTTTTCTGGTATTTTCATCCTTCTTCTTGTTGTTTCTTTTTCGCCATTGTTGCTGAATTTCGAGTTTCGCCATTGTTGCTGCTCGAGCTTTCTCGCGATTTCTTCGTTAATCTGTTTTTTTCTCCTTGCAATGTATCTTTCGTCGTTTCTGGTTTCGATTGTTGTTCTTCGCCATTATCGTCTGTTTGGTTTGCGATTGTTGATTCTGGTTGAAATTCATTGAAATTGTGAATCTGAGGTTTGAAATCTGTTCATTGTGGATAATATCTTTGAAGAACTGTGGTTTGATTGCTCGAAATTGTGGTTTGGTTGCTCGGAATTGTGGTTTAATTGCTCGAAATTGTGGTCAAGTTGATTGAAACTAAAATTAGGCCTTTTTTTTTCATCGAAATTTGTCATCATCTGCTTGTCTGTAATTGAGATATGGCAAATGTTGAGCGAAATACTGAGGATGTTCAACATAATTCTGAACGAAACTTTGACAACTCTTCTAGAACCTTAGAACTCAATCAGTCCAAAAAATATTTTATTCTTCCTATATAATACACATTTGGTCTGATTGAAGAAGCGAAGGAGCTCATGTTATACACATTTAAGAAAAAAAGATACCTATTATTGTTGTGAAGAGAGATGCAGGTTATAATTTATGCTTTTGGTAAGTTTATATATATATATATATGTATATGTATATGTATATATATGTATATGTATATGTATATATATATATATGTATATGTATATATATGTATATGTATATGTATATGTATATGTATATATATGTACATGTATATATATATATTTTTGAGTTTTATGCGGTCAAGTGGTCCATATACAACCTGCAGTGTTGAAAATGCATTATTGTCGTAACACTACTCTCGGATGTCTTGCCAAGATTTCCTAGCCTCTTGTGTCCCTTTTGACCTTTGACAGTTGTGTGACTTTCACCTCTGAAATGACTCTATTATCCTACTGATTGCATTAATTAGGTATCGCGTCAATGAAGAAAAAGCTGGATGGATTATATATGTAACTGATGTATGTATGCTCTGTATATAAGATGTGTAGTTGTTTATAGAGCGCTTAGCAAAAGAACGTTCCTAAGGTGTTCCATAAATCCTACTTCGACCATTCTCTTTGCCATTTTATGTAGTAGTTTTTTTTGCTTGGAAGTTTGTAAATTTAGTGTTCATGCAGGTGCTTGTATATCAAGAGAAGCTAGAACCTGAGAGAAAAGACAAAAGAATGTGGTATGGAAGATGATATGTTGGGATTCCTAGCACTGGATTTTCTAAAAGGATATGATTTGATGAGCAAACATCCTAAGAAATTATCAATTTGCTAAAGTTTTTTCATCAAGAGTTTTCTTTAATATCAGGAGAAACACAGATGGAGATGCATATCCAATCTTTCCTAAACAAAATCTCTCTAGTTGTTGCTATAATTGCCACCCTGCTCCTTGTTTCCATCCTCCTTCGTCCACCAGAAACCTGTATACTCTATTTTTCTCCTCAAAGCCCCTTCAAATTTCCTCACTCCACATGTGACTCTCACCACCACCCTCGCCCTTTCTCCACCCTTGAGAAGAAAAACCATCGCCTGTGGTCCACTTCTGCATGGATCAACAAAGTCAATTCTTTTTCCCTCGTGTTCATTGACGCCCAGAAACACAGCCCTACTCACAAATTTTCAATCCTGTCTAACACTTCAAAGTCCCTCTGCCTCTTAGCTGGTGCTGGACAGGAAGTCATGGCCCTTCAACAGATCGGCGTGTCTGATGTTACAGCCATCGACCTTGTTGACTCTCCTCCCCTGGTTAGCCGTGCTGACCCTTACAATCTACCTTTCTTTGATGATGCTTTTGATTTTGCATTCTCTGCTCAGTTTGACATCGTTTTGTTTCCCTCTCGGTTTGTTACTGAGATGGAGAGGACAGTTAGGATTGGGGGTTTCTGTATTTTACTTGTGGAGGAATGTACAAATAAGGAGGTAAGCGAAGTTGTGAGATTGTTTAAGAGAGGGGAGCTGGTTAATGCGGATAATTTGACATTTAGTGGATCAAAAATGACTAGGATTGTTGTAAAGATTACAAGTTTTCTGGTAGATTGATTGTCATACGTGTATGTTCTGATAGTTCCAATATATATTTGAACCGTCATTTTAGTAATATATACGAAATTCAGCATTGTGCGAAAGATATTTCAAGTTGATCTCCATCCCAATTCCTTCAGAATAGTGAAGCCTTACAATCTATAGCTTTTTAGCCTATTGTAAAACATATATCTTCCTCCATGTAGGATGTAGGAGGGAAATATCCCAACATTATATCATATTCATTTTGATGTGATTATTGTTCCCTTCAGTTTTAGTTGTTTCACTTGCTTTTCTTGTTCTTCAATGCATACCTTTAACTATTAATATCTCTTATTACTGGAAAGGTGGAAGGAGTGGAAGGGGGGTTGGAATAAATACTTCAAACCACTAATTTAAGATTGCTTTATTTCTCTTCATATATTGTTATAAATGGTTTCTCTCTCTCATTTACATGGGGAATTTATCTGTATAATCTGACAATGGAAGCTTAGAGAAGATGTTCTCTTCTTTCCTTTGTTTTTTTTTATTTATTATTTTTAAGATGTAAAGAGTTTATAAGATGCTTCTTGATTTTTATATAAACAACCATCCTTGAGAAAACCAGTACATCACTACAAGTTTTTCGGTTTCATGTGGTCTGTAGTATCAATGTTCTGACTTTCAAGGGGGTGATGGATGCATCCTTGATACTATCAAGTTGATAGTGGACAAAGAATCCGCTCTAACAATAACTTTTTTTAAAATATATATTTAAATAAGATTTCTTTTGATGATTTAGGTATACGTGGGGAATTTTTAGTTGGCAGGTGCATATTTTATCGGCATGATGCCGAAAAGAAATCAGAGTCATCAAGAACCATACTTATATGGTGTATTGAAAATGAGTCCATTTTTTAAGAGACGGTCTCACGTTAGTGTTAACGTGAGACCAGCTGATGTCATGCTGACATCACGCGCGTGCATCAAACCAGCAGCGAAATTAGCTAAGCGATTGGTCCCATTAGTTATGATAACCTTAAATTGCTTATGGATGAATTAGTTAAGCGGTGAAATATATTAGTTAAGCGGTGAAATATATTAGTTAAGCGTTGAATAATATTAGTTAAACGTTGAAGCATATTAGTTATATCATAGAAATCAGATTATAACGCATTTTACTAATAACTTATAACTAAAAACCATAACTATGAACCTTACAAATATAACCATTAATCCAGAACCATAACTATAACTAATAATATGAAAACTATAACTAATAACGTGTAAACAATTACTAATAACTAAAAACCATAACTATTAACCTTACAAATATAACAATTTATCCAGAATCATAACTACAATTAATAACATGAAAGCAATAACTAATAACCTATAAACAATAACTATTAACTAAAAATCATAACTATTAACCTTACAAATATAACTATTTACCCAGTTGCATAACTATTTACCTGGAAACGATAACTAATCACCATAAAAGACCTAAAAAAAAATTGTAACTTTCTACCTAAAAGTTGTAACTCATAATAAGAGATTCATTAGAGTTTAGACCCATTAATAGAGGGAAACAAAGAGCTTTGAGAACTTCTCATTATTAAGATTGAAGAAGTCGCGAAAAAGGAGGTTATATAGTTGAAAGTTTCATATGTTCAAAAAAGAAAAGAAAGAAAAAGAAAGAGATGTAGGCTTCAGAAAGAAATGGAAGTTGGGTGGAGGAGAGGGAAATGACAGTGCAGAGGAGAGAGAAAGGGGTAGAGGAGAGAGAAACGCGAGTTGGTAGAAGAGACATAGGAGATAGAAATTAGAGTTGACAGAGGAGAGAGAAAATATAAATTGAGGGGGAAACGAGATGGTTTCACTATCATAACTAATATGTCCAAGCGCTTAACTAATATAATTCAATGTTTAAGTAATATATTTCAGCTCTTAACTAATTCATCCAGAAGTTTTTTAAGGTTAGCATAATTAATAGGTTCAAGCGCTTAATTAATACCACTGATGTTATGATGCACGTGTGTGACGTCAGCATGACATCAGTTGGTCTCATTTAACACTAATGTGAGACCGTCTTTTATAAGAATTTGTGATTGAGATTATATTCTTGTAGGTTTATCAATCAACCTTTTTTCTCTTAATTAAACGTCATTAAAATTAACAAAGTTACGTCTCTTAATATCAGTCATTTAAATATGTGACTTTTATAAGCTAGTCTTGCGTATATCTGAATTAGCCAATCAGTCATGTGATATAGTGATCCTTTTTTCATATAGTCATTATTTACAATCTAAAGTTACACTAGTCTACCATTATCTAACATAGTGATAGTTTTTTCTCGTATAGCTATCCACTTTTCATCAGTTTATTATTATGAAAGTTACATCTTATAATAACACGGTAACTTTTTTTCTCATAGTCATGCTTTACAATTATAAACACTTCTTTTTATCTATGTTGTTTTTTAACACAGTATCCCTTTTTTTTATAGATTATATGTACTAACATTAAGTCCACACTAAATTAGTGTGAACTACGTCCATGTAAGTTTTTTGCGTCTTTCCTATACATGATATTGCAACTTCCTCGAAAGAAAGTAAAATTTCAGTAGCTTGTGTGTAAGACGGGAAGAAAGAGAAAAGGAAATAGCTACAATTATAGAACGCCTAATATAACAATTCTAAGGACTTGATAACCAAATATCGTAATATTGTACCAAAAAATTGATTTACTTTAGGTTCATTGATGAACCAACAACGTCAGTTTTTAGATTTTTCAAGTTTATATAAAAGACTTATTAGTGAATCCAAAAGATAGTTATTTAGAAGATTCTATGTAATTCTAAATAGTATCAGGATTTCAAGTAGGAACATCAATAAGGAACGAATGGAGTAATTATTTGGGTTGATAAAGGAAATTTTGTCATTAATAGAAGTTGTAGCTTGGAGGACAAATAATGACTTGCATATTTTGAAACTAAGAGTTCGAAACCTCTTATAGACATTATATTTATACTTGTGAGTAATAAAGGAAGGTGACGTATCACCATGTAAGTAAAAGTGGGATTTGTCATTTTATTTATTACTTTACCCATCCCATGCTAAATGCAATATTTTTCTTATCCAGTCGTCCTATAATAATTGCAACACTTTCATTTTAAGAATAGAACCACTATTTATTTATTATTTCTCACTCTATGACTATACTCCACACCTTAATTAAATATGATGAACAATAATCAAATTATAACCCTTTACACACATCTACACCCAAATTAAAGATCCACACAATTTCTCTATAATACAAAATTACATTACGAAATGTCACGTCGAGCTATAATGCTTGCTTACACGTTCTAATAATATATATTGATATTAATGGTACTTTAAAGATGAAACAATGTTACTTGGTGCTGAGAATTTGTCATAAATTGAAGTTGTAGCTTGGCTGTTAGACGGTCACTTGCAATGTAAGTAATCACGAGTTTGAGACCTCTTAGAAAGTTTTTATCTACATTTATGAAAAATGTTACATCATAATGGTTTCGGCTTCAAGTCAACAGTACTTCAGAGTGAGGTAACACATGGCGGGTTTCAATTCTTGACCATGCGTAGAAAATTGCCATGTAAGAGGTAGGCATCACTTTAATTTTCCACTACAAATGTGTATTGTACAATTTAATTTCTTCAAGAAAAACGTAGAGCTTTTGACATCCTCCCAGAAATCCGTCTCTTGGCGGAAAAATATATTTTCTATTATTTTTCGATGATTTCACTCGCATGATGTGGGTTTATATCTTGGAGCAAAAATCAGAAGCATTTTCCCCACTTCATGTAATTTAAAGCCCTCACAGAAAAACAAAGTGGGCATTCAATAAAAATTCTTAGAACAGATCGTGGGGGAGACTTTACAAGTAAAGAATTTAACAGCTTCTGCAAGGAGCATGGGATCAAAAGGGAATCAATAGTAAGACGCACACCTCAACAAAATGGTGTTGCGAAAAGGAAAAATAGAACAATTGCTGAAATGGCCTGTAGTATGATGCAAGCAAAGAAATTGCCAAAATATTTTTGGGCCGAAGCTGTCCATACAACAGTATATATTCTCAATAGGTCTCCCACGAAAGCAGTGAAGGGTATGACACCCTATGAAGCTTGGCATAAGAGAAAGCCAAGAGTGGAGCACCTCAAAGTATTCGGGTGCATAGCATATGCCCACATCCCGAAAGAAAATCGGGAAAAACTTGATGGAAAAGGAGATAAATGTATCTTCATTGGATACAGTGATGAATCTAAGGGGTATCGTCTTTATCAGCCTGAATCCAAGAAATTAATCATCTCAAGAGATGTCATCTTCAACGAAGGAGCACAATGGACGTGGACGGAGAAAGAATCTCAACCACATGAAGGAGATTTTCTTCAACCAAGTCCAAGTGAAGATGAAGGTCCGACTCATCCAACAACGCAGCCATCATCTAGTCCATCATCACTGAGATCTCCAACAACATCCTCGAGATCGGTGAGTCCAACATCAGGATCAAGCTCTCAAAGCTCAGCTCCAGTAGTGCGACGTTCACAAAGAGATCGGAGACCACCAAGCTACTTGGAGGATTTCCAGTGCAATCGTGCAATGATGGCTCTCTTCACAAGCGAACCACAAAGTTTTCAAGAAGCTGCTCGAGAAGACAAATGGATCGAGGCCATGAATGAAGAAATCAAGATGATCGAGAAAAACAACACATGGGAGCTTGTTGAGAAACCTGAAGACAAAGAAGTCATCGGTCTCAAATGGGTCTACAAGGTCAAGTATAACGAAGATGGCTCCATCCAAAAATACAAGGCTCGTCTCGTCGCAAAAGGTTACCCCCAACAACCAGGGGTTGACTTTAACGAGACATATGCTCCCATTGTCTGCATGGAGACTATCAAGTCAGTCCTTGCTCTTGCTGCTCACCTTAAATTATCAGTCTTTCAATTAGATGTCAAGTCAGCATTTCTAAATGGGGAGCTCAAAGAAGAAGTATATGTTGAGCAACCGCAAGGATATCTCATCGAAGGCAAAGAAGACAAAGTATATCGCCTTCGTAAAGCCCTTTATGGGCTTAAGCAATCTCCGAGGGCCTGGAATCAAAATAGATGGCTACCTGCTTCAAAATGGGTTTACAAAAAGCCCAAGTGAGCCATCACTCTACATCAAGATTCAAGGGAAAGAATTTCTCATCATATGCCTCTATGTAGATGATCTAATCTATACGAGCACAAATTCAAGGATGATCAAAAACTTCAAGAAGACAATGATGAAGGAGTATGAAATGACCAACCTTGGAGCAATGAAATACTTTCTAGGCATACAAGTCAAGCAAAGCCCAGAAAGAATATTTCTATCACAAGAGAAGTATATAGAAGACCAACTCAAGAAGTTCAACTTGAGTGAATGCAAGTCATTAGCTACACCAATGGCCCTAAGCGAGAAACTATCAAAGAATGACGGCAAGGATAAGGTCGATGCATCAATATATCGAAGTTTGGTCGGCTCTCTCATATATCTTACACATACAAGGCCCGACATAGTACATGCTGTCAGCATCGTATCCAGATTCATGAGTGAGCCAAGTACGTCAAGGGAACAAAAGGTTATGGAATTATGTACGAGACAGAGGAAATTCACAAGCTTACAGGATACACAGACAACGATTGGGCCGAAAGTATTGACGACCGAAAAAGTACGAGCAGCTACGTATTTCAGCTGGGAACCAAGGCTATATCTTGGTCATCAAAGAAACAAGCAACAGTAGCTCTGTCATCAGCAGAAGCAGAATACGTAGCAGCAACAAGTGCAGCATGTGAAGCGGTTTGGCTTAAAAGAATTCTCGAATATCTACAACAGACGTCAGAAGAACCAACAACTATCTACTACGACAACATATATGCAATAGCCATGACAAAAAATCCAGTCTTTCAAAGCCACACGAAGCACATCGAGATAAGACACCATTTCATCCGAGAACTGGTCGACAAACAAGAGATCGAGCTACAATTCTACAAGACGGGGAAGCAGCTTGCGAACATATTCACAAAAGCAATTCCAGCAGAAAAATTCATGCAATTTAGAAAACAACTCAGAGTTCAAGATTTTTCCCATTAGGGGGAGTGTTAGAATAATGTAGAAAAATCTAGAAAAGAAATTAGCTAAGAGTCCTAGAAAAGTCTAGAGTATGAAAAACTAAGGGAAACTCTATATATAACATATAGATCTCCTAGAATTATCTAGTTAGATGAAACATCTAAATTAGGGACTCTAATGAGTCGGTTGACAAAAAGTAACCGACATAAGTAACTATAAATACCATGTATCATCAAAGTTGTAAGATAATACCATAACCAATAAAATACAACCATTCCACATTACTCAACCACTGCTACCACTTCTTCGTGAGCTACACCAAAAACCAAGTAAGCAAATCCCATTATATCTTGTGCAAATTAATTTTTTCTAACAATTATTAGGCTGTTAGGTGTTAAATGTGGGTGTTAATTGTTTCCAATGTAGTATGCCAAAAAGGTTATAAGTTGGGAAAAAAGATAACTTATCTCCTTTCATCACAACCATTATGATGTCCATTTAAATTTGTTTTGATATGACCATTGCACACTCAGGATTGTTTTTAAGAATGAAACTAGTTATTAGGCCCGGGCGATGCCCCGGGTTATTAATATTTTCATGTCAAAAGAGAGCATCTAATGTTGCATAGTTCATTGGTTAAAACTTTACTATATCAACTTGAGGTCACGTGATCGAATCTTGTACGAAACATGTTTCTTATTTTTTAATGTATCTTGATGACATGGAACGAAACAACTAAAGGGACAGTGCCACGTGGCGTATAGACTTGCTTCCGAACGCCTTTTAATATATTTGTATAGATTTCTTTTAACCTGCCATGGTAAGTAATTAATTAATTCTTATAATAAATATAGGCGGAACCTAGCCAATAAAAACAATTATAAAACAGATGCATGTATCTCTTAACGTTTTTCACTTTTACTAGATCATGTTGGTGAAAATAAGGTCCCGCATTTCATAATGTCAACTTCATTTGATCGGTGTGGTCCATGTAAAAGATAATTAGACCATTGAAAAAAATGGCAAATTTCTTTCTAGTCATATGTCTTAATTACTAAAGCGATCCAGTATATGTTGCATATATTAATATTTATAAATATTGTAATGCAATCATATCACATTGATAGTGTATAAAACGTTAGCATATGATCATTTTACGACTAATTAATCTGGAACACAATCGTCGGAGAATCTTATTTGCACTTTTTTTGGCTCATACAAAAGCACGTAATCATCACTTCTAGGTTATAAGGTTAAATCAATCTTAATGAAGTAGCTAGTGGAAGTATGATTATTGTCTAATCTTTTGATATGCTTTCATCGAATAAGCTGATTAAGGTACATTATCCTTGCTGTCAAAGTTGAGAGCTCAGATCCCATGCATAATAGTGATCGCTCCCAAAAGTTGATGATGCATAGAAAGTTGGAAACTACTAACACAGTACCCCTAGTCTGTGGTACTCATATGGAGAGGGGGAAAGAGAGGGGGTAGATGCAGCACACTAATTGGATAAATTTTGATGGGATAGTCGAAAAAAAGAAAGGGTGTACGTAGATGTAACAATTCACAAATTATGATGGATTTTGGTCATTATATCAATTGTTGGTAAATTTTTTGTGGTGCAAAGGGTATATGTATTAAAAAAAACCCTAATTTTAGGTCCAAATACATTAGGTGACTTGTTGATTACATTTAGAGTAAGATAGTGTATTGGTTTTGGAGAAGATTTTGGGTTCCAAGAACCCGACTTATATGCACATTAATTATGATTGTGAATGTGGATAAGCTAAAGTTAGGAGGAACCTTAGTCGGCCTTCAATTAGTTTCACGAGGTGTTGCGCGCGGAATGAAAAAGATTTTTTTTTGAATAATAGTGGATCATATTCTAGGGCATCTTTAATTGAAAACTGATCTTTGAGTGGATTGTTGTCAAGGACATGAATATGGTACTTGACTTTGGAGTTACATTGATGCGAATGAAGGAGTCATAAGGGTGTGGGTGGGGCATGTTGGAAGAGAAGCAAATGGTGTGTGTCGAAGAAACGAAGAAGCTAAGCTAAGCGAGCCAGGATAAGCTAGGTGATCGTCCCAATCGCACTGGATGGAATATATGCATGTTCGTGTGCCTAGCTATTGAATAGCTAACACACTTGTGCGGTAGGGCATGGTTGTGTACGTGATTTTTTTTGCGGGTAGAAATTCTCTTTTGCTAATGAGAAATACTTATCTAGTCTGCACATATGTGCAGAATACTCCATGTCTGTGGAGATGGTGAACTTGATAAGCCTACTCGGAAACCAACTTATCAATGTTGCCATATTATGCCCTAATATATATAAATACGATTGTTGGTCGCATTAAGCTATTAGTTTATGAGATTAAGAGTGTTGAAATATGTCTTAAATTATTTGGCTCTAGGATAAAATGTTCACCAAGCTTGTTCAGCACGGCAAGTTCCGAAATTGATTGGACCTCCTAAATGTTTTAAGTTGTTTATCTAAGCCCTTTGGACATTCTGAGGCAAAGGGAATAATCTGGGTACATCCGACAATTATTTTTGCATTTGGTACATTTGTTATCTGCGAGCTAGAGAATTCAAGTCAAGGTAGTGCCTTGAACTATCTAGCGGTAGGATAAACCAAGCACGGAACTCTCGCTTATAATTAACTTTTGCCTCCATATTTTGTAAACATCTGTACTCTCTCTACTAAAAGATACTCCCTCCCTCCCATATTATAGTGCTTCTTTCCTTTTAAAGTGTCCCAAAATGTAATTCTTGTTTCCTTTTTTTATTCAACACCTTTCTATGATTTTCCTAGAAAAATTGTGCCACCATTATTTATTTGCTTATTGAAAATAGTTTTTTGCTTTGTTTATTCAACCCAAGGGTTGAATTAGTCATGCATTTAATGCTCTTTCACCACTTATTGTCATTCTCTCTCCTAAAATCAGTTTTTTTCCCATAAAATTAATTTTCAATACACAAATACTCTTTACCTCCCTCTTAGATTCTATTGACCTTAATACCCGTGCAAAAATAGAATCAGGCACTATAATATGGGACGGAGGGAGTAATCCTTTTCCAGTGAATATAGGTGATACATTGTTAGCAGTGAACCATGCTAATTATTGTATCGATTGTTTACAATTCTTCATTGCTTTGTTGCGTTCGTCACGACAAAGAGAAATCTTTGCGAGATTTTGTGCGGCAATATTGAATAACTTTGATTTCTAATGCAGACTAATTTTGTTTCCTCTCGATTCTGAGTTTGGATAATACAACATATAAAGTCCCATGTGCCTTTTCTCTACTGTTTTCTTTGATTTATTTCTTTGTTCTATTGCTGTTTGATTATAGTTTTCTAGCTAGATTGAATTAATCTATAGGACTTTCGTAGTTTTGCTTTTATTTTTTTGAAGTTTTGTTTTTCTTTTTGGAAGGAATTACGTAGTTTTGAATGTATATATACCGAGGATTGTAATGAAATTGTTTGCTTTCCATTGGTTATAATGATCTGCTGCTCACTTTTAAATACCAATACCTCAACTAACATTTTCAGAACATATAAAGTATGTATTATCGTGATATCTTTATCAAAATATATCATATTAAACCAAGTATATAACTAGGCATGTAGTACCTAGGAGATTGGCACTTTAGTCAATATATACGCGGATACGCCTAATGTGATCTACTAGCTCCTAGTTAGCTGTAAATCACAGTCTGTAATGAACCAGATATTATATAATATACACATGTTTAACTAGTAACAATATTCTTATCGAGAAGGGGGGGATGAATTAAACCATTGACTTAACAATGGATAAGAAATGTATATTGTTTACCAGCCTAATTGCATACCCTATGGGTTAAGGCATGTTCGTTGTTATTCATTGTCAAACAGTAGATGATACAGTTAGGTCTAATCTTTGCAAAAATATGAAATTAAGTAATCATGGACTATCTTTAGGTATGTCCTTAATTATAGAATAGATTAATTATTTGTCTCATATTCTTAATTGTTACTCTATTGGCTTATTGCTATACAACACAACTGGAGATCATCTTTCACGCAATTCTTAGAACTGCTACTGAACCACATACCCAGGCATTTTAGTTCAATGAACGTAACATTTATATGTTGGTTTTCAACCAACTATTAATGATTGATGAGTACCATATTAACCTTACACACGTAGAAAGTCTACTATGTTCCACCGTCTTCGAATCCTACTACTTAATTCGTTTAACCTAATAGTTTTAATATTGTACAATATTGCCTTTTTTTTTGGCAACATATAGGACGAGTTATAAATTTGTTATTCTAGAAACATATCGTATAAATGATCAAGTTCTTGGTTAATTACTTGATTGCACAAACACTTTATGAGAGAATGACAAGCTCACGATGTAGGAGAGTTTGACCACATACAAGGTTGGCAGAATTCCATCCTAAAACCAATTGGTGATAGGTGGAGTTAGGGCTGCTTATCGATCGAGCCGAGCCCAAACTGTGGTCTGCTCGGCTTGTGTTCGTTTAAGTTTATTCGAGCTCGAGTCGAGCTTCAAACTTAACGAGCCGAACTTTGTTCGAGCCGGGCTTTGACCAAAGTTAAACGAGCCGAGCTCGAACTGTTCACGAACAGGCTTGATTCTTTATTACCCCTAGTTTTTACATGTTTTCTTTGTTTTTCCTTTTTTAATATTTGAGATTTATAGGTTTTCTTTTAGATAATGAAAAAATTAACTTATTATTGTGTGAAATCTACGTTAATATATTTATGTATATATAAAAATATATTATTTTTTATATCAAAATATAATCGAGCCTGTTCACGAGCTAGGCAAAGCTCGGCTCGTTAAAGTCTGTATTCGAGCCGAGCCACCACGAGCCGAGCTTTGACCGAGCCGATCCCGAACTGTTTTGCGAACAGGCCAGGCTCATTATTACCCCTAAGTGGAGTAACCCACCAATCTATAGATCAGTCATTCTCTCTCTAATTCTTTAATGTGGGACAATTATTTCTAACTTGATCACATGTGGGTTATACTCTTAACAGAGAGAGCGTAAGACGTGATTTGTATCCAATGTGAATTGAATTGAATATCGACAGACATTAGACATGCCTCAATATATGACAAACAATACTCTTAATAATGTATCCTCCTTTATATGGGTACTAACAGATTATTTGGGAGACATTTCATTTGCATGAAGAAATTTCTAGTAGCTGGAAGTTTTTCCATACAATAAAATTTTATAGCACAAACGGTAATGTACGTGAATATATAAGACGAGATAAGAATGTCTTACATATTGTATTATCTTCATTAAAGCGAGCGTTCTATTTTTTTTTCATAATCTATATATATATTAATTGATTTAGACTATTTGATATGAGAATTTGTTTCGGGAAAATGAAGTGATGGTGGAAGTAAGATGGGAAGATTTAACTTAGGCACCGATAATTATAGGAGTGCATTCATTATACACCCGGGTGTACCATGTGCATGGTACACCCAAGGTTATTTTTTGCTCATTTACTCATTTGGAGCTCTACCTATTATGTGATTCTACTCATTTCGAGTTTCAAATGAGCAATGAGCAAAAAAATAGCCTTAGGTGTACCATGCTCATGGTACACCCGGGTGTATGATAAAAATTCTCATAAGTGTAGTGCTCACAAAGTTAGAATTCTCTCTTTTTTGTTTGTGTTAAAAATGTCATACTCAAGATTGTGGTTTTATTCTGTAAAAAAGGAAAAAAATATTGTGTTTTTCTTATATTTGGAGCTGCTAAAGAGGACGAAATCTTACAAATCTAGGAAAATAAGCTTGTACTCTCTACGCCCCATTTTATAGTTCCCATTTCTTTTTGGGCAGGGGAATGAAGGAAATAATGATCGTGGTGTACCTGCACTGGGAGTTGTGGTTTTTTTTGACATTATTGTCATTAAAAAATGAAAAAGAATGGGAGCATTATGGTTGGGCATGTAAAAAGAGGAGAGAGAGAGAATATAAAGTGTTTTTTGTTATACCCAATCAATGAGATTAAGGGAGCATTAAATGAGAGTGTCAAAACCCATGTGAGAATGAGGATAGAGAGAATAAAAAGTGATGTTCTAATATAGAAACAAGGGAAATGGGAAGAACATTTTGGGACACCTAAAACGAAATACGGGAACTATAAAATGGGACGGAGTATACCTTAATGGTCAAAAGATGGATGGCTGGGATTGTAAATTTGTAAATTGTAATTATGCAATACTTAACTATTGGAAAGGAACAAGTAGAGGAAGGAATGGGTATATCATAATATGAAAGGTAATTAAAGATAGTTAGAAGAGAAGGGGAAAATATGATGGAGAGCGAGAAGGGAAGGGGAAAGGATGGGGAAGAAGAAATATTATGAAGAGAGAGTACTCCGTCCCATTTAAGCTTGAATGTGCATTTTGTTATCATGTGCATTTTGTTATCATGTGCATTTTGTTGGTAATAGAATGTGCAACTTTTCTTTCACCAAGCTAGTATTTAGGAAAGGTGCATATTAAGTTGAAAATTACTTTGCACATGCATCTTCATATCCTTGTCATTATGTATACGGTTTTGTAAATTTCACATATTTCCTGAACTTTTTTTTTTTCAAAATCTTTGTTAACTTTTTCAAGTTTTTCTCAAAACTTTCAAAACTTTTTGAGCTTTCCTTAGGCTATGTTTAGTTCACCTTATTTTTGCTTATTTCAGATCAGATCAGATCAGATCAGATCAGCTTATTCTTATATTTAAAAACTTATTATTATTGTTATTATTATCATGATTATTATGATTATTAGTATTACTAATGCTATTATTGTTATTGTAATTATTATTATTATTATTATTATTATTATTATTATTGTTGTTATTATTATTATTATTATTATTATTATTATTATTATTATAATAATTATTATTATTATTACTATTACTATTACTATTATAATATATTACTTTATACGATTACTATTACTATTTACTAGTACATTTGTTCAAAAAGATTATTATTATTGTCGTTGTTGTACTTATTAATTATTAATATTGGTAATTATTATTAATGTCATTGCTATTATTATAAATGTCATTGATATTACTATTTGAAGCTATTTGTGTTCAAGAAGAAGAATGTTCTTTTGGCATTTGTACGTGTTCTTTTTTATATTTGTTCTAATTAATAATTATGATATGTGATGTTCTTTTTTGTATTGTACATGTAACCAACATGACAATATTATATGATGTTTATTTTTTAAAACAATTTTGGTAGAATAATACTACCTCCGTTTCTTTTTAATAGTTACACTTACACTTTTCACGCATGCCGATGCACTACTTTGAGCCTTTATATCTCTAATTTTGTATTTGTAAAAAATATAAAAAGTCGATATTCTAAAAGTACATATCAAGACGAATCAAACAAGACCCCACATGACTATATTTTCTCTTAACCATAAATCACAAATGATAGTCAAAGGGAAATTTGTGAATAGTGTCAAAACTGAAAGTGTAACCATTAGAAAGAAACGGAGGTAGTATAAATTATATGTTATTAGTTTATATAAAACATGAGTAGCATGAGATAACCTAATAATTTCAACTTATCTTTAAAAACAAAGTTTAAATAGAACAAGACAATGATATAAGAAGAATATTTAACCATTTTGTTCAAGATCATATGATTATATATATTTATAGGTTTATTGATAATAAAAAAGAACAATTTATTGATATAACAAAGTACATGTTATTTTTTAAATCCAAACATGTCATCAATATAAAAATAACATCTATATTTTTATTTTTAAAATGTGTTCTTTAAATAGATTTTATATGCTCTTTCAGTATATGTTCTTTTTTTAATATCATTATATGTTCTTTTTATTAATACCTAAATTCTTATTATTAATGGATCTTGAACATGAACAATATGTTCTCTTTACCATGAACAATATGTTTTTTTTACCTAAAATGTGTGTTCTTTTATTTTTAATTTTTTTGGGCCCCTTTCGGGAACCCCGTGGTAAGATGAATTTCCTCTGGGCTGCCCTCGCACAGGGTCACTCATCTAGAGACCCAACAAGCCCCAACCCCCTCCCCCACCCACAACAATATTGAAATATATGCTTCCACTAAGATTTGAACCTTGGTCTCCAATGTGGGAAGTAGAAAGCCATACCATTGGACCCAAGAGTCCTTGGTCTTTTATTTTTAATTGTATGTTCATATACTAATGTGTTCTTTTTCATAAAAAACTAATTATGCTATTATTATTATTATGTTATCTATATTATTATTATTATTATTATTATTATTATTATTATTATTATTATTGATATTATTATTATAATATTATTTATATTATTATTATATTATTATTATAAAATTATTATTATTCTTATTGTTATTATTATAATATTATTCATATTATTATTATTATAAAATTATTATTATTATTATATTATTATTATTTATTATTATTACTATTATTATTATTATTATTCAAAGTTGTGCATAGTAATATAATGATAGTAATAGTAATACTAGTAATGAATTACAAAGTAATAATAATATTAGTAATAATATGTTTTGTAAAAGATAAGTTCAGATCAGATCAGATCAGATCAGAAAAAATAAGTTCAAATCAGATCAGATAAGTTCAGATCAGTAAATTTCAAGTGAACTAAACATAGCCTTAATCATTTGAATACTTTTCTTAAATAATGTGAACTTTATTAAGTTTTTTTAAATATCTGAACTTGTCTTGCTTTTGCCGCACGTTTTCAAACTTTTCTTGTATTTTCAGAAAAATAAGTGGCTGAGTGGAACATAACCATACTAGAGCTAAAAAAACTCATACGAAAGGGGCTAAACTCAAAAGAAACATCCACAAACTTCAAAAATAAATCGAGTAGCTTAAGGCCCGTTCGGTATTATTGTCATTTTCCGGTTTTATATTTTATGAATATAAAAGTTATACTCCCTCTGTTTCTAAAAGATAGTTACACTTTCGCTTTTCATGCATGTCAATGTAAAATTTTGAGCACTAATATATCTAGTTTTGTATTTGTAAAAGTTATAAAAAGTAGATATTTATAAACCCTCTTTTTTTCCTTTTTATCTTTCTCACTTGGAATCTTGACACTATTCATACTTAGAGAGAATCTTCTCAATTTTTTTCAATTTATAAGAAAAGATATAATCATGTGAGGTCTTATTTGATTCGTCTCAATTAGTACTTTATTAATATTCAATCGTTACAATTTTTACTAATATATAATGAAAGATATTTGAATTCAAAGAGGTGCATTGGGAGATGCGCACAGGAAAAGTGAGAAGGATAAAAAAACAGAGGGAGTACATATTAAGACAAATCTAACAAGATCCCACATGACTATATTTTTCCTCATGTACAAATCACAAACGATCGTTGGTCAAAGTGAAATATGTGAATAATGAAAATATCAAAGTGTTACAATTTAAAAAAAAAGGGAGGTAGTACGATATAAGGAGTATAATGAACTTAAAATTAGTCATACTTATACTAGTAAACACGCTAATTATAAAAATTGACCGCAAAAAAGTGGAAAGTAGACTATGAAGGGATTCTAATAATGTATGGAATTCCTAGAATAGGAATTTGGCACTTTTCAAACAATTAGCTAGGTAGAGCCGAGATCTTTAAAAATGCAACATCTTAAAATTTTATTGAATTGTAGTTTTTAATGTAAAAGTACTATCCTAGTGGTGGATCTAGGATCTAATCCATGTGGGTTCCAAGTTATTTAAGGAAAAAAAATAGATAATTTAATTAAATTATTCCAATACACTGGTTCGAATTCGAAATTACAACCAATGACTAGTAATTTAACCCTTTATTACATTTAAAAATTTAAAATCAATTAGCAATATTATCATTCATTTTATTTATCAATTTTATTTTAAGTTTGAAATTATCGTATGGAAATTAAAATTAATTTTATATATTTAGCATTTGTATAAGGTTTTTTTATGCATTGAAACATACAGAGATATAAAAGGATAATTAAGATACTGAAAAGATGAGGACAAATTGACATGAATAATTGTAAATAAAAAGAAAATTGAAAAGCGAACCATTTGTGCGTGGAGCAAATTGACAAAAAAAATATAAGAAAAAGACAAAGAGGAAAAATGTTGTAATAGGAGTCGAACTAACCGCGTGGATTGATGATGGCCACAAATGCTTAATGCAGCCAGCTAACCACTGGGCCAAACACATTTATCTGTTAGAATGAGGTGCGAGATTGTTTATAACCAATTTTTAGTCTTGATTTTTCGCCATTTTTTTTGTCTAGATTTTTGTGGGTTTAGTTGGATTCACGGGACCCACGCTAGATCCGCCCTTAGTAGTATCCTATACCAAAGTAAGTTTCAAAAAAAAAAAACTTAGAACGATATGGACGTTCAATGTCCCAGGGCATTACAAAGTTATTTGTCCATATTATTTTTTCGAATTAAAACATTTCAATACTAAGATTAAAGTATTAAAACTAAGCTTTGTAAAGTCTATTGTCAATTCAACTAGGCTTTATGCTACTTTTTATATTGATTTAAAAAATTAATTAAAAAGGCAAAAGGATGCGGCATTAAAATTTTGTTACAAATTGGAGCTCCAAAAATTTATAAAATGCAAATGTATTTGGCTTATTAATTCGCCAACTACTATCTTTAAAATTTTGAATTAATAAGCCAAATACATTTGCATTTTATAAATTTTTGGAGCTCCTATTTGTAACAAAATTCCAATGCCGACATTGGAATTTTGTTACAAAACAAGTTTTAATTGGTGATAAGATCATGACAGTGTAAGAAATAGGTCAAGGGTTCGAAACCTTATACAAATCATTTAATCATTTGCCAAAGCAATGTTCATGTCAACATGGCAACATTCAATTCTTTCCCAACCTATTAATCCTAATAATAAATTTTCATATTTGCTTTCAAAAAAAGGATGCTTAATTATCATTCTTCACCCATACGAATGTAAATGTTGTAAATCTACTTCGAATTGAGGTTAGCTCAACTCAACTTGTTAGCGGGTTGAGTTTTGATTGATTCGAGTTTTGACCGAGTAGATCTCAAATAACTCACAAGTTGTCTCGTCTCATTAATTAGCATTCCTAGGTTAAACAATATGTTAGCTTCAAACTTTATGCTTTTAATAGTTCTTATGATTGTGTATTCAAATTTCTCTCGAGTTTTCAAGTCGAAGTTCAAATTGCTCGACTCAACTTATTAATATCTCAAATCAAGCTCGAGATTGACTCAAGCTCATTCAAGTCGAATTTTAACCAAGTTGATCTAAAATAACGCACAAACTGTCTCATCTCATTGACTCCCCAATCACAAACTGTCTCATCTCGTTATTCGAGCAACGCTATTCACTGCCGTGCCAATGCCTCAAAAGAAAACGAAACTGCTAACACATTGACGTAAGTGGTTTCGGAATGCCGCCGCTGTTTTAAGATGGAGTAATAAAGAAAAACAAAAGGTGTTGGATCATCCAACCATGAATAATGAACATGTACCTGCACGAGGGGCAGCCGTACAATTGATGCCCCATCAAATCTTTCTAACATCATCCTAGTGCCACGTGTTTAAATATTAGTTGCCAACTGGCAGACAGCTGAAATCAATGTCCATCTGGCATCTATGCTAGTATTGGAGTAGCGCAAACGATTAGGGAAGTCCTGATGTGAGCTATGATAAACATCTAATTGCTAGATGTTTACTAACATCTAGCAGGGGTAAAGTTGTCAACTTACATGGGACAAGAAATATAAAGTTGTCAGTCAACACCTCGAAAAATGTAATGCAAACAAATAAGTGTTCATGCAATTACAAATAGTGTTCATGTAATTACAAATAGTATTTATGCAAGTAACAAATAGTGTTCATAAAATATAAATAGTGTTTACAAATAGCGTCAGTCTAACAAAAAGTTGTCAGTCTAACAAAAAGTTGTCAGTCTAACAAAAAGGTTGACCTCGAAAAATGCGATGGTAACAAATAGTGTTCATGCAACTACAAAAAGTGTTCATGTGTTGTAAGTAGTGTTTATGCAACTAACAAATAGTGTTCATGAAGTATAAATAGTGTTCATGAAACCAAATGATATTTTTATATATTAAAAGGTAAATAAAAATCTACAAACAAAAAAAAATATTTTTTTCTTTTTTATATTGTATTTTATTACATTTTCATTCCTTGCTAGATGTTAGTAAACATCTAGCAATTAGATGTTTATCATAGCTCGTCTGATGTTCAGACCGTCTAACGTTCTCAGTTCACACCGTTATTTAATTAAATAAAAAATTATAAAGTTAAAAAAAAAGGTAATAAGTTGTAAAATAGCTAAAATTTTACTTCATCCATTCTTTTTTTAATTACAATGTATTTTTATTTGAAAATTTCATATTAATTACAACATTTCTTATTTAGTACTCCCTCCATCCCAAAATATAGTTCTCGTTTCTTTTGCACGATCTTCAACACGTATCTTTGACTATCAATATCTTTAGCTACGTACTAATATAAACTACTCCATCCGTTTTAAATTAAAAGGCATGTAGTTTTAGTTAGTTTTGCATAGGTAATATTAACTTTTACGCATATTAAGAATTTAGTTAGTTTTAGTTAGATTTGCATAGGTAATAAGAATTGACATTAAATATTGTATTGCTAATAGAAATTAACCTATAATCTTATCTTGATACTATAAAGTTGCATTTAGTTTTACATTGGTAATGTGAAATGCCTTATATTTTGAAATAAAAGCTTTTAGCTAAAATGCCTTATAATTTGAAACATAGGGAGTATAAAAAGTTGAAATTATAAAACTACACACTGAGACGAATCTAACAAGATCCTACATGAGTATGTTTTTTTTATATATCAATGAGAATATTTGATCAAAGGTTTTAAAGTTTGACCATAAAAAATGAATCGGGAACTATATTTTAGGATGTAAGGAATATTATCTTCTCTTAATCTCTCTCATATCACATGGTTCCTAGTTTCCACTTTTTATCTATTTGCATCTCTCTCTCTTTTCCACATGACTTTTTTTTTAAAATGTGCCAATAGGGTATGTTGCAATAATAATAAAATAGAGGAACCGAGGAACTATACAATAATACTTAAAATTTAAAATAGTCCAATAAATAATCAAAAATAAAAAATTATGTTAAAAGTTAGGAAAATTTGAGGCAAACTACCTAATAGAAAAAGATGCACAAAACTACTTTCTAAATTTTTTTCGGCAAACAAGGAACTAGCGGCTGGATTCTACTAGATTGACTTTGTTTTTCGGCGTTGACCCACACGTGCCTAACACTTGATTTTGCATTTTACCCCTTAGTTTTCTCATTTTCCTTCTCAATTTGGCGTGAATTTTCCTCCCCTTTTTAAATTCAGTTCTTCTTCATTTTATGAAACATAAAATCGTAAAATTTGGTGTGATTTAGTATTAAATTTTACCGTCGAAGATAGATATTGAGTAGAAAATTATCATTTTTATTATAATCTATACCCATATGATATATCATATTTTCCAGATTATATGGTTGATTTGAAGAAGTAGATTGAGGAAGCTAAGGTTGTTAAAATGAGAGAAAAATGGAACATAAGAGAGGTATAAGGAACAAAAAAAGGGAAAATAAAAATTCTATGCCAGAAAAGAAAGTCAATAATCAAATACGGCCATTGATACCTTTTTGCCCTAAAAAACATATAAGGTAGTTTCGTGTCTTATATATATATATAGTTTCTCGCAAATTAAAATCTGTATTTTATAAGGTAGTTTCTCGCAAATTTTCCTAAAAGTTAAAAGGTTTGACCAAAATTGTTTATTCAGATAATTTGACAAAAGACTAGTTGTTTAAATAGTACGAGTCACTCGTTTCAGATTGGAAGAGTGTGTTTGATTGGGTGTAAAACCTTCTTCTAGAAATTAAAGTGGTTTCCCATTTTTCTTTCTTTAGTTTGTAAAGGGTGAAAAAAAAATTCCAATTAGTAGAAAATAGTTTCTCCAATGCTGGAACACATGTTCCTTTTCAAAGAGAGGAAAAACGTTTTCCTCCCATCCATCATCCCTCATTACATTACATTCTTCTTCTTTTTCCCTAACTTTTCATGCAAGAAATCAAACAACATAAAATTAAGTTACAATTGCGTTTTCCTTTGAAAAATATCGTATAAAGGAAAATTATTTTCCATTAATAATGTATACCATCCAACCAAACATACCCTAAAACTCCCATTAGTCAAAGTTATATAGCATCCATATAATAGATTTTCAATAACAACCAAACAATTTTAACAAAACAAACAAAAGTTCTTTTTTAACATAACTTTAAATCCCATATATAACCTATACACTTTGAAAATTTGATACGTTCTCGAATTGTTGTCTCAATATGAACTCACAAATTCTTGGGTATAATTGTTACACCATAATTTATGGTGTAATAACCCACAACCTAGCACTTCTTTTGTAAAAAGAACTCAAATGACATGAGATAAATGACATAATGACATGAGATTTATGTCATTATTATTTTTATAATCCATGTCATTCTTGTTATAATATGACATTATGCATGTTACACAATAAGTTATAGTGTAACATCTTATACCCAAGACGCATTGATTATTGATATAAATTTTCACCAGTGGATCCATGGCTCCATCATAGATTTAGGAAGAAAATTATTGTATTAATCAACTTAGCTTTTTTTTGAAAGAGAAATTTCATTAATTGAAGGCCAAAGGACATCTACAATAGATATTAAGGAAAAATAAGATACAATTAAACAAGGTTAAATCAAATTCGTCTTCGAAGAAACTACAATGAACCAGATCGAGCAATACATCGCAACCCCCTTGTATTTACTGAATCAAGCAGCTATTGAAGAGGAAGTCTATCATTCTGACATAGTTTGGGAAGAACATTCTTGATCGAGCCATGTTAACCGCATCCAAGATTCCAATACCTTCATGTTGAGTCTCGAACATCAACCAATGAGAATAATTTTTGCATACCTAAAAACAAAAAAAACCATACTCACAACTCCCATAGGGGAGAAGGAGATATCCACAACAGAGACTAAAAACCCCATAAGAGGGTTTGAAGAAATCTCATAAAGAGATACTAATTTATTCTACAAAACAAGAAAAGGAACTAAAAACTGAAAATAAAAAGGGAAAAGGGGCTTACCATGGATGAAATCATCCATGGCAGTCCCTAACTGATGAAGAAGGGGTAGGGGAGGCTAGGGTTTTAGAGAGAAAAAAAAGAGAGAGTACTTTATCAAGTAAGTTGAGGGATAGTTTTTCTTGGTGAGCTTGATTAAACTTTCTTGTTATTAATCAACTTAGCTTGCAGATGAATTATTGACTAAAATTGCAGAAGTGTCTAACAAACCATAGGTAAACTTACAATTAATAGGAAAAATTGACATGAATAATCCCAACTTTCACCTGTCTTCTCAAAATAATCCCAACTTTGTATTATTCTAGAATAATCCTAACTTTTGAGGGGTTATTCTCAAAATAAATCAAACTATTATTTTTATTGCCTACACTAATCCGTTTTAGGTCTATAATATATGGAAAATTAATAGTTCGGATTATTTTGAGAAGGTACCGCTTATAGTTGGGATTATTCTAAAATAATTCAAAGTAGAGATTATTTGTAGAATATTAGTAAAAATTGGAATCATTCATGTCAATTTTTCCCAATTAATATACATGGTTCACTAAATTATTTTGAGATCTTCCTACAAGAGAAGAGGAAATAAAGGAGAAAACCTACCAATACATGGGACAAGAAAAGACTCTCGTAAAGAGAGAAAGAAGCGTAAATTATTTATTAGATGCAAAAATTTAGGGTTTACCATCTTCAAAGATGGTGGATATTATCCCCTAGATGTAATCAAGACTAGAATAAAACAAATAAATTTTCAATAGAGATTCTACTATTTGGATAGTCAAATTTGGGATGTAAGGAATAATGCCTTGAATCGTGTTATGTCGGGCTATCTACAAAAGGGCGATTCGCGGGAGGTGGGTCGACTCGCGACAAGATGTCGAGAGCTGACCGCGAGTCGCGTCTGGAGCCGCGACTCGCGCCAGGCGCCGCGCTCGTGGTAGGCGAAGTTTGGCGTGTTAGCGGGAAACGCGGACACGCGTTTTCGGATTTGTTTATAAATAGGTTTTTTACCCTAGTTTATTTACTCGACGGGATTAGTTCATAACACATCTGTAATCTGTTTTCCTCTAAGATCAATAAATCAGTTCTCTCTCTGTCCGTGGACGTAGCCAACAATCCGTTGGTGAACCACGTTAAAACTGTGCGTGATTTTTTCTTTATTTTGCATTCAATATTTGTTCTTTCTCACATCTGTCATAACAAATTGGTATCAAGAGCTTTGTGTTCGATCCGGGTGAGAAAGATGTCTGGGATGAGTGTGAAAATTGATAAATTCACTGGGAGAAACAGTTTCAGTCTGTGGCAGATCAAGATGCGGGCTTTACTGAAGCAACAAGGGTTTTAGGCACCGTTGGAAAAGAAGTCAACGGATTCAGTTACCGCTGCGATGGCCGTTTTGGAGGAAAAGGCGCATTCAACGATTATGTTGTGTCTGACTGACGACATAATTACTGACGTTGAGGAGCAGGAAACCGCCGCCGGTCTGTGGTTGAAGTTAGAGAGTCTATACACGACGAAATCTCTAACCAACAAGTTGCTTTTGAAGCAACGTCTGTTTAGCCTGCGTATGCAGGAAGGTACGTCTCTTAGGGACCATCTCGAAAAGTTCAATACTATCTTACTAGGTCTTCGTAATATTGATGTTAAAGTAGATAATGAGGATGCTGCTTTAATTCTGTTAGTATCTTTGCCTTTATCGTATGAGAATTTTGTGGATTCTTTTATTGTTGGGAAATATAGTATGTCATTAGAAGAAGTAAGATATGCACTTCATACTAGAGAGATTCGTCATAAGGCGTCTGGTACAGGTACAGTAGATCAGGCTGCTGGATTAGTAGCCAGTGGCAATGGACAGGGGAATTCGGGGAGAAAATCCAGGAAACCATTTTCTAGAGGTCCTAAATCTAGTGATGTCTGTAATTACTGTAAGGAAACGGGGCATTGGAAAAGGGAATGTCCTAAAAAGAAAAATAAATCTGGGTCTGATGAATCTGCTGTTGCAGCAGACAATTCTAGTTCTGATGATGATATTGCTTTAGTTTCTAATGAGCAAACACATTGCAGTGATGTGTGGGTTTTAGATTCTGGAGCGTCCTATCATATGTGTCAGCACAGGGAGTGGTTTATGAACTATAAACAGGTTGATGGAAGTGTTACTATGGCCAACAGTGAGGTCTGCAAGACAGTTGGTATAGGGTCCATCAGAATTAGGACATGTGATGGCAAAGTTTGTACTTTGAATGATGTTAGGCATGTTCCACAGGTCACAAAGAATCTGATTTCACTTAGTCTATTATACAAGAAAGGGTTCAGTTTCAAAGGTGAGGGTGGACGGTTGTATGTCTACAGGGGTTCGAAGATGATTCTGAAAGGGGTTAAACGGGAGACATTGTATGTGTTGCAAGGGTCTACGTCATCTGAGCCTGGGGTTGCCACATTGGCTGTTTGTGGTAGTGTTGAGAAACAGATGGAGCACAGAGGCACTCTAGGTTGGAGTGGTGGTTCACGTCAGGGAAAAATCCGTCAACACTCACAATCTGAATCAGGAATTCTGTGTTCTTCGTCGTCAAAATTGGGTCAGTCAAATTTGGCTCTTGGTCGGCATGTATGTTTTGGGAACTCTCCCCAAAGGGACGGTTGTGAAGACACGATGGGTTTTGCACTGTATGTCGGAGAGGTGAATATATTTGGGCCGTCCAAGGAAGCTGTTACTTGTGCTAGGAAAGAGTATAAGCAACATATCTGTTCGAATCTGGTTCCACAGGGTAAGTTCCAAGGTTGCTTGGACTTATAAGCTGATTGTGATTGTTAGTTGCCCACTGGGGGCAAGTCTGGGGCCTTAGGGGCTAATCTGGTCTGGGGTCCTGAGGGGCTAGTCTGGTGTTCTTCAGAGACAAATGTGATTTTGGTTGTCTTTCGGCGCAAATCTGGTTACAGGGAGAATCTGAGTGTCATCTGGTTATTTGGTCATCTGGTCATTTGGTTATCTGGTTATCTGGTTCGTTGTGAGAGGATTCAAGTCAAGGTGGAGTTTGTAAGGAATAATGCCTTGAATCGTGTTATGTCGGGCTATCTACAAAAGGGCGATTCGCGGGAGGTGGGTCGACTCGCGGCAAGATGCCGAGAGCTGACCGCGAGTTGCGTCTGGCGCCGCGATTCGCGGTAGGCGCAGTTTGGCGTGTTTGCGGGAAACGCGGACACGCATTTTCGGATTTGTTTATAAATAGGTTTTTTACCCTAGTTTATTTACGCGACGGGATTAGTTCATAACACATCTGCAATCTGTTTTCCTCTAAGATCAATAAATCAGTTCTATCTCTGTCCGTGGACGTAGCCGACAATTCGTTGGTGAACCACGTTAAATCTGTGCGTGATTTTTTCTTTGTTTTGCATTCAATATTTGTTCTTTCTCACATCTGTCATAACATGGGAAAATTGAGATTTTCACAAACAAAGCTCACTTGATATTCTACCAAAAATGAGAATGGCTCTGTCATACTTCCTCTATTTTTAATATATTATTTATATGGTTTAGCCATATAGTTTTGGAAGAGAATATAAGATGCGCCATTTGAAAGATCATACAGTGGAAAGAAAAAAAATTGGGAAGATGCGCCATTTGAAAGATCATACAGTGGAAAGAAAAAAAAAGGGAAATTCTACATGGTAGCACTCAACCTTTAGGTTTTCTTTATGATAGCACTTCTTTAATAAATTTCGTTAAGTTGTCGTTAGTTTTGACATTCATAGATCTGACACGTAAATCGAGACTTTTTCTACACCCAAAACGAGTGTTTCTAATCATTTTTTGACAATGAATGGGGGGTAATATTGTCCTTAAAGCCTTAATTAAAGGTCGGAATTGTCAAAAAATGATAAGAAATACTCGTTTTGGGTGTCGAAAAAGTCTCAATTTGCGTGTCTGACTAATAAATATCAAAACTAACGACAACTTAATCGGATTCACTTAAAAAGTGCTACCATGTAGAAAACCTAAAAGTTCGGGGCTACCAAGTATAAAGAAATTTAAGAAGTGCTGCCATATAGAAACCTAAAAGTTGGGGGCTACCATGTAAAATTTTCCAAAAAAATTGATTAGAGGGTAATGGGTAATTTTTTATTAATTACAGAGAGAAAAAATATATGCGATAATAATGAATGATTTTATATTGTAGTTGAGATATAATCCCAACCCCAAAAAAGAAAATAATTAAAGTACAATTCGAGACATCAATAGAAAAAAATAGTGGATAATTCTTATCATTGAACGATTCAAAACCCAGATTAATCAACTATATTACTTTAACAGTTAATTTACATATACTTAGTTTTTTTTTTTGCATCTGCAACAAGTACTAAAGAAAAACAAGATATAATCAGACGAGATCAAATCAAATTCGTAGAAACTACAATGAACCAAATCGAGCAATACAACGCAACCTCCATGTATTTGCTGAATCAATTAAGTAGCTATTGATGGGGAAGTCTATCACTTGGGGAGGAAAATTCTTGATTTATTCATGTTCACCGCATCCGAATTTCCAATACTTTTATGTTGATGGTCTTGAATTCAATGAATAGGAATGATTTCACGTACCATTTTTTAAACTTCCACATGGGAAGAGAATAAAACCAAACTCCACTAGTAGAATAATTGTTTTATTACTGCGGTGGTCACTACAAGAAAGGTCGTATTTAACGACGGCTAAAAGCCGTCGGTAATTTTAGAAAAACCGTCGGTAAAACATCACCGACCGCTAAGCCGTCGTTAAACGGCAGTCGGTGCACAGGTGGTCGTTGAATTTGGAATCAACGACCGCTAAGCCGTCGGTAAATAGTTTAACGACGGTTTCCTTGTAATCAGCGACCGTTTCCAAAAACCGACGTTGGCACCAAACCAACGACTGTTTTAAACAGCCGTTAAATCAACGACGGTTTGTAACCGTCGTTGATTTACCGACCGTTAAAAACCGTCGGTAATTCACCAACGGTTATAAACAGTCGTTGTTTGGGCCACATCAACGTCTGTTATAAACCGTCGCTATTATGTAAAAGCAGTCGTTGAAGTGGAAGTCCTTGGATGCATAGTATACCTTACAACGACTGCCTAGCCGTCGTTGATTTAATGTTTAGCCGTCGTTGTTTTGAAATAATATTATTTAGAATATTTTTGTTGTTACCAATAATTAAACCTCGTACAAAGACACGCGCATGCTTGTGGACCACACTAAAGCTGTTCCTCCATCGCATTCAATTACAAAAATATGCAATTTTGATATATATTACAATTTGCATTGATACTTGTAATTTGCATTGATACTTGTATAATTACATGAAATAGATTACAATTATGTACACAAAATAGATCCCGATGTCGGGAAATAAAGTAGAAGTCTGTGTTTACAAAAATTATATATCGACAAAGCTGGAAACTAATAAGCTAGATGCCGATAAATATAGACACTAAATGTCTATAGTTAGACAAACTACCTAGATTAAATATATGTACGCAAAATAGATCCCGGTGTCGAGAAATAAAGTAGAAGTCGGGTTCCAAAAAAAATAACCCGACACATCTAGAAACAAAGCGAGATGCCGATAAATATTGACACTAAATGCATAAAAGTTAGTTACCTAGTTGCCGAAACCAAAAACACTACACTGTCAAGGGTGTCTCTGTAGCACTACCGCCACCACCAAACCCTGGGTCATCGTCTGGTCTGCGATGTGGAGGGGGGCCTGGGTTGCAACCTGAGGACATGTGGCCGAAACTAGACATGTTCCTCATCATTTCCTCAACAATGGCCCGACTTGACGCTTCCACCCGTGCTGCGACCATTGCCTCCACCTCTTCCATCCGCGCAGCGACCTTTGCCTCCACCTGCGCCTCAATCTGAGATAAAATGGACGGCTCCTATGGTTGTGAAGAGCCGTCATCTCCTCGCCCTGATGAAGAGTTGTAGTACAAATGATCTCCCTGACCCAACCCCTGAACTTTTCCTCGGTTCCTCCCCCCAACTGTCTCCCAATACAACAGATCAGGGTTCGGCTGTGACCCCTGAGTGGTACAATGGTCCAGCTTCTTCTTGTACGTCTCCTGCATTTGGTTAAATATACTCATATTCAAGTAAAATAAAGTGGGTAAAATGGCCTATATTAGCCTACATTTGGTTCTAACTTTCCTACTTTGTGTATTTTCAATCAAAACAACTTATAAATACATTAAACTAACTACATATATGATGTTTGAGGTGTTTATAACTTAAACTAGCATCAAAGTACTCATATTCAAACATTTTCAAGTAAAAAGGCCTAAAATGGCCTATATTAGGCTACATTTGGTTCTAACTTTCCTACTTTGTGTATTTTCAATCAAAACAACTTATAAATACATTAAACTAACTACATATATGATGTTTGAGGTGTTTATAACTTAAACTAGCATCAAACTACTCGTATTCAAACATTTCCAAGTAAAAAGGCCTAAAATGGCCTATATTAGGCTACATTTGGTTCTAACTTTCCTACTTTGTGTATTTTCAATCAAAACAACTTATAAATACATTAAACTAACTACATATATGATGTTTGAGGTGATTATAACTTAAACTAGCATCAAACTACTTGTATTCATTCAATTTCAAGTAAAAAGGCCTAAAATGGCCTATATTAGCCTACATTTGGTTCTAACTTTCCTACTTTGTGTATTTTCAATCAAAACAACTTATAAATACATTAAACTAACTACATATATGATGTTTGAGGTGGTTATAACTTAAACTAGCATCAAACTACTCGTATTCATTCAATTTCAAGTAAAAAGGCCTAAAATGGCCTATATTAGCCTACATTTGGTTCTAACTTTCCTACTTTGTGTATTTTCAATCAAAACAACTTATAAATACATTAAACTAACTACATATATGATGTTTGAGGTGGTTATAACTTAAACTAGCATCAAACTACTCGTATTCATTCAATTTCCTACTTAACCTAAAATGGCCTATATTTGATTCAATCATATTTGCCTATAAATATATGTTTAGAAGTATGTACCGAGATTTGCTTTGATTTCTTGTTTGCTGGAATTTCTCCTTTTCCAGGAACAGTCTTGAAATGAGTCTTCAAGAACAACTCGGGAGCAGTAGGGAGTAATCCTCCTCTACTCTTTGCCTGTAGACATTGTTGAATTAACAAAGGCTTTATGGAACATATTCATGTAAATTACACTAAGTAGTAGATATGAAACATATTTACCATCTTCCTAGCATGCTGTGCCGCCGAAATAGAACCCTGAAAGTGTGACGGCTCAATTGGATTAGACAGGGAGCCACCTCTTCGGTTCTTCTTCGCCTGTTCAGATTTTTCCCGAAATGTTGGGTCTTCACTTCTCTTCTTTATGTCTTCATATATCGTCTCCCCCAACCATTTCAGCATTTCTTTGGCTTTCTTAACCACCCAGTATCGCAAGTCTCTCAGACGAGATGAAGCTTTTTTCTTGTAATCCTTCTTCACTAGGCCTTCTAACTCAGGAGCCCATTCGTAAATACCCTTTAGTCAAACATTAAACAAAGATATTAATAAAGTAATATAATCAATGAAATTTTTCATAATTCGATTCATACATACTGTGAAAATGTTCCACCAATGCGTCTTTGTTGCATTGTCGACCTCACTGTAATTGAACCAAGGTTGTCGAAAATGGCCCTGGAAAATGTCAGTGTTGGACCCACTAACCTTGTTATCATCAAACCTGAATTGAAAACCAAACAAACACGTGAATTGTGAATATCATTGCATACAAATATCATGAAATGAAGGCTTACGAACTTACCACAATCCAGTAGGGCTTAAAACCTTTCTTGGTGCACGGTTCGAACCTTCACCTTCCTCCGTATGAGTTATCGGAGTCTCCGGTACGTGGTCACCAATGTCACGTGCCTGTGAATCATCTCCCTGTGTCTCTGACATAGGGTTCTGGCTTCCTTGTACATCTGGTGACTGAAAAAGCTCCCTCGGAGTCAAAGTCCCACGACCTTGGCTTCCACCTAAGCCACCTCGACCTCCGCGGCCCTTAGGATTAGACATGATTACCTAAAATGCAAGAAAGTAGAAACGCGCAAGATATTTGTGAAATACATATAGGGCCTAAAATGATGTCCAAAGGTCCTTATCACTCCAACCTAACCCATTCTTCGACGTCTAACCCCACTAGTGAATGTATGCCAACTATTCGCTTCTACGTAAATTCCGGCAGCATTTCCCATGAGTTCTCCAAGTACACAATGTCAGCTTCGTAAAAGCTTACATATGTACCCAGAGAACAACATAGAGAAACAACATCACCGGAAATTACATAGAATAGAACAAAAGGCATACATTCACCACCTAAGTGAGGTCAAACGTCGAAGAACAGTCCCAATCGGGGACTATTCAAGATATACTCCTAATGAGTATACCTTGAACGGGTATCTATGCACATGATGATGCAAACATATTTATTTAAACACTTAACTTTAATTTATAACCTCATCCAAACTATTTCCACGAAAACAAATATGTCAAAAACAATATAAACAATTTAAATAGTGTAAACTAGATAAAGGAATGTGCAATAAATAAATTATTGTCATAATTATATAGTTTTTAACTTTTATAACCTTTAATAAACGAACCACTATAAAAACTATTGTGATAATTATATAGTAACTTAAACTTATACAATTAAAGTAACTTAATCTTCAAAGTAATATAAACTAAATTTTTTTATAGTTTTTAACATTCTCTAAACAAACGTTTTTTTAATACATTATATTTCATGATGAAAAACTTACACAAAAATTAAAATATAGAATTTACATGAACGAAAACAATATAAATTGAAGACAAAATATGGTAAAAAATTGCTACTAACCTTACAATTAAGCCAAAGAGAAACACCAATGTGCTACGTAATCCTACATCATGTAGAAATCCAATTATTCAACGGCACCTTTAAGCGTCAATTTCTACTAAACGAGCAACTCCAATAATAAGTAACTACGAATTTAAGTTCACAAGCACCCCTTTTGACTTAAAATAAGATTCCAAAAAAAAAAAAAAATCAATCATGGATTTGACAAGCATGGTTATAAACGCTGTGAACAAACTTAATTCCAAATTCTCAACATGTTCACCAGAAAGTACAATGCATATGATAAAAAACGTAAACGTTTACATTTGCATTACCAAATAACAAACAAATGGATGTAAACCATTATCCATAGAGAACACAAATAGATGCATCATCTCTAAAATAAAAAATAATAGCCTAAGTTCAAGCTTGTTTTCATCAGATGAACAACACCCATATCTTCTTTCTTCATTATTCATCATCCTTTGTTTTTCCTTTGATATTAAGTCCAACAATTTTGGGTTACTTTCACCCATTCTTTTTTTCCACCAAATGTTAGAAAACAAAAATACCCACATGCTCTTTCTTGTTACTGATTTCACTCACCAAATCACTAAAATCTGACTATGAAATTATATGAAAAAATAATAAGTAGTATGAACTTTGATTAAAGAAATGATTTATTATAAGATCAAACACTTAAATGAAGAAATATACATAAAATAAAGCAAGACTAACAAAATGTGAGTAAAAAACTGACAAAAACAAGATTCGAATTTTTAGGAGAAATAACAAGAATTAGCAAAAACCAAATTTTCTGGGTTTAGTTTCATGAGTACACAAATATTAAAAAAAAAAATAGATATTGGCACTGCTTACCACCGGCGAAATGTAGGTCCGGCAAGAGTCGATGCAACTTCGTCGCCCAAGGTCGTCGCCTGAAGTTCACTTCTCTCACGAGGAAAAAACCCAATTGTTAGGGTTTGGTTCATGAGTACAAAAATTTTTAAAAAAAAGGAGAAAGTAAAGCTTACCGCCGGCGAAGTGAGGTGGAGGTGGGTTTCGTCGCTGCCGTTGGCTGGAGGAAGGAGGAAAGGCAGGTGGAGGTGGTTTCGTCGCTGTTGTGCTCGCCCAAAGTACTTCCCTCCTTTTTTTTTTGTTGAAAATAAAACCCGATGAAACACCAGATTCAATTAAAACCCCACCCTTCAGAAATCAACGACCGTTTCTAACCGTCGCCCAAGCTAAAAAAAATTCTGCTTTAATTCCACAAAATCAACGACCGCTGTTAGCCGTCGTTATTTATCAACGACAGCTAAACCGTCGTTAAATGATACAAAAGCAGACGGTAATTAACGACGGCTTATAGCCGTCGCTTACTATGGATTTGCCGACGGTTTTCCTAGCCGTCGCTGATAGGCCGTCGTTATTTTGTGATTTTCTTGTAGTGGGTATTGCTGCGGTTTTACCCATACGCAGCAATATATCACGTAAAAAGAAAAGGTAAAATATAAAATAAAGATATTGCTCCGGTTTCGGCCTAAAACCGCAACATTATGGTATCAACAGGAAATTTTTTGAAAAAAGTTGACTATTTGACCAGACATATTGCTGCGGTTTCTGTCAAGAACAGCAGCAATATATTAAAATAATATTAAAAAATAAATTTTTAATATATTGCTGCGGTTCTTGACAGACGCCGCAGCAATATCATTAAAAATTATTTTTTAAAAAAAATTTAGGGTTTGCAGTCACTCATCACTTATATACGCCTCTCTCATCATTCAGGCCTCTCTATCGTTCGGTCCTCCTCTCTCAATTTGTCTCGCCTCTCTCTGTCTCTCATACCCTCTTCTTGTTTCATCGCCGTCGAGATCTGAAATTCGGCCGTCGATCCTTTCGATCACCGTCGCCCCTCGTATTTTGATCCTTAATTTTTACCATAAATTCGTTGATTTTCCACATCTGAGTCAGGGAGAGTTTCATTTGATATGGTTTTGTTCAATTTTTGTACCGTTTAGGGCTGGACGTTTTTGGACTTTCGGGGCTTTCTTGGTGCGTTTGCCGGAGAAATTATTGTGCTTCTAGCGAAGCTTTTGACATTCCGGTAAGCTCATCACATTTCTTTTTCGTTTTTTGTTCCTGCTTCGATTTTCCGGCGAGTCTTGACTGTTTTTTTTTCTTTGAATTTCCGGCGAGTTGTTCTCGAGACTCTGGTTTTGCTCGTTTCTTTTTCATCTCGCCGTCGTCGAATTCTGCTTTTCGTCGCCGTCGTCGTCAACAACAAACATCCTTCGAAATTCGCCTCTTGCCGGAGACGTCGGTGCTCGAGTTTCAGATCTTGGTTCGAGTTTCAGATCTCGACGGCGGCAGATGCTCTTGGCCCATCACCGGCCCTCGTCGCGAATCACCGTCGAGTTTCAGTGCGACAGAGCAAGCGGACTTGATTTGATGCCGCCGGTCCATTTTCGCGGCCTCATCCTCTCTTTCACTCGTTCAATTCCGATTTTTTTTTTCAATTTAATTTTTTGTTAATTTTGTAGATCTAATTGAATCTGTAATTTAGGTTTATGGTAAATTAAATTAATTTGTATTTTTTTTAGATATCATTTGTATATATTTTTTTAGATCTTATATGTGTATTTTCTGATTTCAACATAAAACTTATAAAGTCAAATGAATAATGTTGTTATGTAATTTGTCAATTAATTTATGCTTGAATGAATTCCAACAAATTTGGTTGTGGTTTTGAAAATGTTGTGTGGGTATAGACTGTAGTATACTAGTATATGACATTATAAATGTATAAAAAAAAATTATAAAAATAAAGCAACCTATTGCTGTTGTTGTTGGTAAAAACAGCAGCAATAGACTCACCTATTGCTGCTGTTTTTACCAACAACAACAGCAATAGGTTACTTTTCAATTATTTTTTTGTTATTCACACTACCTATTGCTGCGGTTTTTGGTAAGAACCGCATCAATAGGTTGCTATATTGCTGCGGTTTTTAACCGCAACAATAGGTAATTACCTATTGCTGCGCCCTTAATTGCTGCACGGCCAAAACCGCAGCAATATGCCACTTAATGACCGTAGCAATAAGCAATTATTCTGCTAGTGCTCCAAACTCCCCTGAAAGGAGAGAAAGAACCCAAAAATTAGGTAGAAAACTCTCAAAAAAGAGAGAATAGGGGATTATCAATAACAAAAGCAATAAAAAGTAGAATGAAAAAGAAGAATTGGGGGCTTACCATCATCGAAAGGATGATGGCAGCCCCTAACTAAAAGAAAAGGATTAGGGTTTTTTTAAAAGGAAGAGGAAATAGAGGAGAGGAGGAGGCTAGAGTTTTTATGCAAGATTTTACTTTTTACTAATATCTAATTTAGCTAGGCATTGTGTTCAATTTTGATTCAAAACCTAAATAAAAAATTTAATTGTTACTTTTAGTAAAAAAAAATTGATACAAATGCAACTAAGTAAATTCATTATTCACTTGATTTGATAATAAAACAAGTTAATCGCGAAAAACAAGCAATGACCGGACTGGTTCAATAACTAATTTAATTCACACAACAAGTAAGAGTTTGAATCGTTAGTCTGCAGAAAGTTTCTCATCTTCACATTCTGCATACTATTCCCTTTCATTTTGTTTAGGCAAATGTTCTAGTTCAATTTGGGTATGATATATGAAGAGTAGGTTGAGAGATACCGGTAGAGCTCTTGACTTTACTAGGAAAGATAATTGCAAATGACATGTTAGCCACCCTCCAAGATTAGTCGAGGAAACCCCATCCAATGATAAAAGTCAGTAAGATAAAACAGCAAGTAAAGAGCGGAACAAGGGATATACATTATATTATTGACATTACATGGAGATCCGGTTGCAACTAGGGGTGTTCGCGGTTTGGGATGTAACCCAACCCAAACCGCAAATATACGGTTTGACATTTTCCCAACCCAAACCGCACCGCACTTTTGCGCAAACCAACCCAAACCAAACCGCGTAAAACGGTTTGGTGCGGTTTGGATTGCGGTTTAACCATTTTTTCCTCCGCGACATTAATTTTGTAATCTAAGAGTAAAAATTTTTTTGTTAATAAAATATAAAGAGTCCAAATAAATATGAAGTTGACTTCATAATTAAACATAAATAATAATTTATCAAAATTGTCCAAGTTCTTTACCTCAAACTTCTTTTTTCAGTTGTATACTTGTATGCCACCTTGTCAAGTGTATTTAAAAAAAATCAAAATAGATAAAATTTTTTTTTTTAAAAAATCATATAAAATTGCGGTTTGCGGTGCGGTTTCGGTTTACAAAAACTAAAACCCAACCCAAACCGCAAACTGCGGTTTGCTTGAATTCATAACCCAAACCGCAAACCAACCCAAACCGCGAAAAAACGGTTTGGGTTGCGGTTTGGTGCGGTCCAGACCGCACTTTGAACAGCCCTAGTTGCAACATACTCCCTTTGTTGCATTAATATAAGTTATGCTAGCTATGACTTTTTATACACTTGTCAATGTAAAAACTTAAAGCATTAGCATATTTAATTATGTATTTTTAAATTTATAAAAAGTAGATATTTCAAATATACATACATATACACTGAAACGAATCTCAAAAGATCCTAAATGCTTATGTATAATTTAATTTAATAATAGACACAGTAGAGTACGTGAATAGTATGTACAAAAAATTGTAACTATAGTGAAATTGGGGGGGGGTGTTGAGTATTAGATAAATAGTGCACCTGAGCAAGACTCAAGACTCAATAACAACATGATTATACATAAATATGTTTCGGTTTTCTTATTGACAAGCCGCAATACTAATTAGTTATCATCTGCATTTTCTTATGTCATTAGGCAAACATGATTTGAATTTAACGTCTGCATCTTTTTGATGCACTGCTAGTACATCCAAGAATTCTTAATTGCCTAGTTGTAAATTTCCCCGAACAATAGATGATCCTGGACCTGCACCAAGGTATTAACAAAAATTTGAAAATAGTGTAGAACAAAATGGGAGAATGTGATACGACGAGTTGGGAAAATGACACATAACTTCCATTTTCATTTGAATTGATTATCAAGTATATAACGATTTTCTACTCCAAAAAAAATATTATAATTTCTCTATTTCAAAACACTTGCAACTGTTTGGCTTTCATACTTGCCGATGGATATCTTTGACCATGAATATCTTTAATTATAAATTAGTAAAATTAGAAAAAGCTCATGTTTGGAAAATATATTGAGACTTATCTAACAACATCTTAATCACTAACATATTTATTTTACATATCATAAAAAGGTTATAGTCTGAATTAATAGATAAATATGTAAAAGTCAAACACTAACGAATGTAAAGAAAAGGAGGAAGTATATAACAAACTTTGCTTTGATTATAATGACTTTTGGAGGTGAACAAGATTGTAGCTGTAGAAGTATGTAAAACACATTATCTTACTATTTCAAATAATTCATTGATTAAAAGTCATACGACATCTACTAAATAATTCAAATTAAAAAAATACATTATCAAATTGGATCAAATAAGATTCTATAATGTCAAAATTACGATCTTTGATGAGATATAACAATTCTGCAAGCCCTCTTCCACATGGCTATTTGGTACAACCTTCTACGAGGGGATTTATTGATCTCTTGTAATTTTGACGTAAAACTTGATTTGATTCAACTGATTGTAGCCGAAAAATTGACATCTCCTGTGAAGACGTACAAATTCTCCCCAACAAATCAATCTGTAATAGAAAACAAAACACCCAAAGCAAAGTCCCCAAACTCTCACAAGGAGAGAGATAAATCCCAACATATGGATAGATATAAGTAACCCAATATATGGGTAGAACAACTCTTCATTAGAGAGAGACTGAAGATTTATTGTAAACAAAAACTAAAAAACAAAAATAAAGAGGACAAATGGGGTTTACCACCGCCCAAAAGGGTGGTAGTAGGCAGTAGCCCCTAGAACAAAAATAGAAAACTAGAGTTTTTAGAGAGAAGAGAGAGAGAGAGAGAACGGCTGGAGAGAAAACTAGGGTTTTCTAACACTATGATTTACTAAACACATTATCTTACTTAGAGACTTGTGTAATGTATTGTCAAATAATAGAGTAGCCTTCAGGATTGACGATTCTCCTGAAAGAGTTTGGAGAAAATAGGAGAATGTAGTCTAGAGATAGAAAGTGCCATGAAATTGCAATTTACTAGGGAGATTGTTAAATATCGCCCCCAAACTACTTAAAATCGCCCCAACTACTATATGATTATACCATTATACCCTTACTTTAATTTTTGGATTTTAACTCCAACTTTTAACTCCTCCCACCTACCAATCTACCATCCTCACCATTAATCATCTTCTCTCTCATCTTCACCATTCTTCATCAGTATCATCACTCTCACTCTCATCCTTCTTCACACACAAAAACCACCACCACCACCACCATCTAAACCCAAAAAAATGTCAGGCAACCCGTCCGAAAATCCAAGGCCACGGAAGAAGATTGTCCTCAGGCGTCAAATGGAGGAGGCAATCTTCAGGGCTACGGAGATAAGACGCCGGCAAGAAGCTGTAGAGGAGGCGGCGACAGTAGCGGAGATGGCGGCAGCAGAGACAACAACATCACAGGTAATTTTTTTTTTTTTAAAAATAGCCTGAACGTCTGTCCAGGCAGTTGCTTCCATGGAAGCAACGTTTTGGCCAAACGTTGCTTCCATAGAAGCAACTTCCTAGCCAAACGTTGCTTCTATGGAAGCAACTGCCAGGCCAAGCATTGCTTCTTTGGAAGCAATTGCGACTTTTTTTAACTTTAAATTTCTGTTATTAATTTTTTTATTTACGTTATATTTTCATATTTAAAATGTTATTATTTTATTAATTCATGAAATGTAATTGATATTTTTTTTAGAATATTTTATAAAAATAAGTCATAAAATATTATTTATTATGTTTTAATTTAATTATAATTATTATTGTAGGTTGTAGAAAATTATAAATAGTATGTTTTGATTATAAATAATTATTATTATAGGTTGTAGAAAATTATAAATAGTATGTTTTGATTATTAATAATTATTGTTGTAAAATGGTTAATATATTGATTTATTATTTTTTTATTTTTACATATTTGTTGATGAATAGCCTTTTGGGTTTCGACAATTTGCCGGGAAGACACTTCCCGGGTTTCACTGTGTGCAGAACGAGGATTCAGGTCCGCGACATCCCCTCTCACGTGGTGTTTCCGCTTCAGTTAGGAGGACGCAGATGAACCCGACTGGTCCGCGACGTCATCTTCAGTTACACGATGAGGGGGTTGGTGGATCGTACAATGCAAGGGAGCATCAGGAGATGGATGAGGAGGAGGATGACCGGGGTACATATGAGGCGGGTTCTGATTTTCTTTACGATGATGATGTTCAGGATGCATTTATGCGGGAATTTGAGAGAGATCCAGACCCTACAGCCGGTGATCGTTGGAGTGTCCGTAAAGGTAGGGGTGGGCGGTTTATACGCTGCGAAGGGAGTTCATCGACTGTTGAGAGTCGAAAGGGGAAGGGGAAGGATGCCGATGACCTTAGCTGGAAGGTCACAGGTCCAGTTGCCGGAGGACCTATTGTTGGGTCTGTTATCCCTAGTTTTGGTGGACATGTAGCTATGGAGATCTGGGAGGAGGGGATAGAATTCTCCTGAAGTGTCAGACACGAGAGAGGATTTGTACACGTTTGAGGATGTGGGCTAGGGCGTTGCCTCCACCGATACAGGATCGTCTTCGTAGAACGTCCCTGTACCATATCCCCTTTACTATGTTCACGCACATTGATGCGCCCTTGATTTCAGCATTTGTCGAGCGGTGGCAGTCTGATACGAGTTCTTTTCACCTACCGTTTGGGGAGATGACGGTCATGATGCATGATGTGTGGCATATATTGCATATTCCAGTTGAGGGATGCACGGTCAATGACACCACTCCGAGTGGTGCTCTTAGGGATTTGGTTGCAGACTCGATCGGTAGGACAGTTGCAGAGCTCGAGAGTCCATTTTGGGAAAATGGTGCTATTGCTGCACAAGGGGTTGCTGATATTCTATCAGATGGGGAGACACCTGCTCCATTGGAGAAACAGCTGACATGTATTATATGGTTGATTCTAGGGTGTTGTTTGTTCCCAGATAAGAGTGGATCGAGGTTGAGACCCTTTGACATTGTTGAGGCCAGATCTCCAGATATCGTTCACACGTTCTCCTGGGGGTCGGCTACACTTGCGTACTTGTATCGTCAGTTGGGTGAGGCTAGCACAGTCAGGATCAGCGGCTGTTTGACTTTACTCTAGGCATGGATTTATGAGTATTTTCCATGCTTCAGGCCATGCGCACAGCATATTATTGGTGGGGAAGCTCCACGAGCGCAGAGTTGGACTACGTACCCAGAGCCGAGGTCTCATGACCGTCTTTGTTCTATCAGGAGACAGTTAAACACACTGACAGTAGAGGATGTAAGTGATTATTTATGTACTATTATTAGAAGTTTGTTTTTTACTTGCATTTCATTAAATAAAATCGCTTTTTTGTAAAAATTGCAGGTGGATTGGTTGCCTTATGGTCATCATTTTGATCCGAACACTATTCGGAGAACATTATATAGGGGCACCATTCATTACCGGGGAGTTATCGAGCCCTATATGCCTGATTAATGTTTGCGGCAGTTAGGCCGTATGCAGACTGTACCTGTTCCTATTATTGCTCCAGAGTCTGCATCTAGGCCTAGCAAGGGAAAGTATTCTGTGAAATCTTCTGCTGTCCATTGTGAATCGGGCTGGTTCTCGTTCCCGACAGGTAATTATATTAATATAATATTAATATTTTGTATATTATTATTGTTATTATATTAATATAATATTAATATTTTGTTTATTATTATTGTTATTATATTAATATAATATTAATATTTTGTTTATTATTATTGCTATTATATTAATATAATATTAATATATTATTATTAAACAATTGTTTTGTTTACAAACAGGTAATTGTGTAAACATTGAGATGTTTGAGAAGGGTTCTGAACCGACGACTTGCGCCACTGACTACTTGTCTTGGTATCAACGACATTCACATCCATATTTGTTGAATGACGGAGGTAGTAGTGCTCGACCCATACCAGATCGTACCGCAACCGAGCAGGTAAATGTATTTTAATGGATTCAGAATTTGGATCAATGTACCAAAATTAAATATATTGACGACCCATTATTTTATTATGCGACAGTGGATGAATAGGTGGATAAATGCAACTCGTCCATTGATGCAACATCGGGACGAATATGAATGGGATGATGCAAAAGATGCATGTGGGAATGTTGAGCAGCTCATTGAGGATTGGAACAAAGTGTTACACAAGACGAATGAAGAGAACGAGTAGCGGATTTTATTTATGTTAAAACACTTTTAGCTATTACTAGCGGATTTTATTTATGTTGAACACTTGTAGCTATTCCTAATGGTTTTATTTATTTGAACTCGATGTTTATGTATGCTTTTTAATTCATAACACTTTAATGCTTGTTAATTATGAGTAATTACATATTTAATTAGTTATATTGTGATTTAGTTCATAAATTAACACAATTAGTTCATAAATTAACACAATTAGTTCATAAATTAACACATTCACATCTACCATAAGTTCACAAGTACAACTAGCAAGAGGTAAAACTAAGAAGTAGCTGTTGGGGTTGTTGAGGTAGATGAATCCCACTATTTGATCCTTGTTGAATAATGACTTGCCCAAGGACGAACAACTTGAGAAGCAACTCGAAACCACTGTTGAGGAATAGTAGGGATCGGATGACCTTGGCGAAGTTAAAGCCGAATAAAATGCTTGTAACTCCCTAGATGAGCTATGGCTAACTCCCTTTGTGGCAAAGCGTTCATGCCCCCAACATCAAGTGGAAAAATTGTAGCCGACATATCAATACGACCATTAAGAGCCAAAAAAAAGATCGTGCATCTGTAGTGGTTCGCAATGGGGTACAAGTCTGCAATGGCCTCCATGTAATGTTCCTCCCCACAACCTTTACCTTCCCATCGAATACGCCTAATTGCCTCATTGAGGTCCTGACCACATAGCCAATGAAATTGACGTCCATTTTGATGCAACTCACTCACTACTGATCGGCGTACAATGTCCCAATTTTCTTGGCCGGAACAAAAAGCATCTGCTACGCATCGAAAACCACAATTACCATCGACAACTACATCATGCCAGCCTTCTACGTGGTGTTGGATGGCTAGTGGAAGTTTATGAAAGTATGGAAAATTTTCCATATCGAATCTCCACCCTGCAAAGTTATTATAAATCAATTTAATTAAATGTGTACAATTATACGAAACAAACAATAAAAGTATATAAATAAATATATTATTACCAGGGGTCGACCCAGATGATGTGCCTTTACCCTTAGAAGACTTGCCCATAACGTGCTCCCACCCACTTTTTTCCCGTCGCATGCCCTTGTTCAACTTAGAACGACCCTTACTCGTCACGTTAACATCAGGCTCCTCAAAGGAACAACGTTCGGAGTGGAGTTCTGAATGGAGTAGCCGAGAAATAGATCTCATGACCGCAGGATCCCTAGCATGTACCTCGTTCACTAATGAATGGAAAAACTGACGGTCCTGATCGCACTCCGATAGTATCTCAGCCGAATCTGTCCCATCACCAATGGCTAGTCTCCACCAAAATGAATCAACCTCCTGAGTGTATAGGAGATGGTCTGCTTGCAAGGAGAAAAACGTATGGCAAGCACATGGAATACCATGCGTAGTCTCAACAACACATCCGCATCTACTCTAGTCCCAGTCAAGCTCAGCTATTCTTCCAAGCTCTCTCTGAATTAGCTCCAAACAATATTGAGAACAAACACCGTTCAAGGCGCTATATGGTGGCGGATTAAATTCAGTCCCATGAGTATGGCACGATGCTTCCAAAGGCGCTATATGGTTGTGTTACCGAAATATCTTACTCGGTTAGTCCAACATTGCACAAACTTCTCCTTGTGCACAAGCCAAGTCCCGTGGCTGTAGGTAGGAAAATCAATTGATGTGGTATTCCCAACTGTACCCTACTCCTCCATCATGTTGGCTACATTTATTTCATATTCAGTCTCGGTTTTGGATTTCATCACCCTAGCCCAACTTCCTCGTCTGAACCTAATTCCGATCTTACTTTTCCCACCACACTTCCTTGCTACCCATGCCTCCACATCATGATTGATATGCCACATGCAAAGTAGATGTGCAGATGTGGGAAAAACCTCTGAGATATATTTGCACAAAGCCAGATCTCGATCAGTGACAATGGCATTCGGAGCCACACTGCCAATGAGGTTCTTCAGTCAGTCCAACATCCAGCGATAGCTTTGAGCATCCTCATGTTGCAACAATGCCCATGCAACAAGAAAATTTTTGTTGGTTGGTGTCACTCCAACAATCTCCACCAAAGGATACAAGTACTTATTTGTCTTGTACGTTGCATCAATGTGGATCACGTGCGGATACGTACGCACTAAATTCACGGACGTCGGGTGTGCAATGAATATATGTGTCACCCTACCCATCTCGTCCGACTGAATCCAAAAAAGATACTTGCTTTCAACAGCCTGATGAAGAAACTGTTGGGCTGCATTTCTGCCTTCTGATCTCTCCCTTCTCAATATATCTCTGCAATTGTAGATGTGCCTCATGTTAGGCTTCAAAGACGGAAATGCACCTTCAATGGCTTTCATGATGTTTCGTGGTTTCACATGGGATGAAGTTAGTTCTCCAACTAACTTCTTGGCGGCGGGACTGAGACCGCTGATTTGTCGATGGCCCTCCGGGTATAACATCATTGGGTGATTATGAAACCCATATTCAACCCTAGTCTCGACTACCCAATACGCGTAGTCGTTTTTTGGGACTAGGAAAAACCGAAATTCACAGCCACATGCTTTTCTCTTTGTTTTTCTTCTAATTACCGAACTAAAATCACGAGGTTCCTTCTTCTTGCCACGATCACAATCCAAAAGTTGATACTTCTTTTTGTGACTAGTGATCGTCAAGAAAAACCCAAGCTCAACGGCAATGTTTCTACACCACTCGGCAGCAGCATCACGCGTTTCAAATTCTGGGCTATTGTCGAAATACGGGTTATAATTAATCCGATCACCAACAAGCTCCTGAAAAAATAAATCATCGTTCATTACACGAAAATATCACAATATTCACACATTAGTTTAACCAAATTAATCTTATTTTAATTTTTTAAAAACTATTTAGCACCTAATTGAATTTAATTTATAAAAGTTAAATATCGGTAAAAAAATTATTAAAGTTTACGTAAAAAGCTACATGGATTCCACGTTTGGCCAGAACGTTGGATCCATGGATACAACTTTTGGCCAGAACGTTGGGGATGTGTACACACAGTTAAAAATAAATAAATTACCTCTTCGTCTGAAGACGACATTCTTGCCGGTTGTGATGGCGTTGGGTGATGACGTTAGGTTGGAGGTTGCGATTGGTGGTTGGTGACTTTAGAGAGAATTGTAAATTGGTAAAATTCAGATTTGAAATGAAGGTAAAATTTCAAATACTAAAGTAAAGTAAATCGGTAAAAAGGAGTTAAGGGCATAATGGTATATTCAGAGGGTAGTTGGGGCGATTTTAAGTAGTTTGGGGGCGACGAATAGAAGTTCAGTTTACTAGTTACTACATTTACCCGACTTTCTCTCTATTTTTCTCAAAAGGATTGTTATCATCTGAATTTGGCAGATTATGTGCATGCATTGGTACAATAGTCTCATTGGACTCCACTCCTAGACTGTAGTTATTAGTCAAGCCAAATCCTCGAGCTTAAGCAGCCATCATTGAGCATTAAACCCAGTTCTTTCATGAAAAAAGGCAGGCTCTACCCCACATCTAGTATCTCTAGCAATGTGCTTTTCATTCTTGCTGGTGGTTTGATTGACTAAACTACGAGAAAAAGAAAAGTGCAAGTTTTTGTGGGGTAGCTTTATTCTTTATAAGGTTGGTGAAATCATGCTATATGAATGGCTCATAACCCAATTTAATCACAATTCTTTGCCGTTCCCGTCATTCAAATAAAAAGACGAAAACAATTATTTGCCGTTAATTGTCCCAGATAGAAAAGATCTGTCATTGTTCAGAATTTAAATTTCCAGTTCACTCATGAAAAGTAGTGGACATAAGGGGGTCCGATTCATGGGATAAACATTTGTAATCTTTATTCTAAATAGAGCTATCAATTAGGATTTTCAGTTAGATTATTTGAGTCACATCATTTTGGTTTTCGATTCAAGGGTTATTTCGGATCAAATTATGTATCCTTAAGTTCGGATCTAATTCAGGTTAGATAAGTTTATTTTGAATTATAATAGGTCTATGAATGATGAATCATAGTTTGAACAATTTTTAATATGGAATAACTAAATCAATTTTGTTAAGGAAATTACTTGGTTGAGACCATCTCATTTACAGAGACTGGTTTCTCCCAAATTCAATTTACATGTATTTGTTATCAGATTATGCATATTTATTTTTTTGTTTATGCATATTTTCCGTCAATAATTTATGCAAATTTCATATATATATATATATATATATATATATATATATATATATATATATATATATATATATATATATATATATATATATATATATTTCAGTTTATACATATTGTTATTATATGCATCTTTCATATCAGGTTACACATATTCCGTATTAGTTTATACAAATTTGTATAAACTAATAACAATTATGTATAAATTGATAAGAAAACAAATATAAACTAATTAAAATGGTAGAATCCATCTTTATTTTAAGACGGTTTCATCAGTCAATACCTCTTTTTTGGTTTGGTATCAAATAGTTGATTAATTATATTGATAGGCTTGAATAAATTAACTTACTATGTTATTAAAATTTTAAACAAATTGAACTTCAAAATTATTTTACATGTCAACTTCAAATATATTCGAATGACATGATTATAATTATAAACGTCACGTTATTGTTGAAAAGTAATGGGAGGTTACTTCCAAGAACTCATGCATTTTCAACTTTGATCAAAAATTGAAAGTTTGAATTCGATCTAATCTAATCGAATCTAATCTAAATCTAATCGAAATCTAAATATAAATCTAAATATATACATAAAGGAAGAACTTTTCGAGCACATAGGGAGCTACTCATGATTACTAGAGGCAATAGCATAGAGAGTACAACCTAAGCATGCCATGCCATTATTTTACTTTTTTAATTTTTTAAAGAATAGAGTTCTATATAGATAAAGATACATTTAAGGAGTTTTAGATAAGGGAAAATTAGAATTTAGTTTTGAATAAACAACCTAAATTATTATACGATGTAAATTGAATGTAACTTTTGCTACATAATTTGGAATATTATAATTTTTACATCAATGGAGAATGCTCGACATGTGCTAGCTTGAAAATAAGATCCATTTACAATAGGCAAAATTGGCCTCAACACCACAAACTATGGTATGGGTGCACCCAACACCACAAACTTTGGCCAGTAGCAGAAACACCACCAACCATGGGCCTGGGTGCTGCATGCGTATCATAAATGAAGTCGGAGCTCCATTTTCTCGCTAGAGACGATGAATCCTCATTAATTTTTTTTTACCACAATTTCCCTCCTTTTCTTGGCTTGAACACCCCAAATGATGACTTGGGTGCACAATGCGCCACAAACTTTGGCTATTAGCCAAAATATCACTGGACTTGGTGCAATGCGTATCATTAACGATACCAAAGGTAATTTTTTTGGCCGGCTAGTAGCCAAAAATGAAGCTGACAGTGGTGTTTATAGGAAAAAACATGGAGCTTGAATGGAAATGATCAAGGCACTAAAAGCTAAAAACAGGAGCTTGAAGCGCAGATAAAAGCCAAAAAACTTATCTCCATTATCATTAATGAAATGCGTTGTACCAAGTCCACTAGTTCATGATAATTTGGCTACTAAGCCAAACTTTGTGGTGCTACATGCACCCAAGTTATAGTTTGCCGTAAAAAAATAATAAATTAATGAGGTATCACCGTCTTCGGCGAGAAAATAGAGCAGCGTCATTTATGATACGCGTTGCACCCATGCCCATAGTTGGTGGTATTTTAGCTCCTAGTCAAAGTTTGTGGTGTTGGGTGCACCCTTGCCATAATTTGTGGTGTTCATGCTAATTTTAAATTTGCCCTTACAATATAGTTTGACAACTTATGAAAAAATATTTATTTTAGTAAAAAATAGGTCCTATTATTTATTCTTTATTTTAGATATATATTAATAAAAAAAATTATAAGAATAGTCCACTATATGTGATTATAGCATTTGATCATTAGGTGCACTTCATAGGATTAAACAAGATATGTCTTTCAAAATCTTTGCCTTACACAAACAAACCAAACAAATTAATATTCCAACAAAATTTATTAAGAAAAGTTTGTTGTAAAATAAAAAAAATCTCATTATAATTCAATAGAGCTATAAAATAATAATCATTAATTAAAAATATGATTATATTACTATAATACAATCATGATTTTCGTAATGTCTCTATATTATATTAACTACATAGAAATATAATATATAGTTTTTTAAATATATGATATTAATTCTTATTCATCAAAACGAAAGTTTATGAAACAAAATAAAATGGAAGATTATTATATGACATATGAATATAACTTTACCACATGATAAAATTACTCGTGCATCTCACGGTCTTCAAAACTAGTATCCTTCTAATATGAAAACAACTAGTTTTTAGTCCCAGGCTATGCCTCGGGTTATTAATATTTTCATTTTAAAAAATATCATCTAATGTTGCATAACTTATTAGTTAGAACTTTAGTACATGAACTTGAGGTCATGTGGTCGAATCTTATATGGAGCATGTTTCTAATTTTTTTTAATATGCATAATGATGACATGGAATGAAACAACTAAAGGAAGAGTACCACGTGGCGCGTAGAGTTGCTCAAAAACACTTTTTAATATATTAACTAGTGTGTTGGCCATGGCGTTGCCCCAGGTGTTACCTTTTTTCTTCTTCACAATTCATATGTATTTTTTCCACTCTTGTAAAAATTAATTTTATAAAAATATAACATTTAATTTACTTTATGTTTGCAATGAATATATAACATTATGTGGATTTATGAAGCACTAAAAAAGTTTGTTGAGATGGTAAGGACAAACTTCTCTTTGCAATTCAAGAAGTCGCATGTTCAAATCTAGTGGCAAACAATATTTATTTTGTAAGATGACGTAACGATCTACTTGGCACATAAGATGACGTGGCGAAGCTACGTGGCGCATATATAGTGAATAGTGCCACGTGACACCAGTTCTTTGATAGGAACACCTTTTAATATAGATTAATTAACTCGTTTTTAGGCCCGGGCTACGCCCCGGGTACTTATATATTTCATTTATTAGTATTTTACATTGAAATTATAACACCAAATATTACTTGGTTTAGTGGTTAAGACATTAGTACACAAGCTTGAGGTCATGAGATCAAATCTTATACCATGCATAATCTAATTTTTTTTATTATATGTAGAGTACTTGAAATCAAAACTTTAAGGGATAGCGGCATAGCGCCACCAGTTTCTTGTTAAGGTACACCTTTTAATATATTAGTATAGATTAATTAATTAATATAGATGAGTTGCATAAAATATGCAATGGCAGCACTTCGCTCATTATAAACTAGCCTCTATGTGCACGTGATGCATGCTTCAGATATCAAACGATGAACCATCTATTTATCGTGATTAAGGGTAGAATTAATAAACTCAAAATAAAAAATGTAGAACTTAGATGATTTCTAAATTACATATTAACTATCTACTCCTCTTGAATAATATTTCTATTGTCAATGCTAGGTGGTTGATGATTTTCTAAACGAAATTGATATTTGTTGTAAGACTAAGTCATAGGTTATAATCGATTTATGTAGTAAAAAAAATTATTATTGTGAATAAAAATAATTACAATAATAACATCACAAATTCACGATGATAAAAAAAATTATTAAGTTACAAAAATATTGTTGTAAATCACTGGTTTACTAATTATTTTCAAATTTTAACTTACTTATATATTGATGAAGAACAATTGAAACAATCGTGGAGGTGATTTAGATAGGTTAATGGAGGTGATCAGTTAAGCATAAATTATGAGCTTTACTTGTTTGATATGGATAATTACCTAATGAAACAAATAAATAGAAAGGTGATTGATTTAACGAATGTAAATCATAAGAGTGGTTGAAGGAACTGCCATATATATCAATTATAATTATCATTGATTATAAAAGAGAGATTTGTAAATGAGGAAAGAATTAAGAAAATCTTTTTTATTATTATTTTTTGTGAGATTAAGGGTATATAAGTCTTTTCAAAAGAGGACACCATAGCTCCTCCCTTGACTTATATAATAGAGATCTATCAGAGTTTGTCTAAGCTTGCCTATGGGAACATGTAAATTTGAAGCTATAAATTATAAGAAAAGATTCATTTCTTAGTTGTTTTTAAAATGCTACCTAATTATAAGGCAACGTAAGAAAGGCTCAGATGAAAGCTACCAAATTAAAGGCATAGTGAATCCTAAACGGGAAGTTATGAGTTCCATAATATCTAGTGCACTAGTTAAGGAACGAGTTATTTCTAAGTTTTTTTTTTTTTAAAAAAATGCTATTGTTATATATATATAGAATCTAGTCATTGTTATCGTGTGTTCATGGGCACGTAATTGCAAATTCCTAGATCTGCAATACATAGATTTGCAAAAAAAAAAAAGAAACAATTGGAGAAGAAGACATACAAATGCAAACAAAAAAAGTTCAAACCATGTCACAACTAATCTCAGGTAGCCATGAATGGTGGTAAATCACGCAAAAAACGACAGTTGAAGTAGCTTATATTATACATGGTGTAAAGCCTAGTTTGCAAGGACACAGCCAAAGAGGCCTAATTGGTGGTTGTATTCCTGTCTCTCAAGGCAATGTATAAGCAGACTATCAAAATTCAGTTCTTTGTTTGCATTCATAGATGCATCGGATTTTGACAATTTTGTCAAGCACAATATTTAGATTAACCAAAAAGTGGGGGTGGCTCCATCATCATTTCAACCACCACAACCGAAATCCATTTCTATTTCGCAAAAATATTAGTGCATAACTAAATAAGGGGTTGTGATATATTCAACCTTTAGGGTTATAGATAGTATCCAATACATTTATTGTAATTGTATTAATTTTTGGAAAAAAGAAATTAAAGACAAACTTATGCATTAGCCGTATAATTAATGCTTATGTATTGCTTAATATTTTCAATTTTATGTTCTTATATGAAATCCTTAGGGCTCCATAATTTTCTTTAAATAACTTAGCTTGATCATTTTAATTGAACTCCTAATTGCTTTTTGAAGACCAATGTTCTATCGTTCTTAACTTTAATCGTCTGTATTCCAACTTTTATGTGGAAATAACATCATAATGTGGCATCTTGTAAGATTTGATTCCACATAATAACCTATAATATCATCTTTAATAATAATAATTCATATCAATGTATAATTAAAGATATTATTGGCAAATGATTTGTCTCGAAACTGTTAACAAGATAATGAGGCAAGGATTTTAGGACAAAGATTTTTTTTAATTTGGTGGAAGGATGCATGCTGGGTAGTCTTCTCTCAAGACTGTATCTTGACTTATCTTAATAAATAAAATAAGAATTTTAACTATATATATGTTAATATCTTGACGGGTATGATTATGATTACCAAGCTAAGTGAAGCTATATAGGCTGTTGCACTGTGGGTTTCACCATAGTTATGTCGATTGAAGAAAGTAGTAAAATTATGATGAAAAAGAGCTCGAATATCATCCATGAGAAGTTGGAGTTTTCACGAGTAGTGGAACTTTTTCGGTAAATTAGATGTTAGCAACAAGAAGATTATCTCCTTTTAAAAAAAATTGATGAACGTTTTTATACATAGAGATAAGACCATTTCCAAGTCACTTGCTTCAGCTTAATTGTATCACTTTCATTCGTGTCGCACTAACAGTTGAACATGATTATAAGTAAAGTCGCAAATACATAAGTTTACATTTTGGAAAAAATATACTAAAGTTTGCAATATGGTTTTAGTCTAATTGATGATCTATATTCAAGTCCTGCACGTTTTTTTCATTCTTCTTTGAGGAGGGGGTGGGATATATATTAGTATGACTGATTTAGATATTTTACGTCATTTTATGTTGATTGTTTATGATATTTTTATTATTCCCAACCATGAATATCTATGAATGGTGGGAAGAAAATGAGGGAAGATTGAATTTTTTGTCCTTTTTTTTTGCCTCAACATCGATTTTTTCGTAAATGGTGTGTGGTCCTCAATATTGGATTTTGTCTTTATTAAGTGTTTAGGGATGAGTAGAGTAAAGAACAAACGAAGAAGTTTCTCTCACAAATTAAACTTGCTCATTTATTTATGGAGCCTTTTTATAGGCTTACAAGTTACAACCCCTTACTAAAACTGAAAAATAGAAAATGCAACTACTTAGTAGTAGTGAATAAGTGTACATCCCATGTTATATTCCATAATGATCTCATGATCTCAAACAATATTGCCTAACCCACTATCTACATTGACTAACTAAAATCAATTGCTCCTACATATATGTGAAACTAACCATCCATGATTTTGGAAGCACTTCCAAGTTCCAACACACCCCTTGCTCCAAAATTTGTAGGAGCCAACATTCAACATTGTGTCATAATCTTGCTCGTTGCTTATTGTTGCTGCATATAGGACCTCCAATTTTTTTTTGTTATTCTTAATCTTCATGGAGCACTTTACTTCTCTTCCTAATGTAATGCACTTCTCATTACCATCTTCCAATTTGCTGATGCACTTCTCATCAAACTATAAATCTAATTTGTTGATGCATGTTATTACCTACCTTCATTCAATGAAGCATTTCTCTGCATAACCTCTCTTTGATGTTGTCTTGCAAATTCGACCACATCGACTACTACAACTTCGGAAACCATCTTTGCGTTGACTACACCTTCCATCATTATCAGATTGCGTTTTGCTTGTGAATCATTACTCATGGTTAAACACAAAGACACTTACAGTTTTATTTTTATATTTATAATTTTCTCTCCTATTTTTTCTTAAATGAAATTTGGATCTCTCTTTCTCTCCTTTCTTCTTCTTCTTGTTCATTGCTCTATCTACTTTTTTTAGGATCGAACCTGATGCTCTTGATACCATGTTAATTTAGGGATAATCAAAGGACAGAAGAAACCGAGAAGTTTTACTCACAAACTTGTTCATCTACTGAAATGATAATGAAGCCTTTTTATAGGCTTACAGGTTATAACCCCTTACTAAAACTGAAAAATAGAACATGCAACTACTTAGTGGATAAATGTACATCCCATGATATACTCCATAATGATCTATGATCTCTAATGCCTATCCCACTAACTACACATTGAGTAATTAAAATCAAATGCTCCTAAATATAAGGGAAATTAACTATTTATGATTTTGGGAGCACTTCCAACATTCTTTTTCCGGCAAAGTCTTCAAGAATTTCGGTGGGGTGACCAGTGCTGATAAACTTAGGTGGCCAAAGTTGGTGGAATAAAAGAGAGGAAAGGAAGATTTGAGGGAGGGGGAAAAGAGAGAGAGGAGAGTGAAACAATGAATGAGAGGGAAAGAGAAGGGGTATGGGCCTTGGGGTGTGTAAAAGTACAAAATATAGAGTGATAGTAGGAAAATACAATGTGGTGAATAGCAAAGCCTTGGATTATTGCCCTACTAGCATTTTTGGCATGCTATGCGTGCGTGTCATATTAACATTTTTTTTCTTAATTAGTAATTCGTCAGTGTTATAAAGAATTTGATTCGAACAAACATTTATAATTATTTCTAATTTTTTTAATATGGTTTTCTTAAATCAATGTTTTGTTGGTTTTTTAGGTATTTGTTCATCATTATTCAAATATAGTATTGAGAGAAAGAAATATAAAGCAGAAGAAAGTTTGTGCTCAAATAAAGTGGAAAAATTTGTGTATCAGGTTTAATCGTTGAATATTAATAAAGTGGAAGAATTTGATTTATATATCATAGATTACCGAATAATAATCAACATTTAAGTTTTAAAATATTATCAGTATAATTATTAATATGAAATTCATGTTTTTATTTTTTCTTCTGATTGTGTCAATCATGTTATATTATCAATTTAATTTTTGATCAGACTTTTTCATATATATGTAAGAAGAGGAAATCATTCTCCTTAATTTAATATTTGATTGAAATTTCAAATCTAATTCCATTGTTAACTTGTGTAATATATATGGCAAGTAGGAAGAAGAAAATATTATCTAATATATATGTCAATTTAAATTCATTAAGGGTATATTAAACTTTTTGTAAGGAGGACACCATCTTCCTCCCCCTTCACTTATGTAATAGAGATAAAGATATGTGTATGCATGGTAGAAAATAATGAAGATTAAATTTTACAGATTACTAAACGATATAGTTTGATTAGTAGTATCTTTACAGGCCCCATACATAAAAGGAATCAAATAATCCCACAATCATTCTTCAACAATATCAATGAAATGGTCTCTTTCCTATCAAAATCACTTAGGGTAATCTTTTGCTGGGCAAGCAGTCCCCACATTTTTGGCTACTTTACTTTTGCACCATTTCTCACCACCTTTGACCAATCTGTGGGCGCTTTCTAGTATGAACTGTCCAAATTGGAAGATTTTATTATATAATATGTATAATATATATATATATATATATATATACAACACTATTATTTATTCACTCTCCATTCCTACAACAAATGTTTCTTAAGCCGAACTTAATTATGTACATTATTCCTAGTGTATTGGAACTGAAAAAGAGCTATAACAACTCTTACATATATATTTGGTTCTTAATTAATTCGACCAATTTACTTAACATTCCCATTTGTCTTTAACGTTGTGTATTTTTTTTTTTTTTTGTTTTTATATGGAATCTCCAACAAAAAGCTGAAGTGCTCAGTTAATCTGTGTGAATTGTGAAAGGATTAGGTACTGTGTACTTGCAAGTTGCAATATTTGCTCTATTGTTTACTGTAGCAGTTGATTTGTTCTCTTGTTAAATCTAACAGTTTGTTTTAGATATTCACTATTGCCTAGGGAAATATACTATAGCTCTGAAAGAAGATATAGCATGAACGTTAATGGTTTTTTTTTAATTTTAGGACATTGTTTGCTCACTAAGTATGTCTACAATTCATCTTCATTTTCTCCTTCCACCACTTCTCTGATTAATCAGTCTAATCAAACTACACGGATTATAAAAATTATACTTTTCAAATTACACAAATTCTTGGGCTTAACTATTATACCATAATTTATGGTGTAATAACCTATAAAACATCATTTTTTAAAAAAAAAACAAGCTCAAATAACATGAAATAAATGATAAAATGACATGAGATTCATGTCATTATTTGTATAATCCATGTCATTATTGTAGTGAATGTCATTACGCATGTTACTCAATAAGTTATGGAGTAAAATGTTACATCCAAGACGCACTATTCAAATTAAGCAAATGAAAGCAAAAGACTGCTTAATTTTAATGGTAATAGACATTAATTAGATTACTAAGCCTATATCTGATTATTTATAGACCAGTAGCTTGAAAATTAATCCAAAACAAACTAATAAAGATTCTTACAAACCAACAACATAAATTAAAGGCGCTCATCAACTAAACTATCTCTTTAGAGGGTAATGTAAAATCTTTTTAGAAAATACATTTATATTTCACCATTAAGAGACAGAAGTATATTAAATTTAACAAAGGAACAATAATGAAAATGAAATATAAAAAGAAGTTCAAAATATATGTATCAAATTAAACAAAAAGTGCAATATATGCTAGCTGTAGATTATTTAGGGGCCTATAATATAAACTTACGCACATAATCATCACCTATTGTATATACTCCCATAATATGGAACCCTAATGAAGTCTTGTTTAGCCTTTATTAGAAAAAAAAAGAAAAGAAAACAAGACCATTAACAAAAGAACTTCACGTGCAGTATATGCTGTACAACATTTAGGGCTCTATAAAACCCCCAATTTGTTTCTAAAGAAAGCACAAAGTTAAGTTGATTTAGTCTAGATAACCAAGCCACTTCCTTTTGCTGGCCACAGAGAAAGAGAGAGCGAATTAAGGTGAGTGGGGCGGTCCAAAAATTTAAAGCGATGGCGCTAGAAGCAGCCGTATATCAGCAAGACCTTTTTGGCCATAATAATGGCACTAATAAAGATGTTTACCCTTTATTATTAGAATCTTGGTCTGATAGTAATGATAGTTTTTTTCCTTACCTTAAACTCCAAGATCATAATAATCATGAAAACTCCTACTCCACCATAAATGATTTTGACACTACTAGTTACTTTCTAGACAGCCAATTAGTTGAATTTGATTGGCATTCTTATTATTATCATCATGGAATTAACCATGAAAGTATTATTTCTCCTTCTCCTCTTTGTACAGTTAATGATTTACCATCCTTGAATAATTATGATCATGATTGTTGGGGCCTAATTAGCTCATCGGCAAAAGACGAGCCGAAGGCGGCAAACGAAAGTGATGGTGTTCCCACGGAGATGGTGCTGAGGCCGAAGCAACGACGACGTGCAAGAGCTAAGAAGAACAAAGAGGAGATAGAGAATCAAAGGATGACTCACATTGCTGTTGAAAGGAATCGTAGGAAGCAAATGAATGAATACTTGAATGAGCTTAGATCTTTGATGCCTGAATCTTATGTTCAAAGGGTACTTTCTATATCCTCTTTTTTGCTATTAATATTTTCTTCTCATTAGTTAAGAACATGAGATCTATTAATTAGCTTCTTCCTAGATTGGAGGATGGAGGAGGGTTATTAGCTTACTAAAAAGTACGAAGTGTGAACTAAAAAGTACGAAGAAGTCTATATTTTGGTTAAGATTATATCATAATGATAAAAGTAACTATTTCAAGTCAAACGGAGTATTTCTTTTGTCATCCCACTTCAAAAGAAAAGGGTGATTGATATATCAGATGTTGTGTTGTGTGTAGCTCTTTCAGCATGTCTATCATATTTGCGGGTGTGCACCTAGAATCACGTTTACGTATCTAAGGCTACTTTTGTTGCTCATTTGTTCATTAAGGGTTTACATTTTCTTATTTGAAATCATGTATATCTATATGAACAATGAGTTAATAAAGACTAAATGTGTGAAATTAAAGCAGTACTCTCCACCTCCTAGCCTCCTAGATGTACATTAGAGAATCCAAATTCTTACAACTATAGGCTAGCTACAAAGTATATGAAGATTGAAGAGTCATATATGTCATAGATATGTACATAGTATATTTCCTTTGTGACTAGAAGAAATATATTTGATTTTATTTTTCTAATCCTAGTTTATAAGATAGCAAATCAAATGTTGTTGTGACTACTCTATGAGAAGATCAATAAAGTGAGAAACCCACCTTGTCTATGTGCTTTTGGACAATTTATCTGCAATTTTTTAGGGGGGGAAATATGTGGAGAGTTGCATAGTTGAGTATGCATACAATGCAATGAGATATATTCCCTTCTTTTATGAATAAATTTACACAAAATTAGAGTGGCAAACTTTGTGTAAGCCAGTAAAAAGGTAAAAAAAAGCTAACTGTACTTTTTCTTTTTCATCAACATAATAAAGGGGGACCAAGCTTCAATAGTAGGAGCAGCAATCAATTTTGTGAAGGAGATGGAGCATAACCTACAAAGCCTGAGTGCTAAGAAGCAAATGAAAGAGAATGTTAATACAGATGGTAGTAGTTCAAGCTCATCTTTGCCCTTTAGAGAATTCTTTACCTTCCCACAATTCTCTAGTACTTGTGATAATAATGAAGATCACACGAGTTCCGGCAGCTCAATAAGTCAGCAACAACAGCTTGATAATGCTGGTGGTGTTCAAGGTGGGTGGTTGGGTGCGGATGTAGAGGTGACAATGGTGGAGAGCCACGCACACCTTAAGATCCGATTGAGGCGGCCGCCTAAGCAGCTATCTAAGCTCGTTTCTGGGTTGCATAGCTTAAGGCTGTCCATCCTTCATCTTAATGTTACTACTGCTGATGATGGAGTGGTCCTTTACTCATTTAGTCTCAAGGTTTGTGAGCTTTATGACTATCTTATTTACTTGGCTACATCTCATTTTCTCATAAGTCTCATAATTAATTTGGATGGAGATATTACATAGAGGTTTTTTTTTTGTTTTTTTTTTTATTTTTATAATTGACATTACATAGAGGTTTATATGTAGTCATGTTAGCCTTGTAGTGTAAAAAGATACATATAACTAATGTATCGTACATCAATCTAATACAGAGAGACCACCAATTCAACTACTAAAGTAATTTTGTATAACTTTGAACTTTTTAGTTTTTATACTTTTTTCATAAACTAACTTTGTATTTATGTTATTTATAACATTTATCCGTTTTTATTTAATTAATAGTGGCAGTCTAATATTTATGGCATTCTTAACTCATTCATAGTATCAAATATGCGAAAGTTCTTCATTTTATCTCAAGTACTCAAGTGATTGTGTCTTATATATAATCGACATTCTAATTAAGCTGAGATTTATGGTTTACATAGCTTGTATCAGTTGGATTTTTAAGTCTCTACTTGAATATGTACTCATTATGTTGTCAAACATGTAATCAGATCTGTGCAATTATTTATGATACGAACTTAAGTGATGTGCCATGGTTTCTTGAATTTATAAGAAAATATTCCTCCATTCCTTAGGAAGAAAATTTGTGCTAATAAAGTTGATTTTATATGATTGCAGGTAGAAGATGGGAGCAAGCTAAGTTCAGTGGATGATATTGCAAGAGCAGTGTACCTATTACTAGGTAGGATTCAAGAAGAGACTAATTCTATCTAGGTGTTGATTAATTAGTCATTAAGTAATACTTTATAAAGCAAGTACTCTTATAGCTGGCTGTTTAATGATCTTCGTCTCTCCTCCATCCAGTCTTAAACATTTTAATATTTTCTTGTGATTAATCATGTATAATGTGTATTGCCAAAATTGCAATATGTGGCTAGTTTTATGGTCATATTTTGTCATTTATAAGCAAGAAAGCATGTCCTTCATTAGTCAGCGTTAGCAAAGCCAATGCATGTACATTCAATTGTTGGGACTAAAATCAAAAGAGTGAACCAGATATATATATCTGAATAAAACAAGAGCTTGATAATTAGAGAATCTCATAAATTATACGCGAAAAAAATCTCTTACTATAAAGAAAGGGAAACAAATGACACCTATGTTATTGTTTATCAACTACTAATGTGACCAGATTCGCTATCTAATTTGGCTTTTGAATTCGCAATTCGCCCAATATAGGCGAAAAATAAGCCAAAACTAACCGTAATTCACTTGTCTCAATTCGCAATTCGCATGGGAATTAGGAAGCTAGGATCGGATCATATTAAAGCTCAGCTCACCAAGAAGTACTTGGTACTACGATCATTAGGGGAACCATACCTAACCCTGAAGATGCTTTCCTATTGCTCGTTTGAGAACTACTATTTTTGGCTTTAAAACTGAACCATATCCTTATATTTGAGAGAAACTTCCAGATTAATCGGAATAATTATAATTTTTCTTCTATAATCGATCAATATAAACATCAACAACTCCACTGGATCAGTCTCTCCCCAACAGATAAGTGCTTAGGCCACAAAAATCTTACCTAATGGAGAGATAGTTGGAGAGGCCAGGTGACAAAACCTTATACTTTTCATTACAAAACCAATAACCCAAAAAAAGATGATTATTTTGTGAAAGAATTTTCAGGCCTTTAATTTGTACTTGTGATCGAGTAATCGGAGATGAAAATAAGACCCTGAATTTTGTGAACAATGCGGAGTCAAATTCGCACAGAACCTGTGTGTGAATTACAACCCTCAACCCTTAAGACTACTAGCTAGTCTCTAAAGTGTGTACATAAACTCTTACCTTGGTTGTGGTGGAAACTAGGATAAAATTGATGTACGGCGAGTAGCGGATAATTCTTCTGAGCACTTTTTGGATACAATTGGCCAATAAGTTATCTCACAGACCCACTAGGAACAATAAGATTTTACATTAAAAGTCATGATTGAGATAAAAATTAAAAGAAGTTTATAGGCTCTTAGTTGTTGTCAAGAAACTCTTCTACAAGTGTTTGTTTATTGTCAATGTCAAGAGCAAGAAAAATTCTAGGCCAATTTTGTATATGAAACTTAATCTAATTTACATGTATGTACATCCAATTATTTATTATAGGGTGTATAGAAGATAAGAATAAAATGCAGTAAACAAAAAAATATGTCATGCTTCACAAAAACCCTATCGCTATTTGTCGCCCGTATTTACTAAAAAATCCTATCGCTATTTGCCGCCCGTATTTACTAAAAATCGCCCGTATTTTTCCCTTTAAATGCCCCCCATACCCCTCCCCTTTCACCCCACTCTTACTCTCTCACCTCTCATCCAACCTCACTTTACTCCTACTTTCTCACCCCTTTCTCTCACCTCCTGCACTACCACCACCAGACCACCACCACCGGCGACACCACCACCACCGGCGACACCACCACCACCGGAGATATACTCCGAGTACACCACCGGCGGACCACCATCACTGTAACCACACTTGCGCACCACCACCACCGGAGGTACACTCCGAGCACACCACCGACGGACCACCATCACTGTAATCAGTTAATGATGATTTGTTATTAGGTTGTGTAATTATAAGCTTTAAATGAATATGTTTGCGTATTATTGGAATTATTATGATAATTAGTTGTTAGCAAATAATAGTCGTGTGATTATTAGGTTGTTCGCAAATATGTTTTGTTCATGGATATTTAGTTAATATTAATAGTTGTGATTATATAGATTAATAGTCTAAATAGTAAATGTTAAAATGTTTTAGGTTTATTTGCCGGATTTTGGGGGTGATTATATAGATTATAATCACATGTTCTATAATGAAACGCTTTGGGCTGATAAAAAGGAATTACAAGCTTGGGTTAAAACAAGGGCACATGAAATTGGATTTGTGATTATAATTTCGTCAAATCATAGAACTGAGGCTAGTGGTCGAGAGTATGTTTATATGAAATGTAATCGGGGTGAAAGATATCGAGGTGAAGGTAGGGATCTTAGCGTAGCAGAACGTGTAGCTACGAAAACAAAAGCATGTGGATGTAGAGCGGGAGTTAAGATAATGTTTTTGGATTACCCTAATCAAACAGGATGGGTGATCAAAGCAGAGCCAGGGATAAGTGGCATGCACAATCACGAGTTTATTCATTACCGTGAGGGCCACCGACCCATGAGCGGCCTAAGTCCGGCGGCTAAGGTTTTCGCTCGCGATATGATTAAGTCGCACGTTAGGCCTGCCAGCATCATGAAAGCCGTTAATGAGAAATTTCCCGATGATCATCCAAATATGAGACACTTCTACAACCTGAAGGAAAAGGATAGAAGGGAAGCCAAACGTCATGCAACATGATCATCATCTCCCCGAAAGGCAAGTGAAACGTGTTCGTGTCCGGCTGCCAACGTTCTATAAACGCTGAAATCAGTGGGTAGTCAAGGTTCGAATACATAATAAACGGAAGATGGCTGATACAAGACACATCTACACACAGCTGCGACTGCGGATCGAAGTCCCAACTCTTCAAACTACTAAACACACTAGCACGATTATGACACAGCATCACCGTATAAGTACGCGGATCATGGTAGATACGTGCGCTGATGTGAGCCGGATAGCTAGGAATCACGCTACCGTCAATAGGGCCCCCAGGCATAGACTCCGTAACTCTCCAGGAAGTATCACTAGCAGCTCTGGCCCTGCTCGAAGTCCGACTACGTGCGGAACCTGACGACTCCGACACAAATCTCCCTCCTATACCCTTCCTCACAGTGACGCGGGAAGTGGCCTCCTGTGGATCACCACTCAAAGCATTTTCCAACTCTTCCTCATCCCCGGTATCCCAACCCGGACTATGAGGCGCATCCTCAGGAATATGACCCGTCCTAACCTGCTCTTCTGCCCTCGCCCTCCTACTCGATGCATTGATACCACGAGATCGAGTGTGTCGTGGCCCAGATCCCTCAACACCCACACTCTCGCGGCCTACGTCCCTCGACTAAGCCTAATTATCAATATTTTTTATTAATCACTATTTAATCATTTTAATTCAATATCTAGCACCTTCGTCGTTATTATATTATATTAACATTAATATAACTAAATTTGTCGCATAACATGCTACATTATTATTATTATTATAACTAATTAACATGCTAATTTTACTAAATATTACAACATGCTACATTATTTATGCTAATTTTATGAATAATATCAACATTAGCGAATATAAATACGAATTATAACATGTTAATATCACTAAATAATATTATTATTATTACTAATTAACGTGATAATATCACTACTAACATAATCAAAACATAATATTATTCAAAAAAAACATGCAAAACATAATATTATTACTGATATTACAACAAAAAATAATATTATTAAAATAAAAAATTGCAACAAAACATTCGAAATTCAAAAAAAAAATGGAAACGATGTACTTTTTCGTTTCCTCGGCGGAGGAAACGAAACAGATCTTCGTTTCCTCCACCGAGGAAACGAAATAGATCTTCGTTTCCTCGGTGGAGGAAACGAAAAAGTACTTCGTTTCCATGGAAACAATATACTTTTTCGTTTCCTCCACTGAGGAAACGAAGATCTGTTTCGTTTCCTCGGTGGAGGAAACGAAAAAGTATTCGGTTTCCTCAGCGGAGGAAACGAAAATTCACATCGTTTCCTTGTTGGAGGAAACCAAAAAAAAAAAATTTCTCGACGTGGTGGTGGGATTTTCCGGCAGATAAATAACTAAAACTGACCTGAGATGATGATTCGCCGGCATCTTTCGCCTTCTTCCTTGGCCCCATGCTTTTTCCGGCGGTTTTGTGGTGGTGCCGGTGGTGGTGGTGGCGTCGGTGGTGGTGGCGTCGGTGGTGGTGGCGTCGGTGGTGTTATCACGCTAGTGGTGGTGGCGTCGGTGGTGTCGTCGTCGTTGATGCGGTGGTGATGGTGGTCGCCACTTGCTGGTGGATCTGGTGGAGGTGGATCTGGTGTTGGTGGTTAGAGTGGTGGATGGGGTGAGGTGAGAGAAAGTGAGTGAGAGTAGGAGAGAGAGAGAGTGTGAGTGAGTGGAAGAGGGTGAGAGTGAGTGGAAGAGAGTGAGAGAGGATGTATATGTAGGGGTAATTTAGGGATATCCTAGAAAAAATATGGGCGATTTTTAGTAAATACGGACGGTAAATAGTAATGCCCCCAAGCACTTCTTCTATCTAACATTATTCCCATTCTTCCTCGACATCCCCCCAGAGCACTATGAAATATATGCATTCTTATCGTCTAAAATACATATGTACGTATCAACTCCACTAACACCTACATATCTATACCCATATATATACAACACACATTACACTATAAATCTTCTAACATTTAATTGGACCTACTATATAATGATCTCAAGTCCCCCCTTGTATGTAGAGGATGAAATCTTAATTCTAGTTAAACTACAAAATAATTATATCATATAACAAGTCCTAGAATCTAAACTAGGAATAGAAAAGTGAACTTTATCCCTAAGCTGATTATATTTGAAACAGATCTCTAGAATCATCAACCATCTAAAATTTGAAAATTCTGCAAGGAGCAAGCAATAAATCACAAATTGTTAAACGTCCTTGAAAGAAGCGGGAGAAGACACTTTCCATTACTAGCTAGGAGCAAACGCTCCAAGTTCGCCAGCTTCGAATGGACACTCTACCTTCATGATAAGTGCATATTCTAATATAATTTAGTTGCATATTAGAGTGCATTTTTATGTAGCATTAGAGCATTTACATTGCATTTCTGCATATTTAGGTCCCTTTTCATAAACTACGATGCTTTCACGGGTTGTTTGGTCTTTTGATGTAATCTCAGGTACTCTGGACTCCTATTTGAGGATATGACGATTAAGACACTTGGATGACCTTCAAAACGATATATCATGTGCCCAAAACGGATTGAAAGTGAAGAAGATACACATGACTTTGTGTACTTGTGCGAAATATGACACCTCTGCATCATTTCACTCATAACTTTTGACACAAGAATGATAATGAGGTAATTCCAACTGAGTTGGAAACTAGACTTCAAGATCTTTCCAACGATATATTACATGTGTGAAACAAAGCTCTGGATCAAAAGTTATAGCTGTTCAAAATTGTGCTGAAGCCACTGTCTCACCCGCACGCCCGTGCGGATATATGATCGGCCGTGCAACCTGCAATCAAAAGTCACGAATGTTTCTGCCTTGCTCGCACGACCGAGCGAGATTTCGCTTGACCGTGCACGACCATGCATCCCCGTGCAAGATGTTGATTGCCCGTGCAACCTGCTGTAATGTCGTATCTTCCGTGTGACCTAACTTATGTCGGTTTATGTTAATCTTAGCTTATAAATAGGATTTTAAACCTTATTTTCAGCAGTTTTTGGGAGCTTAGATAATATATCATCATTATTAGTTTATACTTATGGTTTTTAGAGAGAGAAACTTGTAGATCTCCATTGTTCTCCAAGACTCCACCTTTCTTCCATTAATTCAAGTATCTATTTTCTTCTTCTTTTCTCCTTGTTTTATATTATGATGTTTTATTATTCTTCTCTATTTTCTTTATTTAATTCAATTATGCTTTCATAGTTCTGTAATCTATGGTTAAATTGAACCTTAGTGTGAATTAACTCATGATTATACCTTTAAATTCCCAAATTAATTGCTTAATTATTCTTGCTTAATTGAGTGTGCATATTCCAATACTAGATTAGGGATAATTAGTATTGTTATGATTCCATTGTCTTGATCACAACGAGAGTTGGGTTTTGACGAATTTGAATATTTCAATTAAGGACATGAAGTTCTCCACGGGAGTAGGTAGAATGGATTGTTAGGAAGTTAGAGTGCCGCGTTTAATGTTTTTCATTTGCATGATTCCACGGGAGTAGGCTTGAGTGCATATTAGAGAAGCCATAGATACTCGGGAGAGGTTTATGGTATTTTATAGGATGTACTTTTCCTTGTGAACATTTAATTGACTAGTTTGGGGTAGGAATTATTATTGTACTAATTCATGCTAGTGGGGATACTTAACTATAGAGTCTTTTATTTATAGATTGATTAGTATAGTTAATTCGACCATCTTTGATATTAATCTCCTTTAGTCTTACCATTACTTAACGGCTAATCATAGAACAACTTTCTCTATGTGGGATCGACCCTGACTTACCCTACTATATAGTTAGGAGGATTAGTTAGGATATTTATTTTTGTTAGGTGCGCGACACGCCTATCACTTCACATGAGCGAACCTTCCAAATTGCCAAATTTTTTTCTTCATTTTCCTACAAGTTTCACCATGACAAGCACTGAAACTCGTCACATGTTTCTAGACCAACCCTCATCTTTGACTTGTTGGTCATGCATACTTACGTTGATTTGCTATAGATCATTAGATTATAGCTTACATTGTAACTTTACCTTGCTTCTTTAGCATCTACTTCATTCGTTTCATAATAATTGCAACATATCCTATTGACACATTTTTTAAGAAACCCATAAAGAGAAGAGAGATAGAGATAGGTAAAAAGTAGGGGCCATGTGATTGAAGAGAGATGGAGAAAAGATATTACCAAATAAAGACACTTTGCAAAAATATGGAACTTCCAAATAAGGGAAATGTTGCAATTAAAAAAGAACGGAGGAAGTATATATATATATATATATATATATATATATATATATATATATATATATATATATATATATATATATATATATATATATTATTAAAGTACGTGGACAAGCATTGTACACTGCCACGTGTCACCTCACCTCATATGCTGATGTGGCGCCATTTTGTCTCCAACATGACATTTCCTTAGAAAATGATCAAAAAATTATTACCTCTTACTTTCTAATGTCATAATCTTACCACTAACTTGACTCATGCTTATGAGAAAATAAATGTACACTCCCAAGTCCCAACTGTACTACTAGTATTACATCCTTTTTATCTCATTTAATTAATTACCTAGAGTATCGCCCGGGCCCAACAACTAGTTATTTTTCATAAATTGTGACAAGTGATTTGTGCAGCATGGCTACAATTATAATCTGATAGGATTTTATACTATGTGAGAATAGTAGGAACACTTATGTTATATTACCATCAATCAGAGTGATTTTGTCCCTGGAAGACTTATAACTGATAATGCCCTTATTGCTTTTGAGATTTTTCATTCTATGAAGCGGAGGGGGGAAGGAAAAGATGGTTATGTTGCTTTAAAGCTTGACATAAGTAAAACTTATGATCGAGTTGAATGGGGTTTTCTCGAACGGGTAATGCTTAAAATGGGATTTAGTAATGTGTGGGTTCAAGAGATTTTGAACTATTTGAATAGTGTTTCCTTCTCTTTCAAATATAATGGTAGTATACCTGGATCGCTGATTCCGGGTCGTGGTCTTCATCAGGGAGACCCTATTTCCCCCTATTTGTTTCTTCTTTGTGCTGATGCTTTCTCGACTCTGTTATCAAAAGCAGCAAGGGAAAATTTAATTCACGGTGTTAAAATATCCAATAGGGTCCCAAGAATTTCTCATTTGTTTTTCGCAGATGACAATATACTATTTGCAAAAGCTAATTTGCAAGAATGCTCTATGATTGCTGATATAATCAGTAAGTATGAAAGAGCATCCGGTCAGAAGGTTAATCTCACAAAACTGAAGTAGCTTTTAGCAATGATGTGGATGTTATGAGGCGATGGGAGATTATTGAAACTCTTGGGGTCCGTGTAGCAGAGAAGCATGAGACATATTTGGGGCTTCCGACTATTATTGGTCATTCAAAGAAAGCTGTGTTCGTACGTCTGAAGGAGAGAATTTGGAAAAAAATTACAGGGGTGGAAAGAAAAACTTTTATCTCACCCGGGGAAGGAGATATTGGTAAAAGCTGTAGCGCAGGCTATTCCTACATATACGATGAGTATTTTTCGGATTCCGGAGGGTCTCATATATGAAATTCATTCGTTACTAGCTCGATTTTGGTGGGGTATTGTTGGCTCGGAGCGTAAACTACATTGGCATTCTTGGGAATCATTGTGTTTGCCGAAATCTATAGGTTCCGCGATCTTAAATGCTTTAATCAGGCACTTTTAGCAAAGCAAGGATGGAGATTGTGTGAAGAGAATGGATCGATGGTGCAAGTCGTTATAAAAGCTCGGTATTTTAAAAATTCAAATTTTCTACAAGCTTTTAGAGGCTATGAGATCCTAGCTATTCATGGCGAAGTATATGGGGGACGAAGGCTCTTTTGCTCGAAGGTCTAAAGTGGAGGGTGGGTAATGGCTTGAACATAAGTGTGTGGGATGACGCCTGGTTGCCTGGAGAGGGATCTTCTTTAGTTCCAACACCTGTTGCAGAGAGTAATAGAAATATGAGGGTTGCGGAACTTATTGATTTTGAGAATGGGTGCTGGAATAAAGAGGTTGTTTGAGAGGTTTCGGTGATGCTGATAGTGCTAGAGTGCTGGACATTCTGCTATCTTCTTCTTTTCCAAGTGATAAGCAGTACCAGTGGCCAAATAATGTGGGCAAGTATTCTGTTCGCTCGGGATATTGGCTTGGCAGACTTGGCCACGAGAGAACGTGGGCTTTGATGTTTGGACCTAGTGCAGGGGACATGTGGAAACAAGTATGGGGGCTTAATGGTCAGCCAAAGCTAAGCCATTTTATATGGCGTGCCTGCAAAGGTAGTTTGGCCGTTCAAGAGCGTTTACATCATCGTCATATCTCTCCTACCCAAATCTGCCAGGTATGTGGTGTTGCGGAGGAAACTGTATGGGTACTCCCAAGTTTGGTGTCGGACACATCTCTTGTGGCCGACATGAGCAACCTAGGACGCGACGTCACCGAGTGAATCCAAGCCACCCCTAACATCAAGGTCGAGATGGCGCTCGCGGCCAATGAAGGGGCACAAATAAGGGAATCTTCCCTCTAGTCAGACTCATCATAGTCATACACGTGTCGAAGGATTACGCATCCTGTTAGATGAATAGTACTACTATAAATAGCCAAATGGTACTATTCTGCAGGTACATTCTCTTACATTCTAAACACTACTTTCTCTCTCTATCTCTCTCTCTAAAATCCTTATCGGGCACTTACTGACTTGAGCGTCGGAGGGGGTTTCCTCGCATCCTCCCCGAGGGTAGTTTACGTTTGTCTTCCTTGCAGACTTTCAGTCCCGGACACCCACTCAAATACTGACGGACATCTCTGTGTCCGCCACCGTTTCAACACCGAAACAACTTGGCGCTAGAAGGAGGGGCCTCCTATCTTTGTGAAGCAGTCATGGATAAGACAAGCAACGCAAGTCGTGGTCCACCAGGGTTTGAGATCGGGCAGGGATCTACTCAGCCAGCTATTACCGGACCATTGGGTGCACCTCAGTTCAATCTAAGGGTGCCCGAGAGCAACAATGAGCAGCAAACTCCTGAGAACAATGTATCTCAGGTAAATCCAAATGGAGTTCCAATCAATCTGGCCCAGCTGAGTCAATTTTCTCCGGAGCAGTTGAAGACGGTAGCATCCTTCATCCAGATGCTAGCAGGCACACCTCAACCTGATGGTAATACTCCAACCCCCAATGCTAGAAATCCTCGCAAACGGTTGCCACCATTAATGGGTAGAAATGCTGATGGTACGCCATTGAGGAGAATGCGTTCCTTCACTCAAGAGGGCCGACAGTTGGAAAGACAACTGGAGGATCCTGAATACGAAGAGACGTTGATGGGAACTGTAGAGCTTGATTATTCAGAGGATGAGAATCAAAGTCGCTCATACCGAGAGTACAGCACCAATGGTGCTAGTAATTATTCAGTTGACAGACACCTGTTGATCAAGCCCAAACTCTCTCCATTCATGCTAGAGATTTTAAATCAGCCGATGCCGAGAATCAAAATGCCATCATGCAAGTACGATGGTAGCTCAGACCCAGACGACCACATCGCGGCCTATGAAGGACACATGTACTTGTACACGCAAGTGGATGCAATCTGGTGCAAAGTATTCCCGTCCACTCTCACTGGCATCGCTCAGACTTGGTTCAAAAGTCTCAAACCCGGTAACGTATCCAGTTTTTCTCAGCTTTCGTCTATATTCAGTACTCATTTCGTGAGCAATAGGCGCCGCGAGCGCACAACTGGCGAATTGTTGTCAATAAAATAAGGAGAGACGGAATCTCTCCGGGACTATATTGGACGCTTCATTGTTGAGGTCGTATCTATTCCTAGCCTACAACAGGATGTGGCAGTCCTAGCACTGATGACTGGACTGAGAGAAGGATCTGCATTCAGAAGCTATCTTGACCGAAAGACTTTCACGTCATTAGGGCCAGTGCTTGGCAAAGCAAATTATTTCATAAGAGGAGAAGAATTTGACAAGGCATCTAGCAGCCAACATCGTGAGTCCGACAAGAAGAAAGAGGATAAATCACGGAAGGATAAGGGTCGCGAAGCTGATCGTGGCCGTGATGAAAGGAAAGAATCTAATATGGTCAAAAAAGGAAATGAACGAGAACGAGATGGCCGGGAAAAAAGCGAGCGCAAAGATAGATTTGACGCGTACACCCAGCTCACTACTTCCCGGGCACAAATATTCACCATGAAGAAAGAAAGTGATAAATGGCAGAGACCCAGAAAGATGTTTCACAAGAACCGTGATAAGACTAAGTGGTGTGATTTTCACGGAGATCACGACCATGTAACTGAAGACTGCCGGCACCTGAAGGACAATCTGGAAGAACTTATCCGCAAAGGGTACTTCACTCAATATAAAGCTCAGACCAATGAGGGGAATTTGGTGAAACCTAGAGATCAGAATGTTCAATCTTGGATAGGTGAAATACATGTGATTAGTGGCGGTCCAATCCATGGCGGAAGTGTCAGCGGGGCGAAAGCTAGTCTAAAGGAATTTCGGCATCAGGTAAACTTTAATGAGAGTTGCCAGTGGAGAAAGCCACCAGCCATGCCAGCCATGTCATTCTCGTTAGAAGATGCAAAGCATGTGGTATACCCTCATGATGATCCACTGGTGGTTACTTTGAAAGTCGCAAACTGCCTGGTTCACCGAATTTTAGTAGATGGAGGAAGTTATGCTAACATTTTATTCCTATCAACTTTTGAGAAGCTAATGATTGGCCGAGAGCATTTACAACCAGTCTGGTACCCAGTAATAGGATTCACTGGAGCGTCCACAATACCAGAAGGAATTATAAGGCTACCGATCAGAGTTGGCGAGAACAACGAAGCCAGAGATGTGATGGCTGAATTCCTAGTAGTAGATGTTCCGGGAGCATATAATGCAATAATAGGAAGACCACTAATCCATGATGTTCAGGGAGTGGTATCCACTTATCATTTGACCATGTTGTATGTATCTAACTCGGGTACGATAGCGAAGATAAGAGGGAATCAGGAGAAAACAAAGTCATGCTATTTAACGGCCTTGAAACAGCCGGCAAGAAGGATCCCTGTTGAAGAATTAAGTCCACCAACAACGAAGGAAAAAAGAGCTAAGAAGAAGGCCTTAGCAGAAGAACAGTCTGAGAAGAAGAATGAAAATGCTATGGACGTAACCATGGAGGAGCTAGAAGCTCGGCCAGAGGACTTGCCAAGACCTAAACCTGATGGAGAGTCCAAGCTAGAAATGTTGGCGGATGATCCAGAAAGGACCGTGGCTGTCGGAACGGATATGGACCCAGAGGTCAGGATCAACCTGGTGACTCTCCTACGAGAAAACGCCGATGTATTCGCGTTCTCGGCGGATGAGATGCCGGGAATAGACCCGGCCGTGATGGTCCATCGTCTGAATGTCGACAGTTCGGTTCGACTTGTCAAGCAGAAGAAAAGAAACTTTTCAACAGAAAAGAACAAGGCCGTCAAAGAAGAAGTCAATTATATTGTTGGCGGCTGACTTTATTGAAGTTTGTGATTACCCAGAGTGGTTAGCAAACGTTGTTATGGTGAAAAAAGCAAATGGCCAATGGCGGATGTGTGTTGATTTCACAGATCTCAATAGAGCGTGTCCGAAAGACTGCTATCCCTTGCCAAGGATAGATCAGCTGGTAGATTCTACTAGCGGCCATGCACTATTAAGCTTTATGGACGCGTTTTTAGGGTATCACCAAATCAGCCTTCTTGAAGCTGATAGGAAGAAAGCCGCTTTTATCATAGATTGTGGAGTCTTCAACTATAAAGCAATGCCTTTCGGCCTTAGAAATGCTGGAGCCACGTACCAGAAATTGGTCGATAAAGTGTTTGCGGACCAGAAGGGAAGAAACGTCGAAGTCTATGTGGACGATTCAATCGTCAAGAGCAAAACAGACCGCGAACACATCGAGGATTTAAAAGAAACTTTCGACACTCTGAGAAGGTATAAGATGAAGCTCAACCCAAAGAAATGCGTATTTGGGGTGAGAGCTGGAAAATTCCTGGCGTTCATGGTCAGCAAGAGAGGGATCGATGCCAACCCAGACAAGGTACGTGCTATCATGGACTTGCCCGAACCAAAGAGTGTCAAAGATATTCAGAGGTTAACTAGAAGGATGGCAGCGTTAACCCGTTTTATCTCAAAGTCGGCCGATAAAGCCCTTCCCTTCTTCGCGTTATTGAGAGGAAACAAAAAGTTCGAATGGGGAGAGGAGCAAAGTCAAGCTTTCATCGCCGTCAAGGAGCATCTGAAAACTTTGCCTACCATTACTCGACCAGAGATGGGGGATACGCTACAACTGTATATCTCGGCCTCGCCGAAAACCGTCGCGGCTGTATTGTTGGTCGAGAAGGAAAAAAGGCAGCGACCGATTTATTTTGTCAGCCATATCTTAAACGGTCCTGAAAGCCGCTATCAACTGGTCGAGAAGATGGCATTAGCAGTGATAATTGCCGCCCGAAAGCTTAGGCCGTATTTTGATTGTCATCCCATTCATGTCTTAACAAATCAACCACTGGAGAAAGCATTGCAGAAGATGGATTGTTCAGGACGCCTTTTGAAATGGGCAGTTGAGTTATCCGAGTACGACATCCAGTACAAACCGAGAACCGCGATAAAAGCCCAAGCATTGGCGGACTTTATCGTAGAGGCATCTTACGAAGAAGAGCAAGGTGAAAAAGAAGCATGGATGTTGGAGGTGGATGGTTCATCAGCCGTGAGAGGATCAGGGGCTGGTATTGTGATGACCAGTCCGGAAGGAAACGTTTTTGAATACGCCATCAAGTTCTCCTTTCCAGCATCAAACAACGAGGCAGAGTATGAGGCCGCAATTGCTGGGTTAAGAATGTGTATAGCCGCTGGGGCTAAGAGTGTATCATTGAAAACAGATTCACAACTCGTCAATGGTCAGCTGAAAGGAGAGTTTGAGGTCCGAGAAGCAAACATGCAGAAATATGTTGAGAAGGCCAAAGAACTGATAGCCCAGTTGATTCACTTTGAAGTTCAAGCCATCCCTAGGGCCGACAATACCAAGGCGGATGCACTCTTCCAATTAGCAAGCTCTGATTCTTTAAACATAGAATGGTCCGTTATGGTGGAAATTTTGAAAGAAAAAAGCATCACCGAGAAAATTGTGACTGTGAATACCATCAATCAACAAGGTGAATGGTTTAGCGAGTTAGTGGCGTATAAGCTTACGGGCTCACTCCCTTCAGATGCCATGGTAGCCAGGAAATTGAAGCGGCAAGCTAGTTGGTACATCGTCTATCAGAATGAGCTGTATAAGAAATCCTTTAGCCTACCGCTGCTAAAATGTGCAACAGCATGGGAGTCCGTCAAGATATTAGAAGAAATCCATGAAGGAATTTGTGGGAACCACATTGGAGGAAAAGCATTGGCACTGAAAGCTTTGATGGCTGGGTATTACTGGCCGAGTATGTTGACGGACGCACAGGGCTATGTCAAGAAATGTGATAAATGCCAAAAGTTCGCCCCCATCATCAATAGGCCTGCGAATGACCTTCAACCCATACTCAGTCCGATACCATTTGCACAATGGGGTATGGATATCCTTGGACCGTTCACAACGGCTACCGAAGGTCGGAAATTTCTGATTGTTGGTATCAACTATTTCACAAAATGGATCGAGGCAGAGCGGACAACAAAGATAAAATCCAACCAAGTCAAGAAGTTCATTTGGCAAAATATAATGACAAGGTTTGGCATACCGGCTGCAATAGTCTTTGATCACGGAGCGCAATTTGATTGTCGACCAGTCAAAAGCTTCTTGTCCGAGTTTAGGGTTAAGTTTACGTTTTCAGCTGTGTGTCACCCACAAAGTAACGGGCAAGCTGAGGCTGCAAACAAACAGATTTTAGGGGCCCTCAAGAAGAAATTGGACGAGTTCAAGGGAGCTTGGACCGACATGGTTCCAGCAGTATTATGGGCCAATAGAACAACCGAAAAGGAAGCAACTGGAGAGAGTCCATTTAGATTAGCTTTCGGGACGGAAGCAGTCTTGCCAGTAGAGGTTGGTCTACCGTCCTATCGGATCAAGCACAATGATCTAGAAAGCAATGATCAAGCTTTGAGAGAAAATCTAGATTTCCTACCAGAAGTAAGGTTGGTAGCAGAACTGAAAGCCGCAGCATACAAGGATCGTATCAGCAAGGCTTATAACAAGAGAGTTCTGGAGAGGCCGCTAGCGCTGGGCGATCTGGTATTGCGAAGGACGGCCGCCACTGGAAAGGCTCATACAGAGGGAAAGTTAACAGCCAACTAGGAAGGGCCATATGGGATAGCAAAAGAAATTGGTCCCGGATCCTTTGCTTTGAAAACAATGGACGGCATCGAACTTAAGAATTGCTGGAATGCTAGCGTTCTAAAGAAATATTATGTTTAGACATCTTGTGTAATGGGCCCAGAGCCACTCTTCTCGTACTTGAATGATATAAACGATCGTTAGCATTTCGATTAATTACCTCTTATCATGTTTAAATATGTACAACAAAACTAAATTGTACACTCTTGATGTTCAAAAACGACCATAAAACAGGTCAAGTACAAAAACGACCATATAACAGGTCAAGTACAAAAACGACCATATAACAGGTCTAAGTACTAAAACGACCATATAACAGGCCAAGTACAAAATGACCATATAACAGGTCAAGTACAAAAACGACCATATAACAGGTCTAAGTACAAAAACGACCATATAACAGGTCAAGTACAAAAACGACCATATAACAGGTCTAAGTACAAAAACGACCATATAACAGGTCAAGTACAAAACGACCAAATAACAGGTCAAGTACAAAAACGACCATATAACAGGTCTAAGTACAAAAACGACCATATAACAGGTTAAGTACAAAATGACCATATAACAGGTCAAATGTAGAGATCGCCATATGACAGGCACCAGGGGTCGGATAATAGACCGTGTAAAAACGGCTATATAATAGACCCTACTAAGCCAAATAACAGGCGCAAGATACGTTCGGTTGGTTTTTTCATAACGGACATTATGTCGCAAATAAATTTTCCAAATTATAAACAAAAGCAGAACGAAAAACAAGAATTTACGTAGAAACAAAGCTTCATTACTAATTACTGGCATGGCGGCCAACTACAAGCAAAAATGGAGACAGCCATCAAAAAGGCATCAAAGACTGATAACAGTATTGTAATTAAAAGCATATTCAATTTACATGCCATCATGGGCCGAATTCAAAGTTAGATAACAATATAAAAAATACAAGAAATTTAATAGCTATTAGAATCGACAGAAGAGCCTGGAGATGACCGCCAAAAACATCAGGGGAGAGGCACCTCTTCATCTTGGGTGACTGGGAGGACGTTTGCAATAACGTGCTCCTCGCAAATGAAAGGTTCACCCTCAAGAGGACGGGTATGAACACCGTCAGCGAAAGCGGTCTCCATTTCTTCCCAATTGAAGGTAGGATGGGAATGGCAGACACACCTCTTGGCAGCCACCCAGCCGCCATCATATCTTTCCCCTAACAGGCCGACAAACTCCTCGGACCTCTTGAAAGCCGCCACAGCTAGATGGCCGGCATCGGATTTTGCTTTTTCAACAGCAGCAGCCATCTCGCTCTTGGCAGAATTCAGGGCCGTTTCCAGCTCAAGAGATTTATTCTCGGCCGCTTCCAACTTAGTCGCCTTGAGGCGCAAATCAGATAATTCCACGTCAATCACGGCCCTTGATGCTTTCTCAGTATCAAGTTCTTGTTGTACTTCATCAGCACGAGTCTGAGCAGCGTCAAGCTTGGTCCGCAGCTCGTCCAATGCTTGCTGTTGGTTATCGGCCAATGATTGATAGTGGATGAATTGCTCAATAAGCTCGACAGCGGAGTTGTTAGTCTGCATCAAAAAGATAGAAATTAAAAAAGAAAAGAAAAAAAGAAAAGAGAGAGACGAGATGATCCTTACCACGACCAGATCATGAGCGAGCTGGGCTGCAGGAGCTACTAGCAATCAATGGGTAGCTGAAGTCCCTTCAGAAGACGATACCCAAGAGTACCGCCATTAGCTGGAATATCAGCATACAAAGACTCATCCTCTCTCACGTCCTAGTTGGGTTGATAAATCTTTCCGGGAGTAGTGGGGGGACGAGAGAAAGCGACCTTCACAGCATTACTCAGGATTATCTCCTTGTGCTCTATCCACTCGTGCATCCGAGAAATTATTCCCGGACCCAGATTCGACAGAAAGTTTGGGCCACTCAAGATGTCGTAAATTTTCTAACGCATGGAGGACCTGGATCCAAGTGCTGTCCCGATGCTATCAATAGCCGCATTAAGGGGAGAAATGCGGTTATCGCCAGGAGCGGACTCTCGTACCGAACTCTCGTCCGGAACATTGATGGCGGACCCCATGTTAAGAGGCTCAGAAGCAACGTTGGCATCCAAAGCTTGCCTCTTACTGGGGCATTCTTCAACGGGGGTGGCTTCACGGGGTCGCCTATGCTAAGCGTTCCCGCCACCACGGCGGACCGGCACCTGAACTACAGGACGTGGAGAATCTAGATCCCCGCGGCCGGCAGTGCGACCGGGAGTACGACCGGGAGTACGGCCAGCACGTCGGACACTCGTCCTACCAGTGTTCCGGCCGCCGCGGCCGCAGTCAGCGCCTCGAAGACCTCCAGTGAGGCCGTGAATGGTATCGTAGTCGAAAACTGGGTCCTCATGAGCCTTAGACATGGGTTTCAAATTTTCGTCCAACCCTAGTTCTTCAAGATCTAGGCTGACAGGACCTGCAAGACAAACCGACAGAGATAAGTATAATGACTAATTAGCAAATAAGGTAAATATAATGACCAGTCGGACCATGAGTCGAAAGGCACACCTTCTGGGTGAGTCCGGCAGAGGTATAAGGCCGACAAAGGTTCATTCCCGAGTATATACTTGGCATTGGGAAACCATATGTGAGGAATCTTTTCCTCCACCCTTTCACCATCGACAGTCACGAAGGCAAGCTCGGTGTCAAAATAGTCGAAGGCTCTTTTCTCGGCCTCAGATAAACCGTAGGAGGGTATGTCCTCCATTCGCGTAACCGGTTTGGTGAAATGACGACGGAGAGGGAAATTGTTTGGAACCTTTACCCAGTAGAAGGCTGGCTGCCATCCCTTCAGACCGGTCAATTTGGGATGTACAGTGAGTTTGTTCTTGGCCGACATCAAAGACCACCATCCCTTCTCAGTTGACCCATTCCTTCGCAGCCAATGGAGCCGGCGGAAAAGGTTTAACGTCTCAGGAAATTCCAAATAACGGCACACCCAAATATAAGCTATGATATTCCTAATAGCTAGGGGTGTTAATTGGGCCAGACAGACGTTAAAGGCCTTTAGAATCTTCACTAAAGTCAAGTCTAAAGGGAATCGCAGCCCAAATTCAAAATGATGGGCATAAACAGTAATGTGCCCTGACGGGCACTCAGTTACTTTAGCCCCTTCATCCGGGACCACTAATTTGTACTCAGCCGGGAAGCCGTACAATTCTTCCCCAACCCGGCAATAATCCTTGGTTATGGCATGCTCTCGCCATGATGAACAAAGTCGTACCGATTTTGGGCCGCTGCTGTAGTCTATTGGCAACCAAATCCCAGAATGCAACGCATCATCACGATCAGGAATTGGCTCGGGCCGTGAACCGGGAGCCATGCTGGAGCTTTCCCCCATAGCAATCTCAGACCGACAAGGAACGTACTCACGTCCAGAAGTCGAGGGACCAACATCAGTCTCGTCTATAGTGGCAATAGAGTAGTTGTCGGAACCTAAATCAATAACAGGTGGATGAGAAGGGCCGACATCATGAGCAAGGCGGTCGTAAAAATCATTCGCCACTACAACCCCAGCATCTGATAAATTATCTAACCAAGCATGTTCCGTCAGGGGCGGAACGTCAAGTCCAGGGACGGCATCAGGGGGAGGATTTCTAACGGTCCGACGTGCTAAGATTTGATGTCTTAGTTCTCGAGGTGTTTGTCTATCACCACTCATCCTCGCGGACATATATTGAGAAGTTAAATTTTCTTGATCAGGAGTAGAGCGGTCGTTAAGAAACTTAGATATGAACTCCCTATCTCTATCAACAGTAAGGGGTAGGTCAGCTAATAAGCGAGTTCTTTCTTCCCTAGGGCTGGAAGTAGGCGAACTATGTCCGTCATGAGGAGAGGAAGGAGATGAAGGTTCGCTTTCAGACATGAATTTATCACTCAAAGTGTTTTGACTATCTGAACGGTCCGACATATTTCCAAAGAAAGAAAGAAACAGAAAGAACAGTTGAGGGGAAGTTGGAAAAAGGTACCTGAGAAAAGTCGACGGAAAATGACTGGAGAATCAAGCTGATTCCCAGAAAAGCGCAGCAAAATGTCCCAAAAGCACGAACAGAAAAATTCTTGGGGTCAGCAACGCCGGAGAAAGTAAGTTTACCAAAAAATCGAAAAACTTTGAAGAAAACCCTCGAATAAACATCTGATGAAAAGAGGCGAAAATACTAAAATTCTTCAGGAATAGGAAGCAAACAGTAACCTAGAACACTTGTGAGGAAATTCAGTCACAAAAAGGCAAGATCTTGGCCAGAAAAAGGAGGTTTTAAGCTCTTGGAGAAATCGCACAAACCAGAGAAATGTGGAAGGTTGAAGACGAAGTGTAAAGAAAGAGAAAAAGAAAACTGACGTCACCTTATAAATGCGAGATTGAGCGGCCAGGATGAACTGACCCATCAACTCCTCCTACTGATGCATGCCAAGTGTCGCTTGCTGAGCTTAACCTAATAAAGAATAAAGAAAATGAGCGGGATTTCATTAAAAGGTCATGATTACACTTTTCGAAATCCTAAGTTCTCCCCAGGGCAACACGTGGCAACTCGCGTCCTCGGGAAACACATCAATGCCGGTCACATCCCCCAATGATGCTGGGGGGCTAGTTGTATGGGTACTCCCAAGTTTGGTGTCGGACACATCTCTTGTGGCCGACATGAGCAACCTAGGACGCGACGTCACCGAGTGAATCCAAGCCACCCCTAACATCAAGGTCGAGATGGCGCTCGCGGCCAATGAAGGGGCACAAATAAGGGAATCTTCCCTCCAGTCAGACTCATCATAGTCATACACGTGTCGAAAGATTACGCATCCTGTCAGATGAATAGTACTACTATAAATAGCCAAATGGTACTATTCTGCAGGTACATTCTCTTACATTCTAAACACTACTTTCTCTCTCTATCTCTCTCTCTCTCTAAAATCCTTATCGGGCACTTACTGACTTGAGCGTCGAAGGGGGTTTCCTCGCATCCCCCCGAGGGTAGTTTACGTTTGTCTTCCTTGCAGACTTCCAGTCCCGGACGCCCACTCAAATACTGACGGACATCTCTGTGTCCGCCACCGTTTCAACACCGAAACAGGAACAATTATTAATTCTCTCTTTGAGTGCTCCTATGCGTGTGTTATATGGCAGCCAAGCGAATTTTCTGAGTTAATATTGGAAGCACCAAGTGTTGGGATTTTGTGGAGATGATGAAGCAAGGCCCGAGGACAAGAACAAGCGAAGAGCCACAACAGCACCCAGCAGCCCGGGCGGGCTGTTCATGGGCCCGGGTGGGCTGGAGCTGGTGATCCGGGCGGGCAGCTGGAGCAGGGCAGCTCTTGCAGCAGGCCAAGGCTGGAAGGAAGCGGCGAGGTTCCTCGGGCGAGCGAGCAGTAAGCTCGGGCGGGCCCTACGGCCCGGGCGGGCATGTGAAGGCCCGGGCGGGCGTTTTGCTACTGCCTTCAAGGCAGAATGTTGGGGTGCCACTGGCCGGGCGAGCCTCGGTCGCTCGGGCGGGCTCCCGAGCCGGGCGGGCGGCTCTTGGGCCCGGGCGGGCGGCTCTTGGGCCCGGGCGGGCGCTTTGGCCCGGGCGGGTGTTTCTTCGAGCCCGCTCGGGCAACCCAGATGTGCACGTGTTTTTTGCGATTAAGTCTTTAATCGTGGCCCATGGATTGTTTTTAGTTCTAGGAGTATAAATACCCTATTTTCTGGTTTTAGAGAGTGTAGCACACATATCTCAAAGTTCAAACTTGGAGCCTCATCTTTTCTAAGGTTTTAGGAGAGAGAGTGAGTTAGTGAGAGATTGTATGTTCACCATTGGTTCACCATTGATTCCATAGTGCAAGTTTGTGGGTTTTTCTCCCGGAGCTCGGGTTTCCCACGTTAATCTTGGTGTGTTCTTTCTTGTTTTCATTCCTCTTTGCATTACTTGATTGTTGTTTTAATTTCTCAATTCTTCTTGATTATTGTTGATTATTGCACAATCTAGTTAACACTTAGTTTCTAAATCTCAACAATTGGTATCAAGAGCTAAGGTTTTAACTTGGGGGAAAGTGATTTAGTGTTGTGTTGGTAAACTAGGATTTGTGGTTGAAAAATCAAAGTTTGGATTTTTTGGTGTTGAAAAATCAAATTTTGAATTTTTGGGTAAACTTAACAATGGAAGAAGGGAAATTGAGGATTGAGAGGTTTGATGGTAAATATTTCGGATTTTGGAAAATGCAAATGGAGGATCTTTTGTATCAAAAGAATCTTTGCTTGCCTCTTGAGGGAAAGAGACCAAGTGGTATGCTTGAGGATGAATGGAAAGTTCTTGATAGAAAAGCACTTAGAGTTGTGAGATTGACATTAGCCCGGAGTGTGGCTTTCAATGTCAAGGATGCGAAAACAACGGCGGGTTTGATGGAAACTTTGTCAAGTATGTATGAGAAACCATCGGCTATCAACAAAGTATACTTGATGCGTCGTTTGTTTGACATGGAGATGGTTGATGGGAGTTCGGCCGCCGAATACATTAATGAGATCAATTCGGTTTTGGGTCAATTGTCTTCGGTGGATATCAAATTTGAGGATGAAGTAAAGGCATTGATCTTGTTGTCTTCTTTACCCTTGTCATGGGAAACTATGGTGACCGCCATTAGCAACTCCTCCGGCAAAGAGAAGTTGAAATATGATGATGTGAGGGACTTGATTTTGAGTGAGAGCATTCGAAGGAGAGAGTCCGGTGAATCATTGGGTGGTGCATATAGTAGTGAAAGTAGGGGGAGAAGGAATCAACAAAGGGGAAATGCAAGTCATGGAAGATCGAAGTCAAGGGGGCATGGTAAACCGAATGGGGGAGCTCATGTGGTGTGTTGGGGTTGTGGTGATGAAGGACATTTGAAGAGAGATTGTCCAAAGAGAGTAAATGGGAAAGGGAAGAAGAAGGTTCAAGATAGTGATGAAGAAGATGATGCATCAACTAACTTGATTTCGGAGTACGATTTCGATGTTTTGATGGTAAGCATGGAAGAACCGGAAGAGTTGGTTGGGTGCTCGGGATCATGGGTCTTGGATTCGGGTTCTTCTCACCATTCCTCACCATGCAAGGAGTTGTTTCGGAATTTCAAATCCGGAAAGCTTGGAAAAGTCTATCTTGCGGATGGCAAGGTAGTGCAAGTCATGGGGCAAGGTGATGTGAGTTTGAAACTCACTCATGGTGGCTCGTTGGAGTTGAAGGATGTCAAGTACATCCCAAGTTTGAAGAAAAGCTTGATATCGGTGACCCAACTTGCTACATCAGGTCACAAGGTTGTGTTTGATGGTGGTTCTTGGAAGCTGGTCAAGGGAGCTATGGTCATAGCTCGGGGGACAAGATGTGGAACTCTTTACACCATGGGGGGCACAAGAAAGGAGCCCGGAATTGGGGTGGGAACTTCATGTAAGGTGCTGTTCGGTCGGAAACCTATCGATAGTGGGCCAAGGGATGAGAACCATGGTGAAGCGGTATCCCGGTGGCAAATTAACCGGTAAACGCACAAGGTGAAGGGCGGCACACAAGCATGTTGTGCCGGAAATCCTAAGTGGAGCAAAGGGTGTATTGTTCGGGTGGGAGCAATGTGAGTTTTGCTTTTAGAACAATGATAAGCTTCTTTGACTTAGGTGGTGATTGTTTTGTTGGGGTTGGTTTGGACCTCAACGGTGTTCCTTGGTTGGAGAGGAAGGGTCTTCATTTGGTTGTGTTGTCTCTTAGGTGATTCGACCTCAGAGGTAGGAGGGTGTGTAGGTTCATGGAGTGATGGTGCAATGTTTTGGAGGTGTTGTTGTTGAGAATAAAAGCCGATGTAGACTTTGATGTCTTTGTATTGGAGTTGGTGTAAACTTCAATGTCATTTCCTTGGTGTAGAGGAGATGGGTTTTATCATGGGGGTGCTTAGTCTAGGTGGGAGCATGGTGGTAATGCTCGGGTTTGCATCTAGGTGGGAGCATGATCGTGATGGGTGTGGAGAAATGTTGGATCGGGGTTGGTTGAAACCTCGGTGTTTGCTTTCTTTGGTGAAAAGGAAGCGGCATTGGCTATGGCAAGTGTATGGAGAAGTGATGGTAATGGTTTCGGGTATTTATGTTAGGATGTTCTCATGCTTAATCCGATCTCCAGGTGGGAGATTGTTGGGATTTTGTGGAGATGATGAAGCAAGGCCCGAGGACAAGAACAAGCGAAGAGCCACAAGAAGACACCAGCCGCCGGACGGTTGTTCATGGACCCGGCGGGGTGAGCCGGTGACCGGGCGGCGGGCGGCTGAGCAGGCTCTTGCGAGCCAAGGCGGGAAGGAAGCGGCGAGCTTCCCGAGCGAGCAAGAAGCTCGGGCGGGCCCTACGGCCGGGCGAGCAGCAAGAAGCTCGGGCGGGCCCTACGGCCCGGGCGGGCATGTGAAGGCCCGGGCGGGCGTTTTGCTCTGCCTTCAAGGCGGGATGTTGGGGTGCCACTCGCACCGGGCGAGCCTCGATCGCTCGGGCGGGCTCCTGAGCCCGGGCGGGCGGCTCTTGGGCCCGGGCGGGCGTTTCTTCGAGCCCGCCCGGGCAACCCAGATGTGCACGTGTTTTTTGCGATTAAGTCTTTAATCGTGGCCCTTGGATTGTTTTTAGTTCTAGAAGTATAAATACCCTATTTTCTGGTTTTAGAGAGTGTAGCACACATATCTCAAAGTTCAAACTTGGAGCCTTATCTTTTCTAGGATTTTAGGAGAGAGAGTGAGTTAGTGAGAGATTGTATGTTCACCATTGGTTCTCCATTGATTCCATAGTGCAAGTTTGTGGGTTTTTCTCCCGGAGCTCGGGTTTCCCACGTTAATCTTGGTGTGTTCTTTCTTTTTTTCATTCCTCTTTGCATTACTTGATTGTTGTTTCAATTTCTCAATTCTTCTTGATTATTGCACAATCTAGTTAACACTTAGTTTCTAAATCTCAACACCAAGCTCCTGCTTTTCGGAAAGATTTATGTGGATAGCAGGTAAAGTTGACAATGATGGGCTACGTTGTTTTGCTAATTTTGCTTGGGCTGCGTGGATGTGTAGGAAGAAAGTTCTTTTTTGATGCTGCAGTTGCTTCTCCTATGTATTTAGCGCTTGGATTCACTAAACTTGTCACTGATTTTAGAGACTACAGAGCACAAGTCACGAGGTGCCCTCAAATTCCTACTATGGTGGTTGTAGCTAGGTGGGAGAAACCCCCTGCTGGTTGGTTAAAAATTAATGTGGATGAACACATTAATGACAACAGTTTTGTGGGCTTAATTGGGTGCTGTACTAAGGGACGAGTCGGGCTGCATTGTGGCGGCTGCAGCGCGACGTATGTCGTCTCGGTGGTCAGTAGGCATGGCGGAGGCAGCAGCAACCATGTTCGGCTTGAAGTTGGCACAAAGGATGGGGGGAACTCGTGTGTGGTTGGAATGCGCGTGAATGTAGTGAATGCTATCTCAAGAAAGTCTAAGGGTGGATCTCCCATCTTCTTATTCTATCAAGATATTAGTGATGTTAGGGTGCTGTTTCTTCGGCGTAAAAACAACCGAACCGAACCGAACGAAGCGAACCGAACCGAACCGAACTGAATCGAACCGAATCGAACCGAACGAAGCGAACCGAACCGAAGCGAACCGAACCAATTGAATTGAATTGAACCGAATCGAACGCGAAATAAATTATAACTAATTAATAGTAATGATTATCATTTAGGAACCGAAGCCGAACCGAACCGAATTGAACCGAAGCGAACCGAACCGAACCGAATTGAACCGAAGCGAACGGGCGGGCGAAAATAAGGCTGGGGAGAATGCACTTTAATGCTTTTTCGTTGTTCTCATATTAGGAGGGTCGGAATACTGTTGCCCACCTTGTTGCACGTTGGGAAGTTAGCAATGATGCTGAAGTTATTTGTACTGAACATTTTCCCCAAAGCTTGATTACTTTGGGGGGAACTTGATATTACTTAATAAAATGCTTCATACGTTTGCCCTAAAAAAAATGTTATATTACCATATAAAGTGTAATATTTTTTTTTTCAGTTTAGATTGACATTAAAAGAACCTCATATTATCTCTATTATATAAGTGAAGAGGTGAGGAAGAAGGTGTCCCCTCACAAAAAGTTTAATATACCCTTAATGATTTAAATTGCCATATATATTAAATAGTCTTTTCTTCCTCCTACTTGCCATATATATTGAACAAGTTAATAATGGAATTGAATTTCAAATTTCAATTAAATATAAAATCAAGGAGAATGATTTCATCTTCTTAAATATGTGTGAAAAACTCAGATCAAAAATTAAATTGACAATATAAATTGATTGAAACAATCCGTACGAAAAATAAAAACTTGAATTTCATATTAATAATTATAATGATAATATTTTAAAATCTAAATGTTGAGTATTATTTGGTAATCTCTATTATATAAATCAAACTTCTCCACTTTATTAATATTCAATGATTGAATCTGATACACAAATTCTTCCACTTTATTTGAGCACAGGTTTTCTTCTACTTTGTATTTCCTTCACTTATATAATATAGATTTGAATAATGATGAACAAATAACTAAAAAAACCAAAGAAAATTGATTTAAGAAAAATATATTTAAAAAATTAAATATCATTATAAATGTTTGTTCGAATCAATTTTTTTGTAGCACTGATGAATAACTAATTGAGAAAAAGAATGTTAATATGACACGCACGCATAGCGTGCAAAAAATACTAGTTTTGTTATATTGTACTCTTTTGTTCGTATGAACATGATCCAAAAAATTAAATATTATCCATGCAACTCGTGAGTTATATTAATATGTCGGAATTATTTTTTTGCATCCCTATCCCAAGAATTAAATACAATAATTGTTACATCTTAAAAGAGAAATCTAATAATGGTCCCACCATGAACTGGATGAGAGTTTCATTATGTTCAATATGTAATGACATTGTTATGTGGAATATGTCTTACTTCCTCCGTTCTGTTTTAAATGAAACGTTTGCTTTTTCACGCAACCCAACGCACTTCTTTAATCATTAATATCTTTAGTTGTGCACACGTAAAAAATATAAAAAAATTATAATTTGATAGTATGCATCGAGACGAATCTAACAAGATCCCACTTGACTATGTTTTTCTTTATATAATGGCGATAAATTAGAGTCAAAATTGATCAATGAATAGTGTCATTTCACCCAATGTTTCATTTAAAACAGAACGGAGGAAGTATATATTTTGGGTTAGGAGAATGTTGAGTCCCCTAAAGTTTTGAATAATGACAAACAGTTGCAGGGAACAGTTGTTATTACATGTGTTTATGAGCTGTTAGGAAACAACTGAGAAACTAATTGTTCTCAACTGTATATCGAAACAGTCAAGAACTATTTGCCATGCTATGATGTTTCTTGTGTGGTAAACAGGTTCATTCCAAGACTTGAAGCTAGGAGGCCCTCTCGAAGATATTCAAAGAAAAGACAAGTGTCGATTTGTTGATTCAAGCTAAGGGAAGTTTCTAGGATTGAAGTACATGAAGATAGTTTAGGATCTTTTAATTGGTTCATATTAAGTCTTCATGTAATATTTGCGTATGATATTTTTAGAGGAATTGCTCGTGTTGCGCTTAGTGTGAAATATTAGGGTATTGAATATGGGAACCAGTTGGTTGCATATTCAGAATACTACTAAACAGGGTAACAGGTCAGGGTACCGGTTACTTTGTCGGATCATTGAGCTGGTTGTTTTAGAAAATATTTTCGAAAAATATTTTCAAAAATACTTTCCTCTAAATAGATCAGTTGCCAACCTTTAGAATCTTTATTTAGTATGTTATTACCTTAAAGCGTGTGAACATCTCAGATAATATCATTCCTTCAAGAAGAATATTATTAAAGGTATACGTTAACTTAAGATTATCATATCTTAGGTATCTTGAGTTAAGGCACCTTAAAGGTTGGACTTTCGTCTATAAATAATGAGTGCTAATTTTACATCCCTTGATGTTCTCCGGGAATTTATTGAGTATTTTTGAGAGCCTTCACACAGAGAACAGCTACGTAATGTCCTAAAATAGAGTACGCATTTCATAGAACTCTAAATTACTCTTAGTTCTTCTTTGTAAGAAAGTGTATTTGAAGAGAAACTGATTGTATTGAATCCCTAACAGAGGGGTTAGAGATAGGATAACGTTTGTGAGTTCATTCGCGGGTGCTTGTGAGTTCAAGTCGAATAACACACTTGAGTAAGTGTGAGGTGTGTTGTTTTTCTGGAGTAAGGGAAACAGGAGTTTGCGAGAGTATTCTGATTTTTCAGAGTTGATTAATAAGAAAACTAGCGTAGGCTCTTGTTTGGCTGAACCTCGTTAAATTTGGTGTGTTCTTTATTGCTTTTGAATTCTACTGTTTCCGCTGTCAAGAACCAGCCCAACTGGTTCCTCCTTAAATCGAAAGAATTTGAATTTAGTCTTAATTCTCCAAAGTATTTAATTCATCCCCCTCTTGAGTACATTGTAAACCTTCAGAGAATATATCTTAAATAGTTAATAATAGTATATCATGAAATTAGAGCAATATCTCTCAAGGTACGACTTTGTTTTTGGGTTGGGAGTGGGGGCTTTGAGGGGGGATGGGATCATACTGGGGGTATGGCATGATAAATAATAATAGGAATATATTAGACATTCTCGATTGATATTTAATGGCAACAAAGGCAAGTCTTATTTCCTACTTTTTATGGTAGCTACCTTTTTCATTTTAAAAACAAATTCTTCATGGCTCGTTTTCGATGGTCCCCCATATCTTTGTCCTTCAATATTACATTAGAGATGCCCTACATATATAAATGCTGGTCAGCAAATTAATGGATTGAATCCTGGTTAAAGAAAGTTGTAGTTGTTGAGGGGGGAAGTGAGTAGCTTAGGCGCTTAGCTGCTTAGCTTGTTGGTACGAGTAGTTTGTTATAGCAGTTGTTACCCCTTTGTGTCTACTTTATGGAGTTGTACATGTCACTCTTCTGACAATAATGGTAGCTATAATTAGATGGGTCATGGGGCTAACCATTTTATGACATTCTTCTATTTCCACCTACACTCACTCATGTAATCTGTAAAAAAAAAATACTAAAATATCGTTTTCATAATAAATGTATTATGTTTTTTCAACTGATTTCTACTTACAATCTCATGAATTATAGGGATCTTCATAGAATTTCGTACAAAATTATAGATGTAAATTAGAAGAATACTGAAATTACTTTCATGAGATGGAGTTTTATTAAAGCATGACTAAGAAATACTCTAAAATACTGAAAGGATTAATTATTATACATGTATATGAAATTTGGAAAGATAACAATCCTAATACTTTTTTCGTTTTCTAGTTGATATATCCATATTATTTGATACTATTTGGAAATAGATGCATATTGATATATCAACAGAAGTAGACATTGATGGTTGATCTAGTGTTTAGAAATGAAAGACGCCAATAAATTGTGCAATTGAAGTATAGTATGCACAATAGCACAAAAAATGCACAAATTATTAATTATGTGGAAATGGCAAAATGCCATATTAGCAAATTGTCTAGCAAGAATGCGCTAATTATTTTATCAAGATTTTACGTAGGATTCAAAAATTTAGCAAGTTATTTTAGCAAGAATTTACGTGGAACATGGCAAGGTCAAATGATAAACTTATAATAGAAAAAAAAACTTATGCAATCCATCGTACACCTACATTCACTAAATCAAGAGAGGAATGCCTTTAAATAGGCCAATACATCACTACTACGTTAAACTAACAACCAAAACTAAGTGGGGACGGGTAATACCAACGTTTTAATCTAACAACACTATCAAAACTAACCCACTAACTCTTTTTTTTTTAGGGGGAAAGCAAGCTAGATTAATTCAAAGACAAAATGTCCACATAGGGCGCCACCTTCAGGGGAGAATGGTTTTCCCAAATTTGTTCAACTCCAAAGGGAACTAGCTTTGCTAAATGGTCAGCCACAAAGTTACCGTCACGTTTAACGTGTGACCAAACAAGAGAAGAAAAAGAGGAACTAACAAGAAGCTAAGATGTCATGGAGAATAATGTCAAGATCCGAGAGATAGAGAGCACTCTGGAAAGACGCTTAATCACGACTTGACAATCCGACTCAAGGATCACCTCATCAAAATCAAAGTGTTACCAAGTCTAAGCGCCCTTTGCCCAATATATACACTGTTTTCACAGAATAATGCCCATCTTTGTGGGAGCCCAAGTTAATTCATCTTGGATATTCAAAGAACTCAAAGGAATTGCAAGAATGCATTTGATATCACGCTCATTAAAATTTTGTTCAACAAGACTCGTATTCCACTCCATAACACTAGTATCAATTAAATCACTCACCTTGACAATGTCATTAATTGGGGTGCTTAAAACAAATCAATTCCTTCTTCGTCTACAATCCACGAATCACTCCATACATCAATTTTGTCTCCATTCCCAACTCGCCACATACAACCCTCCTTAATTAAGGCCTTCGAGCTCCAAATACTTTTCCACGAGTAACTACAAGAATAACCAAGAGAGGCATCAAGAAAATCACTGTGAGGATAATACTTGGCTTTCATGACCCATCCAAACAAGGAGTGAGGAGCGCGCACAAGCCTCCAGGCTTGACGACCCAACAAGGCATCGTTGAAGACACTAAGATCTCGAAACCCCAAGCCACATAAACATTTCAGAGTGCACAAAGAATCCCAGCTTTTCCAGTGAATCTTCCTATGATCAGCAGAACTACCCCACCAGAACCTTGCCATGGATGAGTGAATCTTCTGAATAATCATAGTCGAGATTTTGTAGACTGCCATAAGATATGTAGGCATCGCCTGAATGACATATTTTAGAAGAATTTCCTTACCCGCTCTTGACAATAGCTTCTCTTTCTAACCCTAGAGTTTCTTTCAAATTTTATCAAGTAGTGAATAAAAAATAGCTTTTTTTGATCTACCACCCATAGAGGGATACCAAGGTACTTCTCATGTTTTTCTACCTGCCGCATTTTAAGAATTAACACATGTTTATCATGTTTTCTAACCCACTAACTTAGTGCTATTACTATTTAGTAACTATACAAACACATGTTTATTTGACTAAATAATTTACTAACTAAAGATAACAGCTTGACTCATTAACAACCACTAACTCCTATTTTGAAGCAATATTCCAACACCAAATACCAATTTTTGGTTCATGTTCCATGTATGTCACCAGAGCCCAAACATCCTAGCTAAAATAGTCAAAACATTAGCAAGTTCTTAAAAATGTGATACTACTAACAAGCAAATATTTAATCATACATCCGGGTGTACCGTGAGCATGTTATACCTAAGGCTATTTTTTTGCTCATTGTTCATTTGAAATCATCCAAATGAGCATAAAGTACTAAAAAAAGAAGAGTTCCAAATTAACAAATGAGTGAAAGTTAGTCTTAAATGTACCATGCACATAGTACACCCGGGTATATGATTAAGGAACTCACTAACAAGTTCTTTTGCATGAAGTGAATTAGAGAGAGAAATTTTCTTTTGTAAGTTCATAATGAGCCGCAAAAAACATTGATATACTGTGATTGACCTCAAAATTCAGGTATCATCCTAACACTTCATGAATTAAACTAGTTATTAATATCGAACATAGGAAAATTATTCTAGATATGCATAGATGTATATATTGGTTTGATTGTTGTGCGTCTTGAATGGTCAGGATTAGACCTGGTTATTGAACAGGGTAGCCCAATGGTTAAAGGGTTAGGGTCAATTTTACAGGGCTTTTATTAGACAGGGTTTATTGGACATGGTCATCATTGGATAGGGCCATTATAGCCTTATAGGGCCAACAAAGAAACCCAATAATTTTGAAAAATAAAATAGGTTTTGTAAAAACAATTACATATTCGGACTCGCATTCATTTGTACTCACTTTTGGCTCTCTTTGTTCCTTGTTTTTCTTGCTCGTTTACCGACCCGCCCATTATCGACCCGCTACCCATTTGGCCCGATCCGCTACGACCCTTTATGAGGCGACCCTCTTATGACCCGACCCGCTTCCGACCCGCACTGACCTGACCCGTTTTCCCAAAACCAGGTCTAGTCAGGATAGATGAGTCATCAAAATCTTACTAAAGTACGCTAGCAGCTTTATGCGAAAGCTTCTTGCATATCAGATAATTTTGTGGCACATACGTAACGTACTACTATTGTTGTCAGGGAAACCATGCATATATAACATACAATATAATACTTCTATATGATCTCAAACTATCTTCACCATCATTCAAATGAAAGAGGAACATGGCAAGGCCATATACTTTTTGAATTATTTGGTATCTACATAACCTAGCTAGATGATGAGGTGACCGTAAACCCAAAAAATGAAAAATGATTTCAAATCATAAAATCATTTACAGCTTGAATATATACAATTATTGGACCCAGAAAATAGTTTTTTTTTTTAATCAACATCAGAAAATAGTAGTTTTGCTGCTACATGCATATATATTCCATGTCGCATCACCAAGTGAGAGTGATGAGACTCCTTTGGTGGATGTTGGTTGGATTTCTTTTTTTGTGGCCGAACATTTTGATGATAAAATAAGTTGTGACTCAAATATGTCTCTTTGAAAACTTACAAATTTTTTTGCAATTCTTTTTACAATACCAATAATTAACATTCAAAAGAAATTTCCCTTTCTAGTGAAATGATTTGTGTTTTGGTAAGTTGACAAAGAAGGAAATTGAAATCTAAACATCCGTGTGTGTTCTGGGCAAAATTCATGTGTCCAGCGAACAACTTTTACAATCAAAACCTTGTTCAAGAAGGTAATAAAAATGCGGTTGCATTATTAATCTACGTATAGGATCATTCAAGGTACATGTGTTCGGAGTTCACCGTCGGAGAAGATGGCACAACAGGATGTGTAGCTAGAAGTTTTGATGGGGCAAGTCATGGTCCTACCTAACCATTGTTCATTGGAGATACCCTTATGTTGTAGGCATGGTATGCCAGATAAATATAAATGCTCATGTCACAAACTAACATGCCCCTTCTTCACATGAACATAATTGAGTTCACACTTAAAGTAATTGTTCTATATATTCGTAATATATTTGCTCCATATTACTCCCTCCGTTTCTTTTTAATCTACACACTTTTCTTTTTGGTTCGTTTCTTTTTAATCTACACACTGTTGCTTTTTCTATTTTTGGTAACATATAACAACTACTTTCTCCTCTTTTTCCACCCATGTCATTCACTTTTTAATATTTTAACCCACTTTTTAATTTTTCTCTCTCACTTTTCAATTTCTCTCTCCACCTTTTCAGTTTCTTTCTCATACTTTTGCACTTTCTCCCTGGTTCTTCCCCAAAGTAAAGTGAGTAAATTAAAATGAAACGGAGGGAGTAGTATACTATAAAGGATTTTTTAACTGGAATAATACAAACTTTGGCCCGTTCTCTCGCAATAATACAAACTTTTGATTATTTTTTAATAATACAAACTTTAGGCCAAAATTCCTCCAGTAAGTCGAAACCGGTTGGTAACTTGTTTTAGGAGGTAAATAAGCTGACGTGGCACTCATTAAGACACGTGTCATTATTTTATTGGCTGATTTTTAAATTTTTGATTTAAATATCAAAAAACATTAAAAACATTTTCTTTTTTTCTTTCTTCTCTCCTGCTCCCCCTTCCCAAGACCCCCTAGACACCTTGAAGACCGTTTTCTCTCTCTTCATGCTCCTCGGAAACCCCACCCTTACCCCCTCCCCCCCACCCTCACCCCCACCCCCACCCCCACCCCCACGAATGAAACCACGACCCTCACCACCCCCACCCCACACCCTTGACCCTACCCGACCACCGTTTCTCTCTCTTCATCCTCCCCCCTAGCCAAACCAACCGAAACTCCACCCCACCCTCCCCCCCCTCACCCCCACCCCCCCCCCTCACCCCCACCCCCCATAGATGAAACCATCCTCACCACCCCCTCCCTAATCACGAAAGACCCTTCCCCACCACGAAACGTCCCCACCCGAACTTAACTCCTCCACCCCCACCCCGAAACCACTTCCCCACCCCGGCCCCCGCCCGGCCCTCCCCGATCTACGAATCGAAAGCTTGATTCTCGTAACAATGGTGGGTTGAGCTACGTGGAAGGAGGAGAAGGGAGAGGGAGAAGTGTTGGTGGAGACGAAGGAGGACGTCGGCTATTTTCGCTTGCCACCGACTCTCGTTCTCTTTTCCTCGTTTATTCTCTCTCCTCGCCGCTTTGTCGGCCACTCCTTGTTTGGTGGTTACCGGTGTAGATGTGGGGAGCTTTGGCGGCGGAAAAATGAGTTGTGTTTAGGTGAGGGACATTTCGTGGTCGGGAGGTGGTTTCGTGATGGGGGAGGGGTGGTGAGGGTGGACTAGTGGTTTCGTCCGTGGGGGGGAGGGGGGGGGGAGGGTGGACTGGTTGTCGTGGTGGGAGTGGGGATGGACTGGTGGTTTCGTCCATGGGGGGGGGGGGGGGGGGAGGGGGAGGGGTGGACTGGTGGTTTCGTGGTGGGAGAGGGGGTGGACTGGTGGTTTCGTCCGTGGGGGAGGGGGAGGGGTGGGGTTTCAGTTGGTAGGGGGAGGGGAGGAGAGAGAAGGAGATTTTGGGGTCTTTTAAAATTCTTTTTACCTGTTTTACAGGTTAAAGGTCACTTTGACCTACTCTAGGAATTTTGACCTAAAGTTTGTATTATTACAAAATAATCAAAAGTTTGTATTATTGCGAGAGAACGGGCCAAAGTTTGTATTATTCCAGTTAAAAAATCCTACTATAAATGAAGATCATGTTTATTTCAAACAAAATACATATGCACTTGGACCATCGTAGTCAAACTAACTGATGTTTAGATAAGATCGACTGCAATACTAGTGAGATAAGGACACAAAAACAACAAAAATATAATATAATCAACTTTTCCAATCCATGCCATAATCTATAAGTATTATGATTTATAAGCAAAAATGTTAGAATAAAGAGAACATATAGATATACTATAATGTACACTATATGCTAGGGTGATGTGTTCTACAAGAAGATTCCTGGCAGTTTATGAAGTTAAGATTGATTTTGCTATTCTTTTTTACATGAATGTGCATTATTGGAACCGGTAGGTCTAAGTTTCCAACTTTCCATAGGCGAGCAAATCTATGTTTCCTTCTGAAATAGAGTGATTACCCTCTTTTAGATTAAGAAGAAAGTAGCAAGGACAATTCCTTTTCTCTCTGTTTTTTTCTGCTTGTTTCTTAGTTTGAGGTTGAATGATTCCTTTCAAACCTATTGACAATGACTTGTTTGTAGAAAGTGAAGAATTCATATGCATTCTTTTGTGATCAAATTTAATATTGCTAAGGGGTTTGATCTAGATATCTGGTGCTACAACTTAGACAAAAGATAAAACAAAAAAGATTGAAAGAATATCAGAATAGAGACATGTTTTGGCACATGCTGTTATGTGAGACTAAGTGAGCTTTTGATTTTATAAGGCAAAAAGGCAGTTTAAAGTTAATATGAAGGGACAGAATTTGATGTTAGTGACCTTTTTTGGATGAAACATGAGGCAGCTTAATTGATAAAAAGTTTTTGACATGAGACAATGAAAGCTACATCCAATAATTACAGAATTGATCAGAGAAGTAATATAACTATTTGCTTGTGATTAGGATATTCACATAATTGGAAAACATTATTCAAGGATATGACAACAAACTTCCAAGGAAATATTAGTTATTTCAAGGTAGTGCGGATTCGAGAACTAATTTAATTGTTAAAGTTGAGCTAACATAAATTGAGGAGCAGATGACAAGGTTGTGTGCTCAATGCCTCAATCACACCGTCTGACAAATGGCCACGTTCCCTATATATTGCCGAGAGCAAACTTGTTCAGGATCAGACTATACCACGTACACAACCGTGTGGTTCATGGCACATTGTGTAATTGTGCTCAGAGAATACGTTGTTGCTTATTAGATTTACGAAATTAATTGTGTTTTATCATAAATGTTTAGATTGTTTAATAGTTGTGTTACTTGTGTGGTGTGTAAATCTCATATTAAAGAGGTTATAGAACAATAGAGAGAGAATTTTCTTGCATCATCAATCGTATACATTGATAAAAAGTCTTAGTTGGTGGTTTTTCACCTGGATCTAGTGTTTCACGTAAATTCTTTGTGTTTTTTTGTTCCACGTAAATTTTTTGTTTGTGAATCTCTGCATATTATACTTCAATTACATGATTTGTTAGCACCTCTATTCCTAATGAAGATTTGAAATGAAGTGATATCAAAAATTTGGGATCAAATTCCGCCTATTTAATGGATTTTTAAATGACATCGCATGCTCAAAGAAGATAAAACGTAGGTGATATGAGACTAGCAACTCTCAATAATGACGAATGATCAGAAGAGAAAAGCAACTTTGCTCGTGGTTAGGCCCGCTCGACATGTTAATAAACACAATGGACCCTATGTTAATGGAGAACTTTAAAAGAATCACTTAGAAGAAGTATCCAACAGTTGCTAAATTTAATGTCCTCCAACTAACAAGATGAGAATTTGATTCTAAAATTTCTGATTCAACCTTCGCAGCTTGGTCGACATCAATTAAAAAATTAGTGATCATTGATACTCCATCAGTACGTAATTAATGTTGCTTTTGAAGATGTTTCTGTAATATCCCTCCTGATTTTTTTAAAGGGATTTCGCAGGCTACTCATACTAACAACATACATCTTTTTTTGCACATTGGTGACGATAGACTCGACTCTGTGAATCGGGTGTTACAGCTTCAACAGGTATTAAATTTTTTTTGTTAGCCATATATATATATATATATATATATATATATAGTAATCTTACTACACCATCATTCTAGTAACGTAACACTTGATTGGTTTCACGTAATTCGTCACCGAAAAGATTAACTTGTCATTCAAATACCAATATAAAAACTAAGTGGTAAGGTAACGTTGATTTCATAGTGTAGTCGGGCAAGTCGGCAGTCGCCCTAAATGATGCTGTATATTTGTATTAATTGTATAGTGGCTAGGTGATGAATTTAAGAGTTTTCTTTAAGGCGGTATGACAATTGACATGTGAAAGTTCTCCCGCTTCATCCTTCTAGTCGATTATCATTTTACCATTCCCAACTTAATAACTCTATATTCACTTGAAAAGCACCTAGTTAAAAATGGTGGAAGCAGTATATAATGCATCCATCGTATCATAATAATATGGAGGTATTTATTGTTCGTTATAAAAAAAATTTACTTCCCCTTTGATTCACATTTAATTTTACAATTCAATTTCAACAACTATAACTTCTATGTCTTTAAAGATTTTCCTACTTTTTATATAAGTGTGTTTCCAAAAGATCTTGTTGGACCGACATGATTGTGCACTCTCTCACAACTACTCCCTATGATTTTATATGATTCTCACTTTTATGTGTGCGTCTTCCAACGCACGTATTTGAACTTAAATATCTTTAATTGAATATTAATAAGGAAAAATTGATAGGAAGAGTCCCAACTATGGGCGTTCCGCCATTTTCAGTCCCAACTAAGGATTATTTCTGAGCGGTCCCAACTATGCATCATTTTTTCCAAAATTGAACCCAGCAGGTCAATGACCTGCTACAACAGGTAAAATGCGTTTTTTTTTCCCACAACTTCTTTCTCACTCCTCCCTCCACCTCAATTTGGGCACCCCAATTGCCACGTCCATTGCTCAAGCACTCCTACAATCACAAAATCACACACTCAACTCAACCCTCCATTTCAGTATTTTCCCTCAAGAGCTCACCGGAAACCACCAGCGAAGAAAGCGCCAAAGTTTATCACCACACTCTCTCCTCTGTTTTAATGTAATACCAAAACACCAACATCGCCACAACACTACCCACGCCTGCTACCGCAACACCACCCTCCACCTGCCGTATTCATCCTCCTGCCACCTCCACACACCGTACGCCGCCTTTCCGCGTCCAAGCCGGTCAGCTGCACCCCTCCCCCTGATCTCGCATATCTGTCTCGCTACTCCCTAACTTTCACTGGCTGTATTTTCTCTCCTTCAACTCGGTTGCGCCGCCGGACTGCCACCCATACAACCGCCCTCAACCCCTTTAGCTCTTATAACACCTGTTCTCAACCCGGTGTCACGCTCCATTTTATTCAATATATGTTGTAGATATCTTGAACTAGAATACTTTCAAATATCAATTAATTGAATCTATTTTAATTTGCAGAACATGCATATTGTTTATGCCAATTTTTGGTCAAACGACAAGAGTTGATATGGGGTCCCGACAACCAGATTAATGCAATGCGTGCTAAGTAAACAGGAGAAAAACAAGAAGGAAGTAGAAAGACACCAAGGAGTGTTGACGCGGAAAAACCCCAATGAAGATGGGTAAAAAACCGTGGGTGGATGTGAGTCCACCAATCCACTATATGCAATCGCCAATCTATGTGATCGACGATCAATACAACCTAATGAATTTTGTTCTAATGACAATGTAATCACTATAAAGAAAGAGAGAATAATAAAGCAATGTTTTAAACACTTCGTCAGTATGAATAGACTGTGTGTTTTGCCCCCTTGTTTGAGAGTTCTTCCTTCCTTTTATATCTCCTTTCCCAATTCAACGTGCTTCCCCCAATGTAGGGAGCAGTTAGCTAAAATCCTGCCATCTTATACTGAGATTCCGGCGCAGCACTCCAACGTTCTCAAGACCCACTAGCATGATTAGAATATTCCTTGACTCTGTCTTCCCCATTTTTAGGCAATCGGTTACTCCTTGACTTAGTCCATGCGTCATAACTTCCTTGTCAACGTCAGTGTCATAAACCTTCAACGTCAATGTTGACCTGTAAAAATCAGCAATAACACATATAGTAGAGCTTTACTCGTAATTATGTTTTATAAATCGATTAGCAATTGGAAATTTCTTGTAATATGATGGTTCCTTTTTCATATTGTATATATTGAATTGGTGTGGAGGCGTTTTATAAAGAGTGAAAGTAATTGCTGATTGGTGAATTAAGGAGTTGGACCGCAGGCGAGCAACGGAAGCTTGTTGCTGGCCTGAATGGAAGCTCTAGTGGTGGTGATGGTTGGTAGGGTGGTTTGCTCGATACTGGGGTGGTGTTTAGTAGGTGGTGTTTGAAGGAAAAGGGCTCGAATTTCAACTCTTTCCTCTGTTCACCGTTCACTGCACACCAGGTGTTCGATGAAATTCATCTTAGAGAAGCAAATTGCCCATTTTGTTGAATATATTCCATATTGCATTCGAAAAAAGAGGTGGCAGGGGAACGGGGATGGGTTGGCAGGGGAGGTGGGTGGGAGGGGAAGGGTGGGGAGGGGGTGGCGGGGAGGTGAGTGGGTAGCGGGGAGGTGGGTGGGAGGGGTGGGGAGGGGGTGGGAGGAGAGGGGAACGGGATGGGATTTCGAAGCTTCCATAGCTGTTTTAATGAAGGAGATAGGAGAGAGAAGAAGGAAGAAGGAAAGTTACTTAAATTTTTGTTTTTAAAAAAAAAAATTAACCTGAGGTAACCAGTCAGACGGGACCAATATTGGCAAAATGATGCATAGTTGGGACCACTCAGAAATAATCCTTAGTTGGGACTGAAAATGGCGGAACGCCCATAGTTGAGACTGTTCCTATCAATTTTTCCTATTAATAAAGTACTAATTTAGACGAATCAAACAAAACCCCACATGACTATATTTTTTCTTATAAATTGAGAAAATTTTAGAAGATTCTTTCTAAGTATGAATAGTGTCAAGAATCAAGTGAGAAAAATAAAAAACAAAAGGAGTACCTTCTTTCTAATATTTAAACAAATAAAAAAAGACTCATTTTCACACACTCTCTCCTCCTTGCCTTGGTTATGTTGCTCTATTTTATAGGAAAATTTATGAAAAACTGAGGGAGTACTATCCGCAAATAAGTACATGCACCCAAGTGCATGTAGAGCATGGTGCACCCTCTTCTAAACTACGTCGTTTTATCATTTTTAGAGTCTATAAATTTAAAAAATTGTTGTTATTTGTTTCATTAAATTTTGCAACTAAAGATTCCTTTTTCAAATTTAAATTTAAAAGGTACATGTTCTTTTACCTTAAGCGTAGATGTGCATTTACTATATGTTCTTTTCATTATAACCTATGTTCTTTTATAAATATAGATTTACATGTTCTTTAATTTTAAGTCGTGTGTTCTTTTCTAAAGTAGAAAAGTTGTTGAAAAAAGTTGGTGTTCTTTTATATAAATGATATGTTCTTTTTGGGTGCATAATGCTAGTGCATAATCCACGCTTTGAGTACTATCAGTCTAAAATTCATATGCTCATACTCACTCTTTTGTGCTATTCTCATAAAGTAGAAGGGAAAATGATTGATCTCTCCAAAGAGTAATTGACCCTACTGGACCAACACCTCTCGCAGGTCTGCCAACCCAACTATTCAGGTCAACGCTTGAGAGTAGGGGGATGTAAGGGAATCCCTACTCCCAAGCACAAGTAGGTAGTGGGGTTCGAACTTGTGACCTCAAAGTAACAAGATGAGTTCCCCACCACCTCCACCAAGTGAGCTTGATTGGTTTCTAAGATCCTACATAACAATAATAAATAGCATTCATAGCCCATTAGAGGTGGGTAATTGTAACTAAATACAAGGCTACAAGACATTTTGTTTTTTCATACTTTTATAGTCAAATGACAATAATACAATCCTCTCACAACTTTAATTGAATTATATAAAGAAAGGATTATAAGGACGTTAAGTTGGTTTATAGATAATTGGCTAGTTTGTTAACCCGGATAATACCCCAGTATTTTTTGAACTATGTTAAAGTAATTCAAGATAACTAATATTATTCAATTATACTTTCTCCTTTTCTAAATACATGCAACATTTGCATAGTAACCACTATTCATCTTTCAACCTTATCCCATATTCTCTAACAAATCTATAAGAAAAAATATAGTCAAGTGCGGTCTTATTTAATTCTTCATCATAATGCATATTTTCATAATATTAACTTTTCGTAATTTTAACTAATGGATAATTAAATATATTAAGGAATAAAGTGCATTGGATAATGTGTAGGCAGGAAATATTGCATGTATGTAGAAATTAATGAAATCTTATTTTCAATAATAAGGGGTAATGAGAGAAAGTAAAGTAGGGGATGAAATACCCAAATTTTCAATTACAAAATCTAACGTATTAATTTCATTTAAGTATTTAGGCGTAATGAGGGTTAATCTAGGGGTGAATTACCCTAATTATTAGTCAATAAATTTGGATTATACAATTTAAGTTTTTATGTAAAATCTTCCGCATCCTCCGATGGCAAAACATAATCTTTGTCCCTGTCAATGGCGAGGTCAATCAGAGAATAGAGATACTCAAGAGATAAAAACAAAGGATTCTGTCCATTGAAGGAGGGAGTTTGGAGGAAGAAGTTCTTATGAATGCTCTGAGGTTTGGAAGAAGAAGAATAAGGACGGGAAGGAAAATGTTTAAAGTGATTTATTTGGTGCCGAATTAGAAGTGTTTTGTATCTCTAAACTATTATAAGTTATAACGGGTGGATTTAGGAAAACTTAAGAGGAAAATAGGAAATTTTTGACAACATATTAAAGCTTTTATGTGTGTTTAGACTTTTAGATATTAGAAATTTTGAGTTTGGTTGTAATTCCTCCGATGTTTATTAGTTTACCCACTTTCCTTTTCGTTCTTTCATTTATTAGTTTTACCCACTTTTTTATTCTGTTTTTGACATGGTCCATCCAACTTTAATATTATTATCTTTACAACAAGGTTTCCCCTTCTATGACCCACATATACCTTCTTTACAATAAACTAATATCTTATTTTCCAATCTATCACCCACATACTTATTTCTTCTAAAACTATGTGCCTAAAAAAGTGGGTAAACTAATAAAAATTGGAGGGAGTAAATTAAAGGACGGTGTTGTTGTACTCTTATTTTGATTTTCTTTACAGAATTTAAATATAGTAGAAGCATTTAATATGGATTTGGCCTTTCTAGTATTTGAATTTGGACTTTGTTTATAAAGGATGTGATGTAGTTTGGTGAATTCAAAGTTTTCTAAATTTTAAGTACCAGCTTCAGTTACAACGGCGCTCATTTTAACTACACGAACTCAAAAAATTCAATATAGAAGACCAATATGGTGTCATACCAAATCAAGCCAGATGGGTGGGTTTCTTTCCCCACGAGAAGTCTAAACCAAATAACTTATAAGCATGTGCTAGTGGTTATCGGCCCATCGCTGATGGAACTGTTTTTAAATTTTTGAGACAATTACAAAAGTTTCGGCCTTTTTCTTGTAAGCCTTGATATTAGGCAAGAATACGAAAGGCACACACACTTAGAGGTGGGCATGGGCTGGGCCAGCACGATTTAGGCCTGGCTCGTTGTCCCCTACGTGAGCCGTGGGCCTGCCACGGTCAAGAAATTTTATTTCAATCCCGTCCTGACACGAGCCCGCCTATATGGCCTGTGGGCCGGCCCGTGGGCCGAACGCCATTTTCTTTGTTTTTTAGCCTAAAACTGCCAAGAATCCAAAAAAACAACATAAAACATGGGCCCGTGGGCCTGGGCTTGGCCGTGGACAAAATCTGGAAATTTCAGGCCCAACACGACACGGCCCGCCACTCACGGGCTCAGGCTCGGTCCGACCCGCCATTTCCCAAAGCCCGCGGGCCAAGCCCGTGAACGGGCCCGACCCGGCCCATGAGCAGATTTAGGCACACTGTTGCAATGGATGCCCTTGTTTTTCTTCTTTTTTGCCTGACTATTTGGCTTAATGGCTAGGTTTAACGCATTTACGACAATTTTTTTGAACTTGTAAATATGAAATTCTCCTTGAGGTTTGAAGGGTTCCTATTTGACTCCATACGCTTGATTTTGTACCTAAGATTTGGAGATTTCTCTATCATTAATATCGTGCTTTCGATTATCAGGTGATCTATTAAGCTCATTTAAGATCATATCAGAGAGTGAGGGATAATCTAGTGGTTAGAGCTTCACTACCGGTTTCAAGAGGTCTTGGGATCGATTCTCACCCTAGGCAATTAAGTTGGGATCCCCTTTATTCTTCCCAACTTGTCAAGGTTTCTCCTTACCTTATAAAAAAAATTAAGGTCATATATCTTTTCTTATCTATCAGTTTGTTTCGGTAATCCTTCTAAGAAACGATAATGTTATTGTTAAAATTTTTATATTGTTATAAACTACTCTTTCTGAGAGAGATAAACTAAAAAGTAGGTTAAAATATTAAAAAGTGGATAACATGGGTGGAAAAAGAGGAGAAAGTAAAATATTAAAAAGTGGATGACATGGGTGGAAAAAGAGGAGAAAGTAAATGAGGCATGTTACCAAGAATAGTAAAAGCAACAGTGTGTAAATTAAAATGAAACTGACCAAAAAGGAAAGTGTATAGATTAAAAAGCAAAAGGAGGGAAAACTATGTAAGGGTCAAACATAAAGAAATAAAATTACTCTTGCTCATCTAAATATCTATGTTTTTTATAGATTATATAATTATATTCTATGACTCTTTTCGTAATACATTTGGAGCACTAGCCAATGATTTAAAAATTATAATGTTCTTAATAATTAATGTAGCAAAAGTTATACTCGATTTTCAATTTTTGTCATCCAACACTCCATATATGTGTTGTTATCTCTATAGAACTCAATTTTAGTTAGGTGGCACTTCTTACACTCCCAAAAAGTTTCTCCTTTGTATAAGTTTCTATACCCAGAAATTGCTTGGACTCCCTTACAAAAAATGATGTTATGTATCTAGGCATGTAGTAAGTGCATTTTTGTTTGAGAGATATGGTTTGTATTCAAACTACTCTTAAAAGTAAAAGAAAGACGGTGGGTTAACCTATCATATAAGAAGAAGAAAAAAGTCAAAGGCCTCATTAAAAGAAAGAAAAAAAGACAAACGCCCCTAAATAACAAAATGTCCCAATTAAAAAAACGGAAGGAGTACTAAATAATTAAAAGAGAAAAAAAACATATATGCAAGTACAGAAAACTAATGTAGTATTTAACTAATAAGACTAAGTGATTGTTTGATATACATGGAAATTTAATTCCCATGGAAGTTCCACTTCCTATGAAGTTATTTCTCTTATATAATTCCTAGCAAATGACCTTAATATGTTTGGTTGACATCAAGAAATTTGCACTTCCCATAAATTGATGTGGAATGCTGAATGACCAAGGCAGGTGGGTGAATAAATTCCCAAGCTTTATGGGAATTTCCCAAGGAATTTTCATTGCCCCATTTTCTGCACTTTTTGTCAGCCAAATAACTACCCAAATCAGAAAGTCATGGGAATTTCTATTTTCTACATAATAACATGTATATCAAACAACCACTAAACAAACTAATCATAAAGAGTATCTAGAAATCTAAACACATTCCAATGCTTATCTTAATTCCTATGTTATCTTTTCTTTTTTATTACTTTGCATTGAACTCCTTCTCCCTTCTCTTTCCTATCCAAAAATAACCGGAAAAATTGATAGGAATAACCCCACCTTTGGCGGTTATGCTCAAAACAGTCCTACCATTTGAAAATCCAGAAATAATCCCAACTCTGGGGTTTGTCTGCTCAAAATGGGTCATTATCGGTTGGTAACCTGCAAATGCAGGTTTAATATCCTAATGATAAAAAATTATTTTCATATGTTTAAAACTAAATTGTTAATTTAAAACTTACATATAATTACTTAATCATAAATTAATTAGAAAAACCTAAAGCTCCCTCCACCCCCATCCTGCCCTCGCCCCTGTTACCCAACAACCACCTGCCACCCCTTCCCCCCCCCAACAGGAATTGGGAGTCGAAGAGGTGCTTGTTGGACTCGGTTTATTGGTCGAATTTGGGTTTCCAGGCCTCCGATGAGGTGTCGGATTTGTTAGTCAGCTTGAGGCGGTGAACCCTAGTCCGAAACCAACTGAGGCCTCGGGCTTGCTTGATGGCAGCTGGATTTTGGTGAAATATTCATTATACATTATGAATATGATTTTCTTTTGTTGCAATTTGTCATGATTCTATATCTTGTGTGTGAATTTTGAATTTTGATCGACCAAATTAATAGGAAATATGTTGTTTGCTTGAATGTGGGATTGTTTCAGTGTTATACTACTTGTCAAATATCAATTTTGGGATGCTTAATGTCATCTTGTTAGATTGGATGTTTCTCCAAGTGTGTAGAACGAGTAATGGGGAATGAAGACTTATTACAAAGGTATTTCAATGCTTGGTGGGTTATTATACGGGGACCTTCCCTTTCCTCGTCAACCCCGGAAACGAAAAATGGAGCTACTCGTCAACAAAGGCACTATGGTCAAGTAGCACAAAGATGACCCACTCTATGGAAGGCATCGTTCACTCTACCGTCATCCACAATCCAATCTCATACACCACCAAGATCAACCCCGCCTCCACTAACTCTCATCTCTTTGTCTATTTTAAATCCTCTGTCTCTAGTAATGTATGACCCAACAACTATGAGAAATACATGAGAGAGGGGGAGAGGGTTTGTTTCTGATGCAGGGAGTGGGGGTGGTTTTAGGGAAGGGCCGAAGGGGTGGGAGGCTGGGGGTAATTTTTTTTATTTTTTTAAGTGAGTCAGTAATTGACTTTGAAAGGAAATAAAAGGTCAATAAGTAACTGTTCAACCGTTCAACCAAGTCACCGGTTAAAATGGCTCAATTTCGAAAGACATGGGTCATATTTGGGATTATTATCAGATTTTCAAAAGGTGGGACTATTTTGAGCAGATCGGCCAAAGGTGGGATTATTCCTATCAATTTTTCCAAAATAACCCATTTCCCATTTCAGTTTTCAAATCAATTGTTTCTTCCTTTAATGAAAAAGAAACACTACAAAATTGGAGACAAAGAAACTCATCAATTGTCTTTCCTCCTTTAATAAAAAAATTGCCACCATTATAGAGCAAACATCACTCGATCATTTTCTATGGCTCCCTTTCATTAGAGATTAATTTTACCTCTTTCTTTGAATTATCCAAATTCTCTTTCTCTTTGCTATTTTAAGCTTCAAGTTCTCAGCTCTGAAACTTTGATACTTAATTTTTTTTCCAATTTTTTTTTTCAATATCTTGGGTTAATACTTCGCTATTTTAATTGACTAACTCAATCTCTCGAATATTCAATCGTGCAATTGAATCTCGATCTGTGTGAAGGAGGATTATTGATTAATTGGATAAAGTTTCATGACCAATTCTAATTGTTGTTTTTTGTTGGTGATTTTCGAAAGTTAGGTTTTTGAATTTTGTTATAAAAATAACCTCGTTTATCTATAGAGCAACCCCCTTGTTTGTGAGGTAGAGGGAAAAGTGAAGCATATACAAAGATATTTTTTGCATTGCCTTAAGAAGATTATATGAATAACCCTATTTCCAGCAACCTCATTTAATCATATGATTAACCCCATTTAATCATGAAAGAAAACTCATTTAATCATACGAGTAACCCCAATTGTTTATAAGAGTAACCAGCTTATTTGTGAGGTTGAGGGAAAACTGAAGCATATATAAAGAGAATATTTGGGTAACCTTAAGAATATCATATTATTAACCCCATTTCTTTTTTGGAGTAACCTCGTTTGATCATATGAGTTACCCCAATTAATTACAAAAGAAACCTCATATATTCATAGCCTAACTTAATCATACAAGTAACCCCAACTGTGTTCACAAAAGTAATCGCATATTTCTACGAGTAACGACCTCATTCATTCATATTAGTAAACTAGTTATTAGGTTAACCTAATTTGTTTACAAGAGTAAAGTCCTTTTATTGTTAATACTAACCTCATCGATCAGAGTAGCCACACTTATTCATACGACTAACTCCATTCATTCATAAGAGTAACCCCTTTTTATTCATTGGTATTTTAGCCATTTTTTAGAATTTAGTGATGCACCCTTTTGTGTTTTATGTTTTAGGTGTTGCCTCCAAGGTCATCATCCCAAACACCAAGTATAGAAGGGTTCATCGGGGAAAAACAATACATTTTGGAAGGGTTGTGCACAAGGGAATGGTTTGTGCACAAGGGTCAACTTCAAATAGATATTTCTCACTGCACACTCAACATCTTAGGAAGATTCAAGTTAGATATGGAAATTTGGTTCGATAGTTTTCTAACACTTGGTCAAAAGCTTAATTCCAATAAAATAACGAGTGAGATATGGCCTTTTAAAAAAAAGCTGACGAAACTAACACTCGCGCGAGGCCGCACGGTTTGTTTTCTGTGTGGCCAGTCACACATAAAATGCGCTAATCTAGAAAGAAAATCCTGGAGACTCGTGAGGTAGACATTGTTTTTTATAAAAAAAAAGTATAATATAAATTATAATTGGATGTGAAGTCAAAAATAAATAAGTGTTATTATTAAAAGCCACAATCTTTTTTTTTTTGATAATTTCACCAATTTCATTAATAGGGAAAAACCATACAATCTGGTGAATGACCTCAGTGAGAGGATCATGATTCTATGAGAGCTAGATACACATCAAAGTTGGGCAATTAAACATTTTAACACATCTTAGTAGCTTAACAACCTAGCACCATGCCAAAAACTCTGCGTCCCTTCTCAGTCCTTGTTTTGCCAAAGCGTAAACTACCATATTAGTCTCCCTACTTTTGAGAACAATGGAGATATTGGGGGATGATTTCCTGGAGGTTCGATTGAGATTAAGTGTGAAGTTCATGTTTTAAGGGCCTCCACTTTCAACATTACACCACCTTACTGCATTCAAGGAGTCTGATTCAATGATGATATTGGAGCTGTTGATTCGCCCACTAGAGAGAGAAATCTGAGTGGCCTTAAATATAGCATAGATCTCCACTGAGTTAATATCCATTAGAGGGATAATACTCGAGAAAACACAAACAAACAATCCTTGGGCTGATCTGAGCACCCCACCAACAGCTGCATGAGAGAACAAAGGATAAAAAGATGCGTCCACATTCCATTTCAGTGAATCAGGGGAGAGCTCATGTTTGATGAGAGGGGTCTAAAGCTGCAAGTGTAGTAGTAAGGGCTGAAGAAGACCATAGTACGCATGACGGGTTCCAAAGAACTTCCTTGATAGAATAAGGGAACCGGTCTGGCCACCTAGATATCCACCAGCATAGCCTGATTAAGATGATTATTTGAAGCTCATCCATAGCACATGAGGACTTTCTGAAAATCTTTGCATTCCTCTCCTTCCAGATGGTCCAGATGATGATAAAGCACCAGATTTTTTTGTGAAAAGGTTGAAGATTGGTTCGGTTCCATTGAATGAAAGTTGATTGAAGATCTTGAAGGAGAACCCATTGTAGATTCCAGATATTAAGCCACCACATCCATAAGTTCCAGGCAAATTGGCAATGAAGAAAGAGATGCTCAACCGTCTCGGGTTGAGAATTACAGAATACACAGAGCGTGTCTTATATGGGAAGAAGGCCAATTTTCACCAGTTGCATTTTTGTGTTAATTTTGCCCATGATAGCCAACGACCAAACAAAGACTTCAATTCTGTCTGGTACCAAATTTTTCCAGAAACCTTTTAGTGGAGGCGAGGTCATTGAGTTCGAAGCTTTGAAGAGTTCAAAAGTTGCAGACTTAACCGAAAATTGGCCCGATTTGTGAGGGGTCCAAATTAAGGAATCACCTTCAAAAGGAGAGAGGAATACCGTGTTCAAGAGGCCTTGAAGATTAGCCCATTCTTCTAAATCCCTCGACCTAAGAACTTGACGCCATGTGAGACACCATCTCCATAAATGCCCGTCCCAAAATCCAACTGACTCAATGCAAGCATCCGGAGAGAGGGCAATAGAGAATAATCTGGGAACATTTTCTTTCAAAGGTTTTGGCCCTAGCCACCATTCATGCCAGAAAATGGTAGAAGACCCATTCCCCACTTTCTTCCTTATACGACTTCTTTAAAAAAAAAATTGCCACATCATGTGATAAAATTGCTTTGCATTAGAGATGGGTGAGTGGATTATCCACCCACCCTCCCCGAATAAATGGGTGATCACCTGCGGTGAAGCGGGTGACTGACGAGTGATGGATGGATCGGGTGGTGGGTCGGATCGGATATGGATGATATTTTTTGGACCCATCACCCGCTCCATCCATCCATCCACCCATATATATACATATATATATATATATATATATATATATATATATATATATATATATATATATATATATATATATATATATATATATATATATATATATACACGGTTATTTCACCATATACCCCGACAAATTGGAAAATTCACCATATACCCTCAATGTTTCAGAAATTCACCATATACCCCTGAGTTTTCAAAACTGTGCACCATGTACCCTTTTTGCTAACGGATGTTAACTTGCCGTTAGTTTTATTTACGATTTTGCCACCATTATCCCCTAACCCTAATTCTAACCCCTAACCCTAACCCTAACCCTAACCCTAATGCCTAATTAACCTAACCCCCAAACACTAACCCTAACAAGTTACCTTCTGGGCGGGCACGGATGTGTCGTTGTGCACCGCACCCTGCCAAAGATAAAATTTCTCCTACTCTCTTTTACACTAAGCTAGTATAATGGAAGTAGGGGTCGTATCCACAGGGAAACAGGGACGAGTTTAGTACTTAGCGTGATTCAAAACCTAGATTAAGCTAAGGGCCGAGAAATCTAATTACAAAAGGGGGGTTTCAAGTAGATTTACGAACAAACTAAAACTAACTAGCATATAAACAAAATGAGAAATCAATATGGGAAGATCTTGAATCCGATTAACATCCACTTCAATTCATTATCGATCCTTGAACCTCCACTCTAATTAATTCCATAATTATCTATTGTTGAGAATTAATCTCGCATTCTCCTTATTCTTAGTTGAATAGCACGATCAGCGTGACTATAAAACCCTAACTAAAGGATAACCTAGTCCGATCGCGTCTAAGTTCAATCCAATAGCAGCAATAAACACAGAGAATAAATAGACCTGCTAACGTCATACAAGCGATAAACATTCAACAGTTGATTCAATTTCCCCAAGAAATAACCAAGATGATCAGCATCTGAGTTACTCCCTAGTTTGCTACAAATCGATAAAAGAATAAAACAATCCGATTCTATTCTTAAATCTAGCATTAGATTAATTACACAATCAAACTAGTAACGTTCCTAGCATAATCATGCAAAAATCATAGAAAGCAAGCATAGAAATTAAACCATAATCAAAGGAACTAAATAGAGAGGAAAGATCTCACAATAATGCTTGAAGCTCCATATTAATCTCGTTCAAGAACGGTTCAAGCTACAATCGGCATAGCATAAGCCAATCCCATAATTGAAATCTACAAAAACTAAACTAGAAAATAAAAACTAAAAAAGAAGACAACAAGAGAGGAGTGGAGTTTTGGAGACTCCCTCTCCTTGTGGCTGCTGCCCCCCTAGGTCCAAAATCAAGTTTAGTATTTATACTAAAGGTCAAAAATCAGCCGACATTTAGACCGACCTAGGGGTCGCGAGGTGCGAGTCTGGTCGCACCGTGCGAAGAGTGTTCTGCCTTCCAACACGAGCTGAAGAACTGGGCCAAGCTAAGAGGTCGCACCGTGCGAGGGATCTCGCGAGGTGCGAGCAAGGCAGGTCGCGAGGTGCGACCATGCTCGCGAGGTGCGAGCTGCGAGCTGGGCAGGCTTGCTTCGAGCGCTGGGCTTGCGATGGGCGAGCGCTGGGCGAGAGCTGAGCGATGATGCGGCTGGGCCTTGCGGTGCTGTTTGGGCGAGGCTGCTGGGCATGCGATGCTCACGAGAGCCTGGCTTGGCGAGCTTGTGGTGATGCTTAGGCTTGCGGTGATGCTTGGGCTTGCGGTGATGCTTGGGCTTTGCTCGGCTCAAATGCACTTCACCTTGGAAGCTCGGAATACATGACGTTAACACAAATTATCTCGCAAAACTCCGAACTTCCGCTAAGAGTTAAATAAAACACGAATGTTAACAATTACAATCAAACCCTTAGCAAAGTGCACCCAAAGTTACGTAAATACTACGTGTAAATTGAGCGTATCAAATACCCCCACACTTGAACTTTACTCGACCTCGGGTAAACTCAAAATGAGGATCACCAAATAAATCATCACCCAAGCTAACGACACCAACCTACACTCCCCATCAACTACATCATCATCATCACATCTTAACAACATCCGCTCAAAACCTAAACGTAAGGGATGATGATTCCCCCACACTTAGATTCAAGCTCACCTGAAATATACAAAGATGCGACAACAATAATAACCAGTAACACCAACAAGTTTAACCAACAACACCAACAAGAATCAAAATGCCAGCTTACGACACACTAAACTATCAGCTCTCCCAAACCTCAAAAGATGACCTAAAACTACTACTACTACAACTAAATTAGAATAGCAAGCCATGGAACAAAGACAAAAAGGGATAAATTCCATGCTTACTCCCAAAAACAAACAATCAACCAAAAGAATGTGAAAGCCAAAACAAATCTTCACAAAATCAAGGATGAAATAACCAACCCAACCCGAAAACGCTTTCCACCTTATGACACCATATCCGGTAAATGAGTTTTCAAAGTATATAATTCTCTCTTTCATCTCTCATTTTGCCTAGGAGCCCTTTCGGGTTTTCATCCTAGCTTCACACATTTCTTTTTGGTTGCATCTCACCATCTTACCCGCTCAACTAGCTCTTTTTTTGCATAGGCCGCCCTTTCGGGTTTTCGACCTATCCGAGCCCCCAATTTTGCCCGAGTCGCCCGCCCTTGCGGGTTTTCAACTCAGCGGGATTCTTTTCATCACTTTTTTTTTATATTCTTTTTTTTTCATTTTTTTTTTCATTTTCATTTTTTTTCAAATTGAAAGTAATATATACAACATAGATACATGAGAATGAGAATACCCTCCCCCCTACTTAAACTACACATTGTCCTCAATGTGTCGACAATTAAAAGAAAAAGTAAACTGAAAAAGGGGAGAAATTTGAAAATCGGGTAAATCGAAGATCGAATGCTCAAAACTCATGAAAAGCAATCTGTCAAACTCAGACTTCTTAACAACACCAACTCAAATCTCATAACTCAACTCACAACCCTCTCCCTCGAATCACTCAAACAAATGACAAGTTCAAAAGTTTTGAATTTGTGAGATTTTCACCTAGCTCAAGAGATCGAAAAGATACATTAACAATCTCAATCCTCTAGTGTTACCAACTCCTAGCTATTGAACTCCTCCCAACGGGTTTTCTTTTGTGGATTTTGGTTCCAAGTGGATTAAGATTGGTTGTGGATCTTTTTAGTGGGTGGGCGGTGGGTGAAAGAAAATTTGTTGTGGTGGTGGAAATTTGATGAGAAAATAAAGGAAAAGAAAGAAAATAAAAGGGTCTCGGGTTGCCTCCCGAGAAGCGCTGTTGTTTAAAGTCGTTAGCTTGACTTAATACCTTAACCTTAATCATTGGGTTGTGCTCCATGTGTGACAATGGTGGTTCCATGTCAATCTCCACTTCAAGTACCTGCAAAATTGATTGAGAAGAACTCTTGCAATGCATCGTTAGTATCTAGCTTACTACATCATGGTTGAGCATATAACATCAGATTATATCCAAAACCTACCATTAAGTCAACAACAAACATCAACTAGTAGTACTCCTAGCTAATCCAAGTCATGACCATTAATATAAATATTTAAAGCTAGACAATAACCAAGCAATAAACCGTCAAAAGCTTCAATCAACCATTCCCAAGAGAGTGGCCAACCAAAAACAAAGAGCACAAGCAATACCATCCAAAAATCACGCTAAATACAAACAAGTAACACCGTCTCCCCGGCAACGGCGCCAAAATTTGGGCGGGCGCGGATGTGTCGTTGTGCACCGCACCCGGCCAAAGATAAAATTTCTCCTACTTTCTTTTACACTAAGCTAGTATAATGGAAGTAGGGGTCGTATCCACAGGGAAACAGGGACGAGTTTAGTACTTAGCGTGATTCAAAACCTAGATTAAGCTAAGGGCCGAGAAACCTAATTACAAAAGGGGGGTTTCAAGTAGATTTACGAACAAACTAAAACTAACTAGCATATAAACAAAATGAGAAATCAATATGGGAAGATCTTGAATCCGATTAACATCCACTTCAATTCATTATCGATCCTTGAACCTCCACTCTAATTAATTCCATAATTATCTATTGTTGAGAATTAATCTCGCATTCTCCTTATTCTTAGTTGAATAGCACGATCAGCGTGACTATAAAACCCTAACTAAAGGATAACCTAGTCCGATCGCGTCTAAGTTCAATCCAATAGCAGCAATAAACACAGAGAATCAATAGACCTGCTAACGTCATACAAGCGATAAACATTCAACAGTTGATTCAATTTCCCCAAGAAATAACCAAGATGATCAGCATCTGAGTTACTCCCTAGTTTGCTACAAATCGATAAAAGAATAAAACAATCCGATTCTATTCTTAAATCTAGCATTAGATTAATTACACAATCAAACTAGTAACGTTCCAAGCATAATCATGCAAAAATCATAGAAAGCAAGCATAGAAATTAAACCATAATCAAAGGAACTAAATAGAGAGGAAAGATCTCACAATAATGCTTGAAGCTCCATATTAATCTCGTTCAAGAACGGTTCAAGCTACAATCGGCATAGCATAAGCCAATCCCATAATTGAAATCTACAAAAACTAAACTAGAAAATAAAAACTAAAAAAGAAGACAACAAGAGAGGAGTGGAGTTTTGGAGACTCCCTCTCCTTGTGGCTGCTGCCCCCCTAGGTCCAAAATCAAGTTTAGTATTTATACTAAAGCTCAAAAATCAGCCGACATTTAGACCGACCTAGGGGTCGCGAGGTGCGAGTCTGGTCGCACCGTGCGAAGAGTGTTCTGCCTTCCAACACGAGCTGAAGAACTGGGCCAAGCCAAGAGGTCGCACCGTGCGAGGGATCTCGTGAGGTGCGAGCAAGGCAGGTCGCGAGGTGCGACCATACTCGCGAGGTGCGAGCTGCGAGCTGGGCAGGCTTGCTTCGAGTGCTGGGCTTGCGATGGGCGAGCGCTGGGCGAGAGCTGAGCGATGATGCGGCTGGGCCTTGCGGTGCTGTTTGGGCGAGGCTGCTGGGCATGCGATGCTCACGAGAGCCTGGCTTAGCGAGCTTGTGGTGATGCTTAGGCTTGCGGTGATGCTTGGGCTTGCGGTGATGCTTGGGCTTTGCTCGGCTCAAATGCACTTCACCTTGGAAGCTCGGAATACATGACGTTAACACAAATTATCTCGCAAAACTCCGAACTTCCGCTAAGAGTTAAATAAAACACGAATGTTAACAATTACAATCAAACCCTTAGCAAAGTGCACCCAAAGTTACGTAAATACTACGTGTAACTTGAGCGTATCACCCTCCCCTGCCATCCCCCACCCGCCCCCCATCCCCACCCCCCTCCTCCCCGCCAACCCCCACCACCACCCCACCCCCTCCCCTCCCCCCCTTCCATCCCCCCGGCCCCTCACCCCCAACCCCTCCCCACGTCGCCCCCACCACTACCCCCCACCCCCTCCTCCCCCCCGTCATCCCCCAGTAGCCCTCACCCCCACCCCCACCCCCCTTCCTTCCCCTCGCTCCCTTCCCCGCAGCGGCAGACCCCTCGCACCCCCCCCCTGCCATTCGATTTCGCCGACTAAGAATTTCAGGGACATAACATTCGATTTCAGGCATAAGAATTTCAGGGAAACGCAAAGAATTTCAGTCAAAGACTGGAACATTCGATTTCGCAGGCAAAGACTGGAATAAACAAACGCCACATACCACCCTAAGTCCCGAAGATCTGGGCGTTCGTCGATTTCACCAGGCGGCGTGGACGAAGATCTGGGCAGCAACGAAGATCGATGGGGAGGGGGGTTTGGGGAAATCGACGGGGAGGAGGGTTGGAGAAATCGACGGGGAGGGGGGTGGGGGGGAGGGCATCGGCGGTGGAGGAGAGATGGGGAGGGGGTCTTGCGCCGGTGGAGGAGAGGGGGGGAGGGATGCGGCGCCCGGTGGAGGGGAGGGGGGAGGGGTGTTGCGCCGTGAAGGGGAAGGAGAGGGTTACTGCGCCGGTGGAGGGGAGGGGGTGGGGGGCTGGTGGAGGGGGAGGAGTAGGTTAGGGTTTAGATTTTAAGGTTTAGAGTTTAGATTAGATTTTAGGGTTTAGATTAGGGTTTACATTTTAGGATTAGGGCTTAATGATGGTAAAATCGTAAATAAAGTTAACGGTCTGTTAACGGCGGTTAGAAAAAGGGCATCTGGTGAACGTTTTCGAAAACTCAGGGGTATATGGTGAATATGTGAAACATTAAGGGTATATGGTGAATTTTTCAATTTGTCGGGGGTATATGGTGAAAAAACTCATATATATATATACATATATATAAATATATACATATATATATATATATATATATATATACATACATACATACATATATACATACATATATATATATACATACATACATATGTATGTATGTATATATATATATATATATATATATACATATACATATATATATATATACATATACATATATATATATATCCATACATACATATATATATATATACATACATATATATATATATATAGAATTGAGTTCAGGTGAGAAGGGAGTTTTACATGAGAAGTGAGAAGAAATTCTAACCATTAGATCATGTTTCATTTAATGGCCAAGATTAAAAACTTAAAAAAACTAAAACCCCAAATTTTAAACGCTTCTCACGCATAACCTACTTTCTCTCTCCTCTCTCCTCTCTCTCTTATTTCGTTTCTCTGCTTTCAATCCATGATACGTTAAATTTTTCTTTTTCAATATCAATTCAGTGAATTTCGTCCCAGATTATTCGTGAAATTCGACACTCAAGATTAGTTCAATAGACCCATACAATATGGGAGAAGAAGGTTTGTATTTTGTTTAATTTTTCGTTTTTGTTTAATTTTTCCTCTTTTTTTTTGAATTTTGAAATTGTTGGTATATTCGAAATTGTTGCTACACTCAAGATTATATTCGAAATTGTTGCTGTTGTTGTGAAACGAATTTTGATTACTGTATGGAGACTGGCGGTCGTGGGACTTCAATTGTTTGTTCTGCAATTTTAACGCCGACTAAATCTTTTGAATTGATCTTGTTTTTGTTTTTTTACACCATGAATCGATCTTGTATCTCCTAAATTAACGCATACAATTGGACTAAAGAAGTTGAATGATCTGATGATACAATTTTGTTATCGAGAAAGAAAATCACTTTAGCAAGCATGCACATTGACAATCAATTACTAATATTTGTGATGTTGACAGTTTGAGTTCTCAATTGTCTTCTTGGTATAATTAAACATGTTGACTCAATCCAAGAACAAAAATAACTATATAATTGAATAGTGGTGATTAAGTCTTCTAACTTTTGTCACTTTACATTTTAGAGATCCATGGGGTATATAAACCTAGTATCTATGTCACTGATGAGTTATTATGAGACAGATCTTGATTCTCTGTGTTTTCTTAATTCGATAAAAAAATTCACATTTTAATCTGCAAATTACAGATAGTAACGTTCTTTTTTACTGGTTTGATTTTTTATTTTTGTTGTTGTGTTATGCATTATATCATATTGTAATTGTGGAGGCGTTGTTTCGTCTATGGTTCTTCACTTGTAAAATTTGGGAGCACTGTAAGTTATACTTACTTTTAAATTATGATTTTCACTTTGTAATCATGTTTACTTTGTTCAATTTGGAGTACCTCCATGGTCTAAATAAGAAGTTCACGGCCATTAAGTTTTCCAAATTCGACTCCATTATTAATACACGGCGCCCACGCACATTATCAGACTATCACAAAGTACATTAGGCAGTTCTGATTTTAATTCTTAATTGATGTTTTTAAATCCTGTGTTGTATCTATGTGATCGAATTTAGAAAAGATAAACCTGAATCATATTTGGTAAACGCTACATATAAAAGAAAGCCATAGTCATGAGTCATGTGAGTGTCTTTTCCGTCTCGCTAATCTTGTTTTGCAAGGATGTTGCTTGGCTTTTTGGGCACATCATGTTTGAACACTTTAAAACCTATTAGCTCAAATGGAAGAGCATTGTGCTATGCACAAGATGTGGGTTCAATTCCCACATAGGTTATGAAATGACTCTTGTTACAAGTTAGAAACCTAAAATATAGAACAAATTGTTGTCTACAATTGCACTCCTGTAAATTTTAAGTAGAGTCGAACTTGTTTTCTTATTGTGATTCAAGCTAGTGTAATTTATTTCTTCTTTTACCACCTCAATATGTAAGGGAGAAAAATTACATCCTAAAAACCCGAACAAGACCATTAAAAAAAGCATATCAAATAATAAAAGCCTGTGTGGGAGTCGAACCCACATATTTTTGTGTTTGCACACAAAATACTCGCCAATTGAGATAACAGGCTATCAAGTTGCAACATTTGATTAAAGTTATATAAACAAGTAGTTAGAGTTACGGCAACATTTAATTAGAGTCATAGGAAATAAAAGTTAGAGTTACGGCAACATTTATTTAGAGTCATAGGAAATAAAAGTTAGAGTTATGCAAACATTTGATTAAAGTTATAGGAAGTAGAATTTATAGTTATGCAAACATTTGATTAGAGTTATAGGAAGTCAAAGTTAGAGTTACATCAACATTTGATTAGAGTTACATGAACCAGTAT